>JAMSLZ010000003.1:1805645-2407527 GCA_026027325.1 Actinomucor elegans
GATTCCTTTGTGTGGATGTAAATTATCAGATGTTAAGCTGATTTTTATATCATCACTTGATTGGCTGATGGAGATTTATCAATCCAGGGGTTCATTGGCTGACGGAGATTTAACGGAAATTGAGATATGAGTCCATGGCTTCTTTGACAAATTATTTCAAATTATTAAACCGTGGCCAGATCCTCAACAAGACATGGTACAAATTTAAAACTTGAAAACATTATATAGAATGAAATGCGCTCTTTAAAATGATTTCAGTTTCAAAGGTTATATCTCCTTGTTAACAAAAGCTAGGTAACTCCGATAGTATGGCATTTTTTTGTCTGTTCTCTGGGAAGCGATTTTTTCATTTTGTTGTAAAAACTTATATCGTTCAAAAGACGACTCAGTTGCTAGCAAAATTGATTTGATAGTCAAACCACAAGTATCCGCTAACAGCATGATACTGTATGATCTCTCTTTTTTTTAATGGGCCTGCAGATTTTGTCAAAATTTATCAAAAATTACAGCTAGAAAATTAGCATTTGGATACTATTGAATCAGCGCGATCTCTATAGATCTTGGTCAAATGTCACATCTGATGACCACTTCAAGTTCGGAATGGGTTACTGCATCTGCTTAAACCTCGAATCTACTCCAAAGGGTTTTATACGAATTAGTATTCTAACTAAACTTGCGATACACTATTGAACCATTAATTCAGATATTGATTTGCTTTTGTTGCTTGAATAACTGTAACACATAGCACTGGATTTCTCCCGATCGCAAAGCATAAGTACATGTATATATCTATCCATATTCCGCTAAATAATACTCCTACTAATGCAAGAAAAAAAAAAGTTACCGAACATATACAGAACAAGACTTTGGTATTCCAAATATCGCTGAACTTTGTTTTATTTTATATCATGCTTTCTAAACTGAACTACTGCTACCAACCTCCACCATTTTGAGGTAATCCCCAGCCTGCATCTTCAGCATTTGTAGCATCTCCCCAACCTTGTCCACCTTCATCTATTAGGCCAAACTTTTCAAAGGTTTCCTCTTGAGTTTCTTGCTCTGATTTTACTATCTGAACAGATTGTGGTGCTTTCATTTTATTCCATTCAGTAAAAGATTGCCATTTAGGCTTTCCAGGGTGTTCTGGCAAAGTGTGCTCGGACGAATACATGACAGAATGAAAAGAATATTTTTTTTTTTTTTTTTTAAAAAAAGGTTCACTAAGCGATCATTAAATTTATTATTATACCAATCTAACTATTAGGCGATATACAAAGCATTAGTTGTTTTATTATATATTACAGAAAAATTAGGTGCAATGGGTAGCTTCAACAGCTGTTGGCTCTTCTTTTTCCTCAAGTCGTTTCAAGAGATCATAAGCAACTAACCGAGCCACTGCAAATTCAACCTCTATCACTTTTATCTTCGGTTTGACCAGCTCCACTGTCTTGAGAATACTACCATTATCCGAAATATTGACTTTTCTGAGACCATGGTGTTGAATCCAGTCATAATTAGCTGGGTAATAACTCGTTCCATCATCATGTAGCGCCTTACGTTTCTTATTCTTGATAATTTTGCCATAAAGCCAAAACTGACCTGCCTTTTTAGCATTATAGCAAAGATCTTCCAATGTATAGCCATGCATAACGTCACGCTGGTTTTGTTCTGCTTCCATAATAGTTTCATCTGTACCAATATCCATAGCATACGTTGTCTTTTGCATAGCCCAACCATCATAAGTAATCTGTCCATATTTTAACACGATGCGCTTCAATGCATCCATTTGCTTTGGTGATAACTGCAATATCTTGAATATCAAACGCTCACCATCAATACTACCATTAGCGTTTCCTGTACCATCACTGATCTGTACAAAGGCATTGGCTATAAAGGCTCGCGATGCGTTCTTGCACATACTATAGCAGTCGTTGTTGCGTATGATGGAACCACAGTCGCGACACTCCCATTTGAGCGTCAAGGAAAGAATCGACTGGATCGAGCAATATACCTTGAAAATGTAAGATTCATTCTCCTCGCCTTCACTAAAAGAGCAAATAGTTCGTGTAGGTACTTGATCTGTAGAAGGCATCATACCAATCACCTCTGTTGAAGGTTTGGTATTGATAATTTGAATTGTAGTGAACCCTTCAGTGATACAAAACGTTTCCTTAGCAGAAGATACCTTTACCTTGCGTATCAAATTGCGAAATACTACAAAACTACCAACGACAAGACCCAGTGGATAGTGAACTTTGGTTAGCTCAATATAGATGTTTAGTACGTCCAATGTGTCAGGCTGCCGTAACTGAACAAAGAGCTTGCGTGCTGGTTTACCAGAACTAATGCCGAGGTCTTGATAGAGCTGTAAGGCGCGACGCGATACAAGGCTAACGTTTTCAAAGCCCTCAATGAGACGCTTCGTCACTATCACACCTTGAACATCAACGAGTCTTCTGAAAAAGTTGTGAGAGGCTACTTCCGAGAGATTTTCAGGCAGATGATCGCGCATAGATAACTGGGAAACACTGTAAACAAGAGGAAGTGCATTGGTAGAAGAGGAGCTCCCAAAGACTGGTCGAAGCTGAATAGCATCGGCGATATCAATGTGTTGAAATAAAAGTGGGTATATAGTGTGCTTGTCAGCGTTTAGTAAAAATGAAAGTCGACGCTTATGACCTTCTGGTAACTTGGTGCCTTCTTTATTTAGACCGTAAACAACCCAACGCGTGCCCACTTGCAATAGATGATTCCAAGATAAGGTCTTTTCTCGTGAGTCGAGAACAAAGATGCATTCTCGAAGATCGTCGGTTGAGATAAAATCTTTATAGTCAACAGTAATACCTAGACCATCCACATTGTACAATTTCACTGAAACGCGGCTTTCCAAATACAGTTTTCCTTCATCGGTAAAGCAAACTTGAACAGGATACACTGCGACTACGTGAGCAGCTAAATACTGATGGGCTTGATCCAAATCTTGATGGTTTTGTATACTCGATAACTGATACTTTCGCAAGTCTTTTTCCTGGCTATCCAAAAAGCTTGTTTGCATTTGAAAGACCATCTTAGCGGCAATAGTTAATGGAATCAAATCTTTATCCTGACATACTAGATATGTACTGACTAGCTCTTGTCGTATTGCTCCAGCTGTATCTTCAACTTCCTCTCGTATATAAGATAGATCTTCACTAAACATTTGCGCTTGACGTACCAAGTAAATACCACCTAAGCTCATCATTCGAGAATCAGCAACTACCAGTAAAATACGCGATTTACCATCCATCAAATACAATCTACCATCGGGTAAGGCGTCTATTTTCCCCAGAATACAATAATTCTCAGTTTGATCATAGTGTGCCAGTTTCGTATCTACATGTGTTGCTTCAAACCAATTACTACTGCCGGCTAAGCTCATATGATACTCTTGTAATTGATCTTGCATCCAAGTCTTCACTTGACTGAGGAAAGGGTATGAGTCAATCACCACATGCAATATACCAGCTTCTTGACCAACAGCGATACATGATCTGCGATGCATTAAGAAATCACCAACTGGATCACCAGCAAGCTTCGTAGTATGGGACCGCGTCGAAGCAAAGATTTGGCCAATAATGGTATCATAAGCCATCTTGAAGCGATCCAGATCCAAAACCAATGAACCAGCCATGAACTTGACAATCAAGGCCGCATAAATCTCTAAGCGTCGTAGCAACTGTTCAAAACTAACATGATTACCCGTACATTCCATATAAACATGTTGCTTGATTTCTGCTTCCTCAGGTAAATCACCACCGGATGTAATCGAAACAGAAGATTCATAAAACTCGTTGTGAGGTGGGAACGAAACGATCTCTATGTGGCTTTTCATACAAGCGATTAATGCCATGTATCGAAGACAGTCTATGTTGGCTATAGGTGGAGCTTCCCATAATGTACTGAAAAGATGAGTTGTTTTTCCATCATCCGGCTCAATCCTAGCTATATGAACATGATGCAGTCGAATACGCGTCATAACACGATAAGGTTTAGCAGCTGAATAGCCCAGATGGTGAAACAAGCTCAATATCAAACAGTGATCTAATTCGTAGATGCCAAACATACTATCTATCACTCGTGTGATGCATCCAGTATACGTAGTAGGTGATTTATCTTGTTTATGTGAGATCAAGGTCAATATATTCTCGGTTTGTTTTGTTATAGGTGGTAACTCTTTAACTAATAGTTCATGCTGATATTGGTGCAGCGTTAATGGATGATACCGAGAATCTAGCTCTGAAAATGATAACACACCTCGATTGTTCAGTATGTTCACTACTCGCAGATCTTGAAACATGTACGTGCTACCGACCTGCAACGAAGCATATAAAGGTATAAATGAATTGCCATAAAACATGATATAAACCGAAACTTGTTGATCATAGAGTTCGACAAAGAAAACAGCTGGTGTATTTTGTTTTACGTACAATATAGAAATGGCTTCCACTATGCCCGCTATATTGACAATGGCATCCCTTGAAATGTATTGCAAATAAGATCCAGGCTTATAAAAGCTGTTTTGTTTTAATGATGCTTCTATTGCTGGTTGATCGTCCTCCAAATAGTCTATTAATAGTGGCGAGTCTGTTGTAGGCGATCGATAGATATCATTCAAGAGAAACTCCAAGTGATCAATGCCTAATTCTTGATCTTTGACATAACACCAAATGTGAATATAAGCAGTGGCGTGACTGAGCTTAGGAAGAAAGCGATCTACCATACAGACAATAGATTCATTGGTTGCAAAATCTCGCAGCAAGATCGTGCCTCGCTCATGAAATTCGTTTTCATTTGTCACAACAAATAAAGTGCCTACGAGTTGGCTTCCAGTAGATTCGGATGTGGCACCTGTCGCATACTTTGTCAGTAGATCACTCACATTCAAAGAGCCCATTTAGTATTGTTGAAGTAAAAAGAGAAAGATGTTTGAACAACTTTTTATACATTTAAACGATGATGATTGGCTGTTGATAATTCAATTATTGGTGAGAGAAGGGGCTCTGAGATTAATAATTTTATCTGGAGATATCTTTGGTTATTTTAATCTGATCTTTTAATAGTAAAAATGCGCAGATAGGTACCAAAGATCTTAGCAGAGTTTATAAAGAATTATATTGCACATCAAATGAGGCAATATTTATACTATGTCCAGTGCCGAATATACGTGTTACTCTTGATTTATAAGCAATCTTAATTATTCTTTTTATTTACCCTACTAAGTTGATCTTTTCTATAAGGGAAATAATAATAAAAAAAACTAAAATATGCCTCTAAATACGTAAAGCAATATTCAATTATAAAATATAGCAATAAAATGGATATCCACAACGAAAAGATACATCTAAAGTTTTTTTTAATAAAAATGGCGTTTTCTGATAAGCTTTAATTGGCTTTCGGACATTTAATATATTTGTCTGGAATAGTTTATTGGCTAGAGGAACATAGAGAGTAAACTCAGACCCACCATATTATTCTCTATCACTTTTAATTTAGCCAATAGAGAGACGATTAAAAAAATTGATTGCACATTGATTAACGAAAAATAACATATAATCTTCGTTATAAAAGTTAAGTCATCCAGTTTTATAAAGTTTATCGCTTCCTTGGTTTTACGTCAACCAGTTCTGTTTTCTTTTCAGTACGTAATAAGCTATAAGAATCCATATATACATAGACCAAAACGCAATAGATTGTTTGTATTATGAATTGTGCCTTAAAAATGAAATCCCAACAGCCAGTAGATGATATTAATTTTTTTTTGATTAAGTTTTCAGCCGGTTCAATGGAACCCTCTACTGTTACAGAAATCGAAATATTTCGCACAACCTATCTATGTAAGCACATTCATAAAATTCCATTGCCATATAGATAGATAATATTCTTACTATAAACAGCAGAATGAGCAAGATAATGATATTTTAGCAATGCTGATTTAATGAGTATTAAGCCAAGGCAACAAAATGAAAGGAGTCTCATGTTGGAAGTATGTATAAATCTGTACTTTTATCTTGAATTTCAGTGACCCCTGTTGGAAAGTGACAAATTCAATCGTTGTCATCTTGGAAGCTCTATAAGGCTCATAGTTCCAAAACTTATTTACATTACTATCTACAATCTATGTTCAAGTCTAAAACGAAAATGTGAACTTCACTAATGGACCTCTGCTTAGAAATTGGCGTACAGTAGTTAATCAGAGAGATGTTAATTACTTTCAGTCAAAATATCGTGCTTTATTCACCAAATAAAAAGCAACAAGATATATATTCGAATGAATGAAACATGCATAACAATTCATACTTCTTTTGCACTGGTCAGCCATAATCTATAATTGAGCGAATAACAAAATAAAAAGCAAACACAGCAGCTCTTTTTAAGCATGATCTACTAATCAGATACAGCGTTTAACCCGAACATATCGATTAACCTACTGGCCATTGGGTTTAATTTACATGAAAATTAACGTACATAAATTCCAGTCATTGGTATATAGCATATCTATTGTGTTTTAGTTAAACAACAGTCCTAGTACACAACAGTTCATTATGAAAAAGTATTTTTGATTAAATAGAATATTTGACTGAGATCGATCGCGAAATCTTCAAGTCTGTAGTCCAATTTATATTCGATGAATATCAATGCATTTGGTTGGTACAGAAAGTTATATAGGATATTTAAGATATATCAGATTCAAGGAATTAAAGGCAATTCAGCTACCGGATGTTTTACGAGCTATAGCAGCATTTGTATCTCGTCTTATACAACATGTAAATAAGCTATATATAGTATCATCTGTTTGTTACTTGTTGCTAAGTGATTTTGTATGGTTATTATAGTATTCAATTACAAAATTATGACTAAAGGTACTCATATCCAAGGAAACCTTTTTAAATTCAATTTGAATAACATACAGATTTTGAAAAGTGCTGGTCGTTGCATTTTAGTATGATCCAAAGTAAAGGTATATAGTTCAAGACCCTCAAAATATATCCTTTTGAAGAGACACCTACTAAATTCACCGATACTGTTAGTGAATAGTTGGAAAGATTATGAAGTTGGATGAAGAGAATATCTGCATTTCATTTGATAGTTTCCTTTACCGGTGTATTATACATGTAGAGTGTACTACATAGTTTTAAACCCAAATCTATATATGTATGTATGTATCACACATCGTTATTAATCAGCTCGTCCTTCTTTTGTTTTCTATCTAAATACACAAATTATTTTGCATGATTTGATGATTAATCAAAAGCGCAGATAAATTTGTCTAAAGCACTATATAAGGCTGGGTTGGTAAACTTTTTACTATCAAGTACATCAATAAATCAATGACCAAAACACATACTACCATGAAAGTTGGCTTCGTAGAAGCAGCAGACGTATTCGTTTTTAAACAAATCGAACGTCCCACAGCTACTCCAGGCACAATTATACTCAAAAACTACGTATCAGGAGTTAATTTTGCAGATGGTTGGCACATCAAAGGTACCTCTCCTATGAAGAAACCTTACGGTATTGTTGGTGGTGAATGGTATCTATTAATCGAAAATGAATCTGATATAGCAAACTAACTCACTGATTATAGCGCTGGTGAGGTAGTGGAAGTTGGTGAAGGCGTAACAAATTACAAACTGGGTGATCATGTCTTGGCCTTGACAGGCAACGCGCTCGCAGAATACAGTTTGGTTCAAGCAGATGATAGAAGAGCTAGCAAGATTCCTGATGGTATACCTTTTGATGTTGCAACTGCAATTGGCGTTCAAGCTTTGACAGCTTACAACTTGATTGTTAAAAGCTATGAAGTTAAAGCAGGGGGTGGGTATCAGATATTCCTCTGATCAACAAAAAGAAAGTTTAAACTAATATATAACTAGACTATATCCTGGTTCATGCTGCTGCTGGTGGAGTTGGATCCTTGCTAGTTCAAATGATTGAACATAAAGGGGCTGTAGCTATTGCTTCCACGAGCACTGATGAAAAAGTAAACTATCTTAAGAGTTTAGGTATCAAGCATGTAGTTAACTATAAGAAAGAAAATCTTCTTGAACGCGTCTTGGAAATCACTGGTGGAATTGGCGTCCATGCTGCTTTGGATAGTGTAGGTCAAGCTACTTTTGAAACCTCCCTCGCTTCTCTTCGACCATTTGGCGTAGCTGTTATATATGGTTTTGCTTCAGGACCTTTACCGCCTGTAAGTAGTGATTGATATGAAAGATGCGCAGTTTCATTTCGTTTTGCCAAGACAATACTGAACTTTTCCATTTTGCTAGTTTGATTTATCGAAACTGATAGTCAAGAATACTAAAGTTACAGCCAGCACTTTATGGAACAGCATGCCTACAAAAGATGATGCTGAACAAGCATTTGAAGCTGTGTTTGATTTATACAAGTCGAAAGCCTATCAAGTCAAGATTACAAGCTACAGGTTCGATGATGCTCTAAACGCCTATGAAGATGTTTTGAGCGGAAACACAATAGGCAAACTTGTTGTAAACATTATTGGACAATAAAATGTGACTTCGTTTTCTTCATTTTTGATTTAATGCACAGCCATTTCAATTCAATCCTCCTATATATCTCTGTTCCATTCAATATGATGCTTAGGCACTTTGAGAAATCAAAACGAACGAAAGGAAACGAAAACGACGTTGAAGAGAATGCTACATTGAATAAAGGGAATAAACAATTTGGACCTTCCAGTTTAAATAAAGCCTTTGGCAGTCGAACAAGCGATGCTTTAAAGTCGAAATCAAACAACCAAAAGGATCCACTCAAGAACACGAACGAAAAACAAAGTAAATCAAAACGGCTGTTATACTTAGTATAGAAACTGAAGATTGTTATATATAGAGCTTCAAGTATTCAATGAAAAGTCAACGATACAAACCAAGAATCCACTTAAAAGATCAGAAGCTGCTAGTGGTAAGATAAGAATACGAACACGTCTAATTCATGTAGTTAATATTTGCTTGTTTCATCGCCAGGCCCTATCCAGCAATCAGAATCAAAGAGACAGAACATTCAGCCAGTGGAGCGTACATACCGTCATCGTGAAGAGGGTACCTTCTAAAAAAAAGATAGTTTCAGATGACAGCACTAATAATATATTATAGAAATTGAATGGACACCAGCTGGATTAGACATTGATCTGAACGTATTTGAAGGTGGAATCAGCGCTTCTGATTATCATGTCAAAGAAAATACGTTTAAAGAAGAATTGGATGAAGACGCTTTCCTTGTTGACAGGCAATTCAATACAGAGCCAGATTTAAAAGAACTTGAATTTGTATCAGAAGAACAGCCAATTTTGGAAGAGATCGAACATGATATGTCTACTGTTGAATATGGACCACCAAGAGAGAAAGGTGAATGAAAATTCGTCTTCGTTAATGAAGTATACCTAATACTTGTGCTATTAGAAATTGAATATAAACCCGAGGAAAACTGTATAGTGGATGTATCGGATTTCTGCGGCTATGTCGATCTTGACTGTTATGAATTAATGCGTTTATTTGACAAGGATACAGAATTTATTTTATACGAAGATCAAGATGCATTGGACCAGCTTACCATTGAACTAATTGATGATGATGCTTTAGGTAATAGATAGAAGCGGCCCACACAAATATTCCCCAACTTATACCTATTATCTGTTAGAATTTCGTTATGATTTGAGTGACTTTGATCAAGAAGTTGATACAACTCTGGAGGATGATTATTCTGATGCTTCTTTTCAAAACCATCACTTCGATGTTGACTATTATACTCAAGCTTTGCAATGCACCTAGTTATTTTCAACTGTAACAAGGCTCTTCTAGTTTACAAAATACTTATTTAACGCAAAACTCATAGTATAGTACCTGCTATCCATCAATTCACCACAAAACATCATATAGTAGTAATAAATCCAATCAGTAAAACGTATGCGTATATAATATAGTGTTTAAAAGAATAAATAGTGTCAGATAGTCCCCTTTGCAATGAATAGTTCTGTTTGTAAGGTTTACCTGGACAGTATACAAACTCAGCTCAATATCTTCTTTCAAGTTCCTTTTGTCTTGTCGCTTCTATTTATTTCATACATAAATCTCTTTTGTAACAAATAATGGTTTTAGCTGATTTAGGACGTAAAATTAACTCGGCTTTTACCGAGCTGACCAAGGCTCCCGTCATCGATGAGAAAGTAAGGAACTTTTGAGTAGAACAAAAAAAGCTTTGAGCCAATCATTCATCTTGATAATTAGGTTCTCGATTCATTAGTGAGAGAAATTTGCGCTGCCTTGCTTGCCTCTGATGTTAATGTTATGCTCGTTCAAAAACTACGCGCCAATATTAAAAAGAATGTCAACTTGGACGAATTAGCCAATGGAGCCAACAAGAAAAGAATGATTGAAAAGGTACATCTATTGTTTTGAATTTATAATTCAAAGTTAATGATCGATTTTTTCAACAGGCTGTTATGGATGAGTTATACCACTTGGTAGATCCTGAAGTAGAGCCCTATAAGCCAGTGAAGCGTCGGGCCAATGTGTTTATGATGGTTGGTCTTCAAGGTGCTGGTAAAACAACCACTTGTACCAAGATTGCTTCGTTCTATCAACGTAAAGGATGGAAGGTCGCCCTTGTTTGTGCTGATACTTTCCGTGCTGGTGCTTTTGATCAGTTGAAGCAGAACGCTACCAAGGCCAAGATTCCTTACTATGGTAGCTATACAGAGACAGATCCTGTCACGATTGCCATGGAAGGTGTTGAAAAATTCAAGGCAGATAAGTTTGAAATCATTATTGTCGATACATCCGGCCGTCATAAGCAAGAAGTTGAGCTGTTTGAGGAAATGAAGCAGATCTCGAGTGCTGTTGTGAGTAGCCTCTACAAAAATAAGAGCTGTTGCTGATCTGTATGTGATAGAAACCCGATACAACCATCTTTGTGATGGATGGTACTATTGGTCAAGCTGCAGAGGGTCAAGCCAAAGCCTTCAAGGAAGCCGCTGGTTTCGGTTCTATTATTATGACCAAGATGGATGGTCATGCCAAGGGTGGTGGAGCTATTTCTGCGTAAAGTATATGTATATTACTGTCAATTTATAACACGTCTCTTACCTTCTATACAGTGTTGCAGCTACCCACAGTCCAATCATTTTCATTGGTACCGGTGAGCATCTTCAAGATATGGAACGTTTCGAGCCTCGATCTTTTATTCGCAAAGTGCTTGGTATGCATGATATGCGTGATATGATTGAACAAGTTCAAGATACAATGCAATTAAGCGATAGTAAGAAACTGATGAAGAATATTGAAAAGGGTCAATACTCTCTTCGTGACATGTATGAACAATTCCAACAAGTTTCGAAAATGGGTCCTCTCTCCAAATTAATGGGAAGTATACCTGGTATGCCTGCTGAAATGATGGCTGGTACAGAACAAGAAGGTACAAAACGTATGAAGCGTATGATGTGTATTATGGATAGTATGACAGATGCAGGTACATAGATATTTACATATTCATCCTTCCACTATCGATCTGACATTTTATTCAAATAGAACTCGACGGTGATAATAAGCCTTTTGAAGATATTAACAGAGTTATTCGTGTTGCCCGTGGATCTGGAACTACTGTGCACGAGGTTCAAGAGATTTTGAGCCAGTATACACGATTCGCTGAGATGGTGAAAACAATGGGTGGCAAGAATGGTCTTATGCAGAATATGCCCACTGATCCAAGAAAGATGAACCCCAATCAAATGGCTCAAATGGGTAAAATGCAACAGCAAATGGCAAACTTGGTTCCACCCCAGTTATTACAGCAAGTAGGTGGTATGGAAGGCCTTCAGAAAATGGCCAGACAAATGGGCGGCATGTTTGGCCGTGGTGGAGGTGCACCTGGTGCTGGTGGAATGCCTGATATGTCACAGATGGCTCAATTGATGAAGTCAATGAATCTCGGTTAAATGTCAAGTAATATATAAAATAATAATAAACGTCTGTATAAATCCCTTTTAAGAGTGCACTTCTACATCAAATACACTGGCATACTTTTGAATATAAATAGCCCATGTTATTGGTAGGCTGGATCTCTCAAAAGCCATATTTATGCGCCATGAATAATAGCAGATCTCGAAAATTTGGGCCTACGCTTTAAATTGCATGCATATCAAGTGGTGAGATTTAATGACCCATATATCTTTCAGTAGATGTTGAATGTCGCATGTGATACATTGAACTTGTTAAGAGCAAATTTATGTATCTGTCAAAACCATCATTTTACTGGAATACAGCACTTACACTTATGCTAGTGATCATTAGTAGAATACTTGAGTCTCATGTCAACTACTTCAAAAAATGATCTATGGATTTCTCGATCTGTCCCAGCTTAAATTTGTATCTGTTTGGTAGAACATGTGCGGAATCAATTTCTGCATATATTGGAGTCTTCAGTTGGGGTTGGATTGCAATTATTATATCGTATTTTTCAATATTTAGATTGACACATGTCGCGACCAATTTCGACCAAAATTTGTGCCTAATTAGTAGCACTTGCTCAGAATAAATTGCAACGTCTATTGGAAGCTCAGCTTGACTACAATGCTCTAGCTATTTAAGTGGCTTCCTAGCTCGTTAGGAGAGAATGTATAGCTAGTCCGACAAAAGATTACAATGAAAAAGGAATATATGCACTTCTTACCAATAGAATAAATTGTATTATAAGTAGTAAACGCGCCATTGTTATTTCTACAATGTGTGAAACGTACCACACATCGAAAATTTATCAAGGTCCGAACCGGATGTGCCAAACTTCTATTAAGCTCTTGTAATCTAAAGGCCAGCTCAAGAAGTATTATTACCAATATAAAAGTACGTTAGTAAAGTGTCGGAGAGTAGCATTTCATATATATATATATATACTGATTTGTTTGTTAGAGGCGTGGTCAAATCTTAATGACTTGACTGTCTGTCTACTGTATATTGATTTAAAAATCATTATACTTCAACCATTTGACTTGCCCGCTCAACTGTCAACTAATCATGAGTTATATAGTATACAAAAGTGAAATAATGTTATGCTAAAACATTGGCTCAAATATACTCAAAACAATTTCCTGTTACGTGCGTTTTAAATTTCCTTGTTTGTTCCCTTTTGAAAATGAACTCGTGTGTTTAATCCTCTACGAAAAAAACTATAAATCTTCTGGGCTTCTAGTCCATTCATATCAAGTTTCTTTTGTTTTAAATGAAAGCATTATTAGCTTCGATCCTTATTTTAGCTACTGCGGCAAGCGTAATTGCCGTAGATGAAGAGCAAGAAGACTGTATGGGTAAGTAATGACATTTAAAGCTTATATTACTTCATATAGATAGTTTGATATTGTTATCTTTTAGTGACAAATCCTATCGGTAATACAATTGTAACGGCTGGTGAGAAAATGAAGATTGCGTGGTAATAATATAGATAAGATAATAAGAGCTTCCCGTTGACAGATAGCATTATCTAGGGTGAATTCTCATGCATCCAAATTTGAAACTATTACCTTGATTCAGACCGATGGTAATAATGCGCAACCCATTATTATTGCTGAAAATGTCGATACGAGCCTTGGAAAGATTACTATTCAGCTTCCTAGAGCTCTTATCCCCTCTAATGCATGCAAGTATTAGCATCTCAGTGGAATAATCGAGTCAATTTTAAATGATATTTTACTATCATAGATTATATGACGCTTGGAACTGCTCCATATCACTGCAAATCTGGTAATTTGCGTATTCTTGGTGCAAATACTGGTAACTGGAAACCTTCTACCGCTTGATATTTAACCAAGAACTAACAATACTCCATTGCTCTAGAAATCCCTGATTCTAGCCCTCCACCAGCTCTGACGACTCAGATTTCAAGTGGTAGATTTCCTACTTCTACAGAAACGGAGTCAAGTGCAGTGCCTTTGGTTCCTGCTCTTTTGCTTGTTGGTATTTTGCTTGCAAGTTTCATGTTTACGCTTGCGTAATAGTATCTATGAAAACAATTATAAAAAGAGCAGTATCTTTCTCTATTAATAATATAAGCTCAATTATTAAACACATATCTAGTAGTGATTTTTTCAAAACCTAGCAAAGTAATAAACGCGGTGTGAAAAATAAGCTCATCAAACTAGCGGTACATTCGTTCAACTGCTTGGTATCTTTAATCATTTAGAAAGTAAGTTAATCATACTGGATGTTTGAGCGCGGAAAGTTGCCTATGTTTGTAGGATAAAATATGGTAAACTCTCATATAATGAAGAGCCGTCATTTCTATGTAATGTATGACATCAAGAATTATTTCAAAAGCAAGCCATACTAACCTCGTCTTTACACTGGATAAGTAGCTTATCCAATTCTTATCTTTCATATCGTTAAACTTATTTCGACCAATTCAATTTAAGTTTAATAGTCTAGCCGTCTGACCACACAAATCATTGAGTTAATTCATATCAGCAGAACAGACTGAGTAAACCGAGGGCTACTAATATTCTTTGTAAATCAGCCATTACGTTATCGTATGGGCGAAACTTAGGAAGCTTGTCGCATGGATAGTCTTGTTCTTAAAACCCATTGACTACCTTACCAATTTCTTTTTTCTTTAAAATCTAAGTTGAATATTTGGGTAGCAGCTAATTTAATGATGGTAGATTAGTTTATTTCATTTATCACTGTTTTCCTTCACAGTAGAGTGATTTAAGCGCGCGTAATCTATTGATAATGATGCTTTCTGCAATCGTTTCCGATATGTGGTTTGTCACAAATTCATTCTCTGCTAGATATAAAGGTTATGATATAGTTCTATAATCAGAACGCATTACAAACATATTCTGCATATGATAGTCATTGTTGACTTGTTTGAATAAAGATACTATTAATGATACAAGGCTTGAGTTGGAGAAGTAGCTCGTGATTGAAATTAACATATATGTTTCTGGAATGATATAAGTAACTAAAGATAAAATATGCAGCTTTTCAGATATAAAGAAATTATTTCGATAAACACTTGATACCATACGAAGCATTAGAGACATGCAAATCATGATAGAAAAGATCTACAAGCATGCATAGATACTTTCTGCCACTGTTTTGACGTGGAAGAGCGTGCGCCACCAACAGCTGTAACTTAAAAATGAAGATTAATCAACGAGGCGGTATAGTATAAAATTCCACCTCACATACGTAGTGATGAAACGAGATATTTATTTCATTGATTCAAGGACAGTCTAAAAAGAACATAAATAGCCTTTTTTAGACAATATGGCTTCTTTTGCCTTGATTCTAACCCAGTAATCAAGAATACAATACAGAAGAACAGCCTAACATCCCCACTGAGCGGTAATACGACAGAATAGCTGCTGGTGCAAATAATAAGAGAAATACGTATTCTTTAATCTCAAAATAATTTATATAACTTGCATATTACCATCACTGTAAGTATAATACTTCTTGTTTTAAGTTTTTACTCAACGCTGTGGATTATTTCAACCTGAACACAAGCTTCCAAAGAATAACACATCTCTAGCCAAGTAGCTTTGATATTACTCAAAGTATTAATCATATTATTGTAGAATCGGTTTCGTTGCATATATTTATAATCGGACTTGCTGGTTAGCTGGTTAGCTTTAGAGCCATAAAAAACCTCAACAGGACCTAAAAGATAAGGCCATTTGAAGTCACACGCTTCTAATAGTCGCACAATCCTTTATCAGACAGCTCTTTGTGGGGAGTTTGTCGGGTAGAGCCCTAATTTTTGATTGCCGTTCAATTCACCCCGCGTTTTATTGCACCAATATCTTATCAACAATGTCTGCTATCATTTCCAGAATGAAACAAATAAATTCGTATCTTACTGTACATTATCTTTCATCCCGGCATATATAAAGAGCGCCGAAAACGTCCATAATTACCATTTACTTTCTCTTTATTTCTTCTTAGACATAATATCTCACTATGCAGTCACCAACAGATCCTGAGACGCCAGTTTCTATGAATAACTATAGCCTAGAGGATGAGCTTAGCACACCACCACCTAGTAATTCGGCAAACAATACCATAGATCATGCAAAAGATGACTGTCAAGGCTGCCGTCAGTGTTGGCAACAAAGTAGCATTCGTTGGACTCCTCCTACTATCAAATGTTACAACTGCGAAACTACTACTACACCTCTTTGGCGAAGAGATGAGACAGGCAACACGATATGTAATGCCTGTGGGCTCTACTATAAGCTGCACAACGTGCAAAGACCAATAACAATGAAAAGAAATATCATCAAAAGACGAAAGCGATTTAACAGTTTAACTCAAAAACTAGTGGTGATTGAGAATAGGCCTCCACCATCGCCTCCGCTCTCCGAATCTGCTTCTGAGCAGCAGCGTCTTTCCCATAATTACCATCACGATACCAATCAAGTAGCGCAGCAACATGGATCGAAACGAAAGCATAGTAGTTTATCAGTAGCAGACAAATCAATGTCTGAGGCCGATCTACATTCTATACTCAAGGAAAATAAACTCAATGCCTTACAACGACAAGAGAGTATCAATTCAAATAACGAACACATTATCTTAAATACCATCCGAACATTGACAAGCCTAAATCATAATAGTAGCAGTAGCTGTAATGAGTCCCCATCTTCCATTATGTCCTTGCTATCGGCCATGGGACTAGAACCATCGAATTTCCAAAATGCTCTGAAGACTCGTAAAGAAAAACTACAGCAAGAGCTTGACCTCATTACTCAGTTACTGTCGCAAACATCAGAAATCCTCAAGACAGTCGAAACAGTGATGGCCATTATAAACTTACAGAAGCAGCAAAGTGAACTATCGCCCTCTACGGTTGCAAACAATGAAGCCAGTAATAGTAGAAACCTTTTGTCATCATTAATGATGCTTGGACTGGCTGTCAATAAGGGCACTACTAGCGAAAAAACTGCCAGTCAAACCAAAACTATTCCATCCCTATTTGAAGCTATACCCTCTCTCTACTCATTATCGAACGAGTCATTGCTAAGTAAAAGTGAAACATCTACACCATCTTCTGCGGCTGGAGTCTCATCGATTTCGGAATCTTCTTCACCTTCATCATTTCTATCAAAGTATCAACTGCGATAGGCTCATACTATTCATATACATTGGCGTATCTTATAAATAAAGCAATACATAGTATAGCGTAATATAGTACTTTTCGTTATAGATAAGTAATTATGTTATCTGCATTTCTTATCTATTTTCATGTCTTCCTTTTTACATAATAAGAATGTACCAGTTCAAACAAATATGCAATGAAAAGCTTATCTATAAACTATATCTGTGGCTGGTTATAGCAAGAGGACGCCCATTGCTTTCGATTTATATAACGGTATTTTCCATTGAACTAATAGTGGAATAATAGAAGTATATCTAAGGATTGATAAGTATAGATGATGTCTTAGTTATTAACTAATTCAGAATTATTATCACTTACTCATAGCATTTCTGTAATTTCACGTGACAGTATACAGTCTTATACTCTTAGTGCGCGTTTAAACTCAATTTAATGACACTTGAATGATAAAGATGTTTAGAAAGACAAAATATTTTTCTTGAAAAAGTCTGTGCACATTTAACTGCGTATACAGTTACGTTGGCTGCTTTTTATAAAATTGGTAAAAGTATTTATGGGCTTGTCTTTGGCTTTGTTATTTTTTTTTTTATTTACTTAGAACATGAGCTTTCTAATAATAAAAAATTATGAAAAATATATTAGCGTGCAGTAATATAAAAAATACTACAACCATTACAAACTGGGCGACCAAAGCAGCATTTTTACCGAAAAAAAAAAGTAATCCGAAGTTGATATTGCCTTCGTACTTTCAAAAAAAAATCGATAATATACTTTATTGGACAATGGTCAGAATTTGGGCTATGCAACCATTTTCATTGGGTAATGAAGCGTTTTTGATTTAAAAATTCACAGGAACGTTACTTGGCTTGTGCGAGTCTTTTTTTATACCTATCAAATTTTCAAGAAATTGATAGACCATTTATTCAAATAAATTAGTGGAACCCATAGCGTTGAGGAAAAAGTCATTGCACCAAAGACTTTGTTTTCAAGCAGTGCTATTATATACCTTTTTTCTTAGTTAATCGTATGATGTGATATAGATACAATTTTATTAGTCTTCAATGTCTTTATGATGCTTCGTCAGGCTTTCTATTTAATAGTTCATCCATTCTTGAGAGTACTTCATGAATATTGGGTCTAGTTGAGGGGTTTGCTGTCAGCATCCACTGAATAGTATCGTTCAGTGATTTTGAATATTCAGAATCTTCGGGAAACTTGTATTGATTGTTCAATACAGCCAATGCAACAGATCCACCCTGATCCATATTTACTTCAAACGGAGATTGACCATAGGCCATCGCATACAATGTACATCCCAGTGACCAAATATCTACTTTTTCATCTAATGTAGCGCCTGTTTTAACATCAAATAACTCTGGAGCTCTATAAGGCATGGTGCTTTGTTCCGCAGCGAGGTCCTGTTGTTGTAATGCTTCTTGTCTTGTCTTGATATGAATTCTGGCAGGACAAGCAGACCCAAAATCCATTAGAATGGGTGTTTCTCCATCATCTGAAATTAAGACGTTGCTATGCACTGGATTTAGCTGTCTTCCCTGACGACTATACAATGGTACTTACCCTGGCTTAATATCTCTATGTGCCCAAGGCACCATTTCACCTTTTTTACCCACTGCAACCTGTTGTCCACCTGTAGATTGATCTTGTTGCTGAGTACGACTTAACAATGCTTCGTCTTGTCGACTTTCTTCCTCGGGCGAAATCACCTGACTGGGCTCATACATGACTCTAGCGCCGCCTTGTGCTGTGTACGTATGTAAGGCTTGAACAGCGATGCAAATATCTCTAAACATACGAATCATTTCGGTTTCTGGGAAATGTGTCTTATTCAAATTGTTTTTATTGATAGCATCCTGTAAGTTGCCTCTCTACAACGTAACTATTAGCATTTGAAGTAAAATAAAGCACCGGACTTACTTTATAATAAGGCAAAAAGATGTAGATTGTTTTACTGCCGTCCGGTTCCGTAATAGTAGCAGAGTCTAGCATCTTAATGATATTTTTGTGCGAAAACAATTGATAAATGTCAACTTCTCTTTGTGCCAAGTCTGCTTCCTCGGTGCCCAGTGTGCATCGAATCTTTTTCATAGCGTAGAGATTACCCGATCCATCTTGCGCTAAATATACAAAGGAAAATCCACTAGAAGCCACCGGGTAAGTCGGCTATCATTTAGTTTTCTTGTTTCTTTCTTACCCTTCTCCCAACAATTTAACAATACGGTAGGCTCTGCCATTAATACTGAGATTAGAACTGGGTATACAGCATCCCATAAAGGATGAGAACAAGTCGAAGATAGAAGCCAGGAACGACATGGTGTTATATAATGTTTACCGTTATTGGTACTAGATACAAAGGAATAAGTAGTTTTTTCTTGTAAAACTTGTTAATGTTGTCTTAACAATCAAAGTAATCTAGTAGAAAGAAGCGAAAAAAAAAGCCTTGGCTGAGGAAGTTTTTAATTACTGAATGAAGCTTTCTGCTCCGCTGTTGAAATTCAGCCACATTGCTTTGTATTTTAGGCATGTAAACCTAACACGCATTAAACTCAAAGTTATTATTCAGGCTGAAAGCTTTTGAGGCTTTCTGCAAGTATTCTTCGAGGGTAATTAATAGTTTGAAGCCACGAACAATTGATTTTTAACTGAGATTTAGGCTGCTATGATATAGAGTATATATGCCAATCTCTTTATAATGCCAACCCTATATTCTAATAATCCAATCTAGCTATCCTATTATCCAAATATCTGATTTCTTTCATTGTACCAGCTTCTAATTCAGCAATGATAGCGACAGAGATAGCGACAGACCGCGTTGTTATCAGCCTCTACTGCTTCAGGAGCGAAAATGACAGGTTGCGTTGTACTGCTACTCAAAATAATACCCCCCTTTTTTTCTAGTAATGGCAAATTCAGCATGAAAAATGACAGGTCGTATCTCTATCAGTTTTGGGTGTATTAATATTGGGTTTATTGAATTGACATTTGGAACCATTGCAAAGGAATTACAAAATAAACAAGTTATTTACTATGAAATGAATGTTAATAAGAAGAATACAATGTTACGATAAGTCACTTACTTGCTTCATGGCTTCCTTCTTACCCTTACGGTCGAGGATAGCAACACGAGACTTGTCCAACTTGAGCTTGGTAACAACGACCTTAGAGGGAGAGATACCAATGGGAGCAGTGGCACCGTTAACCTTCTCGCGAGAGACACGGTCAATGTGGATGACCCACTTCTTACGGTAGACTTGGACAATCTTGCCTTCACGGCCCTTGTAAGTACCACGAACGACCATAACTTCATCATCCTTACGGACAGGAATGGAACGGCACTATAAATTCGTTGGTTTTAATTTGTTTGTTCTGTCTAGTTCATTAAAGGTATGCATTTACGCTGTGCTTCTCACGGAGTTCCTTAGACAAAGGAGCACTCATGATCTTACGACGAACATCGGAGGTGGCGGCGAAATGAGCCTTTCTGCTCTTACGGCGAGAAGAACTGACGTCTATAATTGAATTGCATGACCATGAGTTATCATAAATCGAATCCATCCATCCGTCATCTGAACAAAGAAAAAAGATGGGTCTATCTTAACATACCAGCACTGAACTTCATGGTTGAATAGGGTGCACAGAAAGAAGGATCGATGTGTATATCATGCTCTACTTCTTCAAAACTCTCGGACTTGATTTTTTTCACTCTGGGTACACGACCCTTCCTGTTGCATTAGTGTTAATTGCAGCCCGGGCCGAAATTCCTTTATCCGGGTCGGCAGCCTATGTAAGGTTCAATAACGCGTAATTTGTCGCGTTTTTTTCGCTTTTTCTTTCTATATTATTATTCAACAATGTCTTTAGTAAACATCCTCAACATTCAGGTATTGGATAATCCTACCAACTTTAAAAACCCCTTCCAGTTTGAAATTACCTTTGAATGCAATGCACCTCTTGAAGACGGTAAATAGAAGACGCGAGATAAGCTGTCATCAACAAACAATTAATCGTTTTCTGTTCTAGATCTCGAGTGGAGAATGATCTACGTTGGTTCAGCTGAAAGTTCGGAATACGATCAAGTTCTCGACTCTATCATGGTTGGACCTGTACCTGTTGGTGTAAACAAGTTCATTTTTGCTGTAAGTCTTGGTGCTTGATATTGAAAGGATATCCAACTCAGATAACTTGCTTTATAGGCTGATGCACCCAAGCTCGAGTTATTACCAAAGAAAGACTTATTGGAAGTTACAGTAGTTTTATTGAGTTGTCTTTATAACGAAAAAGAGTTTGTTCGCGTTGGTTATTATGTCAATAACGAATATACTGATGAGCAACTGCGCGAGAATCCTCCTGAGCAAGTTCTCGTTGATCAATTACAAAGAAACATTTTGGCAGATAAGCCAAAGGTTACAAGGTAAAGGAACGGTCAGATCAAGTTTTCATGCGATATCTCATACATTTTTATAAGATATACTATCAACTGGAAGAATCCCGAAGAGACTATTCCCCAGCAAACCGAACAATCCACTATGATGGACCAGGTAACTTGTATTAAGTTGAAAAAGGCCCGATTATTAACTTTTTTGTTAGAATATGATGGTTCAATAATTTACTACATACACCACCGCCCTTCTATCTATATCTCGAATCTTCTATTGTACAATAATACTAATAATCATGAAATAAAGTATTTAAAGTGATTATTTCATTTGTATTGAGTTTAATCAAGATGAAGGGAATGCTATTTACTATTAGAAGCGAGATTGATATAGATATTTACTGTGTCGTAGCTTCAAGAGGTCCTCTTGTACTAGTTTCATTACAGACAGTATTGAGAAAATTAAATCGACGAAGGTACCTTGTTGCATAATTGATAGCATCATAATTAATCTGTTTATCTTCTTCTTCTTCAGAATCTGAGAGATCTTTACAAGTAAAGCCTGTAAACGAATGTTGTGCTTTTGCTTTGCTGTCATTTAGTTTGATATTGGCCAGTTTTCCCTCGAGTTCCTTTAGATTCTTGTCTATGCGGCTGAGGCTTTTTTCGATATCACAGACTGCTCTATGAGGACGAGGTAATTCACTAATATCAAAAGCTAATCAGTGGCTGTGTTATTACCAGTGAAGGCATCTTACCTAGCGATTATGTTTCGCTTACTGATTTCTTGCACTTTGAAGTCTAAATTCTTCAAGATATTCTCACAAGACTGGAATCGATTCTCCAGTGCTGTCAGTTTGTTCTTCGATTCAACATCCAATTCCCGATCATTCACTCCTTCTGCCGCCCTGGAACCCAAGTTTCGAATAAGACGCTCGATCTCTGTCTTCTTGTCCATTACTATAAGCTAGTTCAGTAATCGTATATTAAAAACAACGCTTAGTTACTTACACTTCTGCATTTTGTCTGAAAGAGACTCAATCTTATTTAACAAGTCTGCCATATTAGGATGCTCTTTGGTAATATCTACACCGATTTCATCAGCAATAGTACCGAATTGACTGATATCTCGTAAGTTCCATGTCATTTCAAGGTCATTCAGACTTTGCTTTGACTTGGTTTGCAAAGTAACGTTGTTCTTGTTCATCAAATCAGTCACCTTGGTTTGCCATTCTTTCAACTAGAGTAAAGAAAAGTAAAAAAGTTGGTTACTTTTGTTTCAATGTCTTTTATTGCAAGTACCTGTTCCATTTCTTCTTCAGCATCAATATAGAGACATTCAAATTCTTTTGCCATGCCCTCAGCTGCTGTTGCCTTTAATTTTTCTTTGGTTCCAGTCTGTGTAGAAGTACTAGGTGCTGTAGATGCTGCGCTTTCGGCGGTAGTTGACTTAACTGGTGTGGGTGCTGGTGTGAGTGCAGGCGTGGTCATAGGTTTGGGAGCTGTTACGGCTGTAGCAAGAGGTACAGCCTTAGCAGGTACAGGTGTAGGTGTAGGTGCAGATGTTGATGTTGGTGCTATGCTAGCATTTTGAACTGGTGCTTTTGCTTCGGAGGATCCAAAAGTAAATCCACCAAGCGAAGAGGACGATCCAAAGGACGGTGTCTTGGGTGCTGTGGCACCAGGAATTGTATTCTTAGCTAGTGAACCAAATCCACCACCGAGAGTAGAAGAACTGCCAAAGGTTGGAGTAGCTGCTGATGCAACGTTCTTTGGCAAAGAATCGCTACCAAGTGGAGAAGGAGAACCAAAAGCTGGAGCTGCTGATGGTGAAGTTGCATTAGGTACTGTGTTCTTAGCAAGTGAACCAAAGCTACTACTACTACTACTACCCAAAGAGGAGGTAGAACCGAAAGCAGGAATAACGGGAGCAGCAGCAGCAGTAGAAGCAGCAGGAATGGTTGCAGGCTTACCAAACGATCCAAACCCACCGCCAAGTGTGGAAGTGGAGCCAAATGCAGAGGTGGATATAGAAGGTGACTTGGCTCCGGGGACAGTATTCTTGGACAACGATCCAAAGCCTCCGCCAAGAGTAGATGTCGATCCGAAACCCCCACCAAGAGTAGAAGTTGAGCCAAAACCCGAGACGGGAGCAGTGGTGGATTCAGGTTTCTTTTCTACAGAGCCAAAGAGACTGGTAGTAGGTTTAGCAGGCTCAGATGTCTTGGTCGAGCTAAAAAGGCTAGAATTAGACTGAGGAACCTCAGCAGTACCAGCAGAACTAAAGAGACCAGTGGTAGATTTTGATTCAGGCACAATCTGCTCCTTCTTTTCAACAGAGCCGAAAGCAGACAAAGGTTTATCAATTCCTGAAGGTATAGCAGGTTTACTGGTAGTAACAGAGCCGAAGCTAGTTGATCCAAATGCTGGTGTAGCAGATTTATTAGTGACAGCAGAGCCAAAGCTTGTGGTCGATCCAAATGCTGGTGTAGCAGATTTATTAGTGGCAGCAGAACCGAAGCTTGTGGTCGATCCAAATGCTGGTGTAGCAGATTTATTAGTGGCAGCAGAACCGAAGCTTGTGGTCGATCCAAATGCTGGCGTAGCAGATTTATTAGTGACAGCAGAGCCGAAGCTTGTGGTCGATCCAAATGCTGGGGAAGCACTGATGGTTGCAGCAGGCTTGGCACCAAATCCAGTAGGTACTTTTGGTGCAGAGCCTAGGTTTGAGAAAGAAGGAATGCTCCCACCTGAAGCTGTACCAAAGCTACTAAAGCTACCAAATCCACTAGTACTAGCAGCGGGAGAGGACGTGGCACTCTTACCAGCTAAAAGCTCTGCAAAAGAACTATCATTGCTTGGAGCAGAAACAGAAACAAAAGAGGAAAATCCAGATGTTGCTGGTGATACAGTTGCTGCTGGTGATGCATTTGCCGCGGCAGAGGATAGGCTGGGAATTGTAGCCATACTATCTTTGAATGATTCGCCTCTACGAGCAACTTCAACATTGTAACAATGATAAGCGCCAACGTGACCTTCATCATTAACATAATAAAGAATTGGAACAGGCTTGACCCCTTTCTCGCCCTCGCTAGTGTCAACAGGTGGTAATTCTTTATCAGCAGTAAAATCTAAAGCTAAACCAAGAGGATATGTGTCTTCTGAACTTGCTTCAGAAAGAGGAAAGCGAACTATCCCAGTTTCTGGTAATTGCCAAGTAGCCCATTCTCCATCTTCGCCCTGGCCAACTACAGATAATTCGGCTGAAGCAGTATTGCCAATAATAACAAGGTGTTTGATTTCTTTTCCAAAATCACGAATGATCTCCATGTAAAAGTGGTTTCCTCGGACTTCTTCTGTAAAAATAGGTGCAATTTCCGCAAGTTGAGTATACTGAGGTTCTGATCCAGTTGATGGCTTTCTGTTAATAATGAATCCGTCGTTTATATAGACATCTAGTTCATTTGCGGTTGGACGAGAATAAAGAACCAAGAAAATATGATTTTCAATCCATAGTACGTCTCTTACTATAGTAGGTCAACACGTATGAGTATTTCCAATCCTATGCAGATAAAACCATCTCTTACCAAATCTATTTTGCACTTCTTCGCCTTGTCCCGCACTCATAGCTTTGGGGATACTTAGAGTATCCTTTCTGGCACCATTCATATCAAAGTGCTCAAGTCCACCATCTAATGTACCACAAACAATTTGCTTTCCTTTGGGAGACCAGCAGATAGCTGTAACATTGTCAAGTGGAATCTCACATTCTGTTTTTCCACTTGTAAAATCAATCACTTTGGATCGATTATTTAAGAATAAGACTGCTGCTAAGTTGGGAAGGGCCTCGGGATTTGGCCTCAAATCACAGATATCACTGTCCAGCGTAAAAGTGTGAATAGGTTGAGCTTGCGCCTTCTAACAAAGGATTCAGTAACATAGTAATTATATACTTCGGGTCTCTTACGTTTGTCTTAATGTCTTCAAGTTTATAAACTAACAACCCTGCGCCTTCTGTAGCAACTAAAAGTTTGTCTTCCTCTGCTGAGAAGCGAATTTGACGAATAACTTTAGAAAGGGCTACTGCGATTTTGTCTCCTTCCAGAGGCACATTGTCGCCTCTATTTGCTTCATAAAATGTATTTTGGAGAGCCTTTGTTGAACAAAGTGTAAAGCCTATTTTCAAAACATAAGCTCGTTATTAGTTACGGTTTTGAAGTGACAGTACATGTACTACCTTCAGTGGTTGCTACGGCTACATATCCATATCGACTGGAACATGCAATCAATGAAGCACTGGCCGGGTACTCTGAAGGTCCGTACGTTCCTTTTTGGACTGTTACTCGGACATCAGGAACAAGACTTGTGAATTTGAAAAACTATGCAATCGCATTCGTGTGTCAAAGATCTTGCTGGTAATTCTTTATAGTGAGACATACCTCAACGTCGGTAGGGTCGATAGGCTCGTTAGGATCAGCTAAAGCGCTAAAAGAATTCATATTATCGCTTCGATATCAATACACGCGTTTTTAACAAAACAAGTTGTGAAAGGAAGAGTTCGAAAGGTTTACTTTTTGATCACTGTAGAAAAAATATAGTGGAAGCGCGTCACATTTAGGATTGTGCCAACAAAACGCGACCTTTATTTGAAATTCGGTAGCATTAATACTTTGGCATTCATGATTGTTTTTTGAGGTGACGTTTCTTTTATCAGACTCATAGACTGTTTCATGGCGAAGTTGGGGTTTATGGTCTACGATGTCAATGTTTGTGCATAGTTTATCACCGAATTAAATATTAATATTGATAAATGCTTCTCAAAAATAATTAACGCGCTTTAAAACCAAAAAGCAGCGCTATTTTTTTGTCATTATAGGTATTATAAAAACTGTATACAAACTTAATCGATAAATCCTGTATATATATCGACTTATTATCATTATTATTATGATTCAAATGACTGACTAAAATGTCATGAAATTTTCTGAATCACAAAAAGTACTACAAAATAGCTTTAGCATGGCGGAATGTTTTGGAGTGTCATTACGGGTGTCCGTAAACTATATTGTATGCAGGGAAAAATGAAACCTAAGGGATCTGTGTTAGAGTTTACACTAAATACAGCTATTTGTACGTAATTCAACGTTGATTAAAAGATACTGAGAGTGCCTGAATCAGTTTAATGCAGTATTTATACAGTTAAACAGTGACGAATTATCTACTTCTGGACTGCTAAAATTACAGATCCGGTCACCGTGGCTACGCTTTTTCAAGCTCAAACATGGGGGTGATGAAAGCTATCAGGAAGATGGTACTTTCATCTTTCTTTTTTTTTTCTTCTCATACAACAGTACATAAAACTAAAGACTTGTAGGCAAGAGATATAATCATGTTGTCGCGTAATATAAGGAATTTCATCAAACATTCTTCAGTAAAAACTGTCACACCTGTTTCTATCGCTGCTTATCATCAATCAAGCGCCCTTTACAAGAAAGCAGCCGAGTTAAAGCAAGTAGAAGATACGCCTTTTGACAAACTTGCTCAAGGCATTAACGTGATCAAATCCACTCTCTTAAATGCGCCACCGCTTCGCAAAATAACCCGACCCAATATCGAATCATTGCCCTTCACCGGTCAAGCAGCTGATTGGGACCAAGCTGTCAAGGAGGCCCAGAGCTTAGTCAATACCGCTGACCAAGAACGAATTTTTGACCCTGTCAAGATTGTAGGTAAAGATTTATGGGAGTTGAAAGGAAATATCACGCAGTTGTTGGGCTCTGGACATCCTTTCATCAATACTATTGGAAAACATTACTTTCAAGGCGACACGAACCGTATCAGACCTCTTTTAGTTTTATTAATAGCAAAGGCGACTTGTGAAGCTCCTAAAAAGACTACTCAGCAGCTATTACAGGAAGGAGAAGAGGATTATAGTTTGGGATTCACATCAACCGAGAATCCAGTTTTACCTACACAAAGAAGACTTGCAGAAATTTCAGAAATGATTTA
This sequence comes from Actinomucor elegans, assembly GCA_026027325.1. Lineage (NCBI taxonomy): Eukaryota > Fungi > Mucoromycota > Mucoromycetes > Mucorales > Mucoraceae > Actinomucor > Actinomucor elegans. The sequence goes on from JAMSLZ010000003.1 coordinate 1,833,208, forward strand.
TACTGCTTCATTGCTTCATTATGATGTGGTTGATACCGCTGAACAAGTAACAAATCCAGGATTTGGTAATAAATTGGCAGTGCTTGCAGGTGATTTCTTGTTGGCACGCGCTTCACTTGCTTTGGCGCAATTGAAAAAAGCTGAATGTATCGAATTGATGGCTACCTGCATTGCAAACTTAGTTGAAGGTGAATTTATGCAACTTCAAGATCCTCAAGAAAAGAATCCTGATGAGAAGAAGGCCTTCGATTACTATCTTGAAAAAGTCTATTTGAAAACTGGCAGTCTCATTGCTCAAAGCTGCAAAGCTTCTTCTGTACTTGCTGGTTGTTCAAGTGATATTAACAAAATTACCTATGATTATGGTAGACACATGGGTATCGCATTTCAGGTAGGCACCAAGAAAGACTGAATCATTAGATTTACTAACTTGGCTTGGAATACGATAGTTAATTGATGATTTAAGAGGCTTTTCGCAAAGTGCTGCTAATATTGATAATAAGTTATTAGTAAAGAATGGAAGCTGGATTAATGCACCTGTTTTACTTGCTTGGGAAGAGTTTCCTGAATTAGGGCCCTTGATTGAACGTGAATTCAGCCAAGAAGGCGATGCAGAACAGGTAATATGTATATATATAATTCGTATTTCACGTGATCTAATCTTTCTTTGATAGGCTCGTCTTTTGGTATATAAAAGTAGTGGATTAAAAAGAACTCTTACATTAGCGAATACACATATTGAATCGGCAATTTCAGCTATAGAGAAATTGCCTCCTTCAGAAGCACAGTTAGCATTGATTCAACTTGCCAAGAACATGACTACTAGAAAAGATTAAATTTAGATATACATATGCCCATCTGTCGTTTACTTTTTGGTTGTACATACTACATACACTCATATATAATATAAACTCACATTTTACCTTGTAAGTCTTTGTGTATTTGTGTTTAGATAGAATTGACTTGCGTATCAAATAACTTAGGATCAAACAGCAGGTTCAAAAGCATATAAGTAATGTAAGGGGCAAAGTATATCTTGGTTTATAACTTTCGCTTAAACAAGTTCTCTGTGAATATTTTTAAAGCGCCAGTAGATAAACACAATGGCTCATCCTACGCATGAAGCCACTCATCAGATATAACATGAAAGCAAGATTGATTGATAGATCTATACTTCTATAATATATAGATCTAGTTTTTGTACGCAATTGTATATGTTTTATTCCTGGTCATTTATACATAATACATCGGTTTCACTGTAATTGAACGATAATAACTCAAGTAAACAAAGCATTTTATTCTGATGTGCCTGTAATCAGATGCAACATTTAACCGAGATTGGTCGAGATTCAATCGCTACTTATTTTATTGACAAATCCATAAATGTAATCGTAAACCGTAACTGTATTCCATCGTATCCAGTAGTTTTAGACTGTATACACTATCGCGTGTTTTATTGGTTTATTGAAATTGAAAATTTACTTACTACTATGTTATTACTAAAACAGCACTAGATACAGCGAGAACGGTAAATTTTGTCACTTTGAGAAAATTGAATGTCCGTAACCAAAAAATAAATGTCATTTTACACAGGAAACTCCACCATTGGCCCTCCCCAGCCTCGACCATCCTCTGACTGGCCTTTAATTTGTCAAGCATACGCTGCCTACACATGCTTTTCTTCGCAAATTCTATTCTTAAGCAGAAATACTAGTTCTAATCTTTAACAATACCCATATATAAAGTTCAGTATTCTCATAGCACACCACTCACCAAGATGTGTGACTACTATTAAAGTTAATAAAAAGATTTATACAAAAAAAAAAAATTAATGGCAATAAGCCAAAAATGATTGTCCCTTTATGCCTACTATTGCTCAAATACTAATATTGATATTCGTGCTGAACTTTGTAAAAACTTATGCAAACTCCATCTCTTCAGGGTACCCACAGGGAATGTGGTAGCAGTTATATAGGAGGAAGAAGAAGATGTCCAGCAAGCAGCAGTGTGTAGCCTTGCTATTTTTAATATTGAGTGTTTCAAAATGAATTAACATTAAATACTGTCAACAATCCTACAGGCACTGACTAACTTTTGCCATAAATTTTTGCTCACGTAGCGTACGGAGTGAGTTGAAAGGTAATTTGCTTTCACTAAAAGTTGCTTGTGATTTAATGCAAAATGTTCACATACTAAAGCAGATTTTGAAAAAGGAAAGATGTACTGAGGATTCATTGTAATATATAATTTTGACATTAATAGATATCTATCCATCACATCATCATAACAGATTTTCTAGCATGCCCTTGCTCACCTTAGACTAATCATCTTAAGCAGCATATGGCAAGATTAGCAAAGAGCTTGTCTTCCACCATAACTCCTTCGGTACAAATTATTTTTAATTTCAATTAATTTCTACACGATACTTGTAGTTTTTTGTGGGACTAAAAGGTTGAAAGCTTTCTGCCAGATATCGTTTTATCCAAAACAACCATACAGCGAGTGACAGATATCATTGATATATTACTTTTATTTCCAGTGTCAAAACATGTACAGTTGAAGCAGTTACCTTTAAATACTGCTTACTATCAACAGTTTCCATATAAACCTTTCCTTCTGGATTTAACTTTACCTTTTCTTCATTCCATTTTGGTCACCATCTAAGTTGTTTAATAAGTAACTTACAAGAGATAATTCAGCGCAAGCCAAGCTCAGACAAAGCATTGGCGTTATAGGATCCACTTAAATAAATAAATAAAAACTTACAACAGACTATCCTCTTTCTCTGGGTTGGACCTAACATCACCTTTCAAAGCCTTTTTTCAACCTAAGTTCTAAATTTATCCCCGCGATTCTAAGCCTTCATGCAGACTGGCATGGTTTTGAACGATATCTGCCAATTCAATGATAGTTTATGAAAATGCATAGCTGATTTTGTCGGCAGGCGTCTTATCCAGTGCCCAGTGCGCGTTCTGGCAGTTCAGGTATATCTGTTTGGCTTCCTTTAGAGACTGTGCTTCGCAGTCTTGGTCAGCCAAACCTCGATATATAGATATAGAGTTTCGTATATGGATTTCACCATAAACTAAAGCAGCGATTGAATATCATTCAACTTTAACTATCACGAGAATGGCTGATGAACAGTTGTTAGGAGAGCCAGATATTTCAACTGGTACAAGAATTAGTCAATACACAGTAGTCTTATATGAATTGTATGTGAAAAATGAGGAATTGACCATGACCAAGCAAAATAATATTATGGTTCTTGGATTAAGCTCAATTCTGAATGCGAGCAGTAACAGCGACGACACCCAAAAAATATTGTTTAGTGACGAGGAGTGGATTTCAATCAAGTTTTACAATACAGCAGAAGAAACTGATTAAAAAAGAGCATTTATTAAATGAAATATTGATTATTTATAATCAGACCATTTGGCCCGTTTTCGGAGAATAGTACTTGTTAATGATTAACAATGAATGTTCTATGTATTTTACTCATACACTCATTGGCTCGCTTATTTTTGCTGGGTTTTTATCTTGTTGCATTTTTATATAACTATATGCTCCTCCAATAAACTAACATTTTGGTTTATTTTTCGTTCTTTGCTCTAATGTTGGATAATGTTTTAAGTGAGATAGTAAATGAAGTAGCATTTGAGGGAGATCAAGGTAATTAAAGCCTTCTTGTATTATGCATATTTCAAATTCAACCTACCTTCTTCTATTTTTTTTAATGGTAAGGCTGCACCTTTGATCAATTATTCCAACATGTTGAGACATTGGTAAAAAAGTCGTTATCTTTGACGAAACTGATTAAGCCAATTCAATTCGATGATAATTACAAAACTTATATTTGGTCTCAACTTCGACACAATGATCAATTATTATTTACCGAGGTATAGTTCTACAAAGATCTCGATTTATAATCCTGACATTCATGTGGTATTCTTATAGAATGGTATTGCGTTTGATCCGAGTGACATGCCATACAAAGCTTTAAAATGCAAATCGCATGATATCTCTGTAAAATCTACAAGAGAGGCTCAAGACCTTTGTATTTACGGAAGCTTAAAGGTACCTTTCCTAGCAACAAAAATTCATGCTTGTTTGACCAACTAACCAATTGAAAAATAAAAGACAGAAAAGCTCAATCTTTCAGATAAACACAAACAAGTGCTGAATTTGGTCGCGAAAAGCCGGTCTCAAGGTATTAGTCAGTACCATCTAGGCGAAGCTTTAAACATGGATCCACGAGCTATATTCTATTACCTCAAAAAACTAGAGCAGTTAGGCATAATGTAAAGTATACTAAGTGTCAAGTGATTTACCTGAAACCTAATACCTATTATTTAGTGTTAAAGAAGAAGCTTACATATCAGGGATGAATACTCGCGTTATCATGCTAAAGCGATTTGCTGATTCAAAACCGACAGAGACCAACAGCACAGAAACGAAAAATCATCAAGAATCTAACGTCCTTTACCGACTTGCAGATTTTAAGGAAAATGTACTGAAACAGCTCCGAGCCGCCAAGGATCACACTTTACTTCTACTCGATCTTCTTAACTCACTGGGGCTAGAAACAAAAACACAAATAAAATGGGCAAGAGTGAGACTGACTGATTTGCATGATCAAGGCATTATTGAGAAGTTTAATGCTGTTGACGGTAAACGGAAAAGACTATGCGTCAGACTGCCATGTACAAAGTCCGAGCAAATTCAGGTTTCGGCGCATACTCTTCAAGCTAAAGATAAAGAAGCGCACACAAAAAAACAATATACCATTTCTCGCGATCTTCCAATCGGTTATATCTTTTATCAAGATGTAGTAGCCGCTGGTGAAAAGGGGATACTAAGACAGGTAGGTAAGTCAATTCTATATAGGCTTAAACATACCAACTCTTTGATATAGGATCTTATTGATAAATATCCTTTTATTGATCCTGCCCAATCCAGTATCTTTTTTGATAATGCAACAATACCAGCCGATGACCAAAAACTTTCAAAATATCTGATCTATCGCACCGAAGAGCTAAGAGGAAAGAGTAGACAGTTTAGGTTTTTTTCCTTGGATGGGTGGCAAGCGTTTTGTCGAAAGAATGGAATGGCATTTGCAGATCCTGAACCTAATAAACCGAAAAAGCGAGAAGAATTAGTAGAGCCAAAGTCAATTGACGAGATTGGAGCCCTTTTTAGAGGTCATTTACCGTCAAAAAGAAAAAAAATGGAAGCAAATGAAGCAGAGCCTAAGAAAAGATTAAAGACTCTCCCAATGGAGGACCCAGTTTTGAAAGTGACTAATTATACTCACCAGGTCTCCGTAGTACCAGTAACAGGATCTTCTACAGAAGAAGTAGCTTCAAACAAAAGGAATGTGGATCAATTGGATGGATCTACATGCAACAATGAGCTCTCAAGATTACCTGCTACATCACCATATGCTTTAAAGAAGACTAAAAAAACACAATGCCATGATAATACGAAAACCCGTCGAGGGACTATACTTTCAGATATACTGGAAAACGATCATATTCGCGAGCATAATATTGAGCTGTTCAAACAGTTCCAAGGAATTGAACAAGCTACATCTGGAGGCCAAAATATAGCACGCAAAACATTTAACAGATTGGTGCAACAGTTGCATGATCAGCAGAAGCTTAGGCTATACTCAAGTTCCGTCGAAACACCTTTTGGCCTGAAAGAAATCAAAACATTCATACTGCATCCTAGCTTGACCGGCGAAAGCGATGAAGTGAAGCAGTTTATCAGAAACTACAATAACGAGATGCCCATCATGGTTGAGGCTCCAAAACGAAAAACGCTCAAGAAAGTGGAGGTAGACGCGCCTTTACCTCCACTGTATCCTCCAAAAACTATTGCCGAGAAGCAAGCGAACCTTGATACTTCCAATGTACAACAAGGCATCTGGCACTTTAGTGCTACGGAATACGGGTATCTTAATTCCAAATGGTTACGAGCTAAAGAATTCCATATAGCTTTGTTCGAATATTATAAGAATAATGGTGAGAATCCAACAGTAGATATGGGCGACTTTTTGAAAAGAATGTCTCTAAGAACATTAATGCGATTCTTTGGCATATTGCCGTACAATGATGAGGTCTTGTTGAACTACTTGAAGAATGATCACAACCGGGATACGGCCATGCAAGATCTTCCAGAGCAAATCAAGGCAATTATAATCAAAGTTACGCCCAAGATTCGAAGAGTGAGCTTGAGAATCATCAATATTTTAAGGGCATTAGAGTTACTAGAACCTGCTACTGATGCTGACTTGGAAAGAGCAGGATTATCACTTTTTGTCACCTTGCGTCTCACTGGACTTGTGAAAGATTACGCCGTCAAAGAGCGTACTTTGCTTGACACTATACCTTTGAATGGAATAGATGATGTAAGATTATTCTGGTTAGATCTACAATCGTATTGCTCGCAACTACACGACAAATTGACCGCGACAAACGATGAATCAGATCCACTGGCTAGAATAGCGACTAATCGTGGATGGAGTTCAAATACACTACTGACATCCGAACAGAAAGCGGTACTTAACTCATTTGTTGACTTTGAGGCCCAGACAGTACCTGCTGAAGAAGATAGAGCACTGCGTGCTCATTTGGTGAGAAAGACTGGACTGACCCTGGGACGTATCAAGACCTACTATAATGCGATCATGGTAGCTTTCAACAAGTACAAAGCTCGATCATCAAGAGCAAGGAAAAGGCTGGAGAAAGAATTGCATGGTTCATCTTCGCCCACAGTCAATGAGCTCATGAAAGCATCACTTGAAAAGCGCAAAATCAGTGCTGCCTTGTTCAAAATGAAACAAGCACCGCCTTTCATAGAGCCTACCTTTATTGGAAGCCGAAAGGTCAGGCGTTTGCGACTTTTACACGAGCCATACCAAGGTCAGGATAGAAAACACGGTAAAGTAACCAACATGACAAAAGCAATGGAACAGCCAAGGACTAACGCTTATTCAACCTTATATAGGTAGACTTGTCCGTCATGTCTCTGACCCTTTTTCAAGAGTTGAAAAAGATGTGCTTTTGCATGCATATAGTATAATGAAGGCAAGAGCAGACGAATTGAATTTTTTTTGGCAGCCTATTTCCCAAGTTATTACTAATCATACGGTCGAAAGGTGCCGTCGAGTACTATGCCAAATGTTAAACAATGACCCAAATTTAAGCAAAACAATCGATGTATTGAAATCAAAGTGGATAGCAGTCTACGAACAAGGTATTGCTAGAAAAGAGATAAAAGATGAACAGCCATGGAATACCTCGAATTATGATCTGCCCTCCTACTTGGAATATTTTATTAAACAACTGCAACACGAAGAAAGGTAAAAACAGGCCACTGTACCAAAGTACATGCAACATGACTGGTAACGGTTAACCTTTTTATAGTGAACTTTCCCGAGCCCAGATAGTATTGCCGGCAACATACAAAGAGCTACAAATAAACTTCCACATCCTTCACGAAGAAGGGCATATTTCTAACCTCAACGCTTCCCCAAAAGGCGATCACTTGCATGTTTACAAGGAAAGCGCTTACGATACCATTGCGGCCATTCCAATATTCGACGAAAATCTAGTATCAGTCAAACTCGTCAGGACTTTGATAAAGGTTTATAGTAACCAAATTATGAAAGAAAGAAAAAGTTGTCATTCTAATATAAAACCTTGGTATATCTAGATGATGCTAATGACTCCCGACGAGAATTACTGCCCTAGGGCTACATATAGCCTGTTTAAACACTTTTCTGATACCATTATAGAGAAAGCACTTGAAGATCTAAAGCTTGAAGGGCTGATTGTCCAAGATAGAGCAAGCCTTGGCCGTATACCTGGAAGAAGTATCAATGTTTCTGAAAAGTAAGCATTCAAAAGTTGAATTGTTGCGATAAACAGAAATCCAACTGTTATCTTTTTTATGTACATTAGATTTCTGAAATTTGCTTCTGGTATCCTCCCGTTTGGACTATTCGCAAAAGCAAAAGAGTTTTACAATGATATTACTGATCAAAAGACGTTCCGCTTCATAAGCTCTGGCATAAGTAGCGGTGTCATGGCTGCAGCACTTGATCTGATATCTCAAAGAAAGGTTTGTTTTTAAAAACATGCCAAGCTAGTTCATTGTTTCAAACTAAAATATGCGTTATCTATGTGTTTAATAATAGGTCTCGATCGACCTTGTAGATAGAAAAGCCTTTATCAAATCAAAAAAAGTATTATTTTACCCAAGAGCTTCAGCAGGTAAAAATTGTTTTCATTGCAACGCGTTGGTCAACAATGAAAAGCATGTCCTAATATGTTTTATGGCAGTTACTCTACGTGAAGCCTTTGTATTCAAAAACCTGGATCTGATGCTCAAAAAAGAAGAGCCCGTAGAAGCTGTAGATGATATGGCTCGTATTCAAGTCTCTCAAAATCAACTGGTCGTTTCAACACCGACAGTGGACCCAATACACAAATACTTGAGCTCTTTGGAACCATTTGATAAATCCGTATATGAAATCATTCATACATTTGAGAAGAGAGGTGCTTCTTGGTCTGATATCGTAGAAAAGTTAAATGTAGTTGATGAATCATATTCCAAACATGATTTATCCAATACTCTACAGCGACTCTTGAGCTTTAAACCTGCGCTTATCATTGCAGTTGGCTTCACGCATTTACGATACGTTACAGCTGAATTCTCTTTGGCATGGATGCTGCAAACTAGATCCGGCACTACTGTCATCCCTCCATTGATGTGGTATGATGCTTCTGGCCAAGTTATTCAGCAGGCATTAGAGGGCTATGCGAATACTGTCATGAGCTATATTTTGACTCAACCCGGCATCACATTTGTAAGTAGATAGAGAAAAAGCACTTCCGTTTGCTGGTATCTCACCCTCTTTTTTTTTCTCCAACTGATTAGGCTCATTTACGTGAAAAAGTTCAAGGTTACTTTACAGAGTTTGAACTGCACCATCTGTTAAAGTACTTGATCGATTCGAAAAAAGTCATATCAAAGAAAGTACAAAGAGAGGCTCAGCCTAAACGAATTTCAATTTTCGATAAACGGCCAATCATCTCCGTAACGTATGGTGAAGGAGTAAATAACGACCAGATTTCCCATTACTGGTTGTCACCAAGCTATTACACATAAACATTAATGATCTTTTATATGTGATATTTATCACTCATCTTTACGTTCTAATAAAATGCTTTAGAAGCGCATAAACATACAACCGCTGGACTTGATTATTAGTTCACTCATTGTCAGTTCTTTTCCATCAATAGATATCTAACTTCAATTTCATTATACTCTACAGTGGCGAATAGTCTTAAATAGCAGAGTATATCTGGATTAGATTGTTGTTCCAGCGGATGCAGCCATTCATTCTGAATATGGGCTACTGATTAGATGCAACGTTTGACCGAGATCGACCGAAAGATCTAGAGATGAGTAGTGCGCCACTTCAGTGTAAGTTTCTGAAGGACAACATATTTTCGGGTAACTATATTAACAAACTTTATAATAGTCTGTATTTCTTTCAAATGGAATAGATCTCTTTAGATAACCAAAAGAAAAACGTTACTTTAGAATTTAAAAAATACTTTATTATCAGAGTTATCTAACGCCAGTGCAAGCCATAGCATTGTGATGAAACTGTAATTTCCGAAACAAGCTCTTTGCGTTCTATTTTATTTCCCCATCGGATTTCAAAGTAGCAACTCAAGTTGGTATCGAGATAAATGCATTCTGTGAATTTAGTCGAGAGATATCATGGAAGAGAGTGGGGACAGCGATCTACTTTGGTTTCCGAAACCCAATGGAAATTATCAAAGTCTATTATTCCAATGTATGAATGTCTTCCAGGCAGCATTTAATAAATGATACAAAAATAAAACCACTCAAAGAGTATATTACTGATATTGAGACTCTCAATAATATGTTAATCCTTGAAATAAGAGTTACCAATGATTGTTTTAATAATGATACTCGCGGATTAGTGGGGGGGTTTAATCCTGTCCTACCATCGATATCATGAAAATCGAGGGCCGATACGTTGATTAAGCTCTTAGATAGTCCCAAAGAAGTTTTTTTTTTAGCATTAATTCCAGACCACCCTTTGCAGTTCCAAAAAAGCTGCATAACTTTTCTATCAGCAGTTCAACCATTTCGTCAAGAAGCTATTGATACATTATTGTGCTAAAAGTCGTTTTGGAAAAACTAAATGGCTTTATGATTGATCATGAGTATTGATGTTTCAGTTAGACAGTGGACAGTTCCTATAGGATTGTTGCACAGTAGTGGACTGATTTTTCCTGGTAAATGCGCTTCATTCGCTTGACTATTTCGTGCAAATCTCTATAAATTGACTTTGTAACGTTATGATCAACTTTAGAGCGGTTATAAGGTCTGAAATAGGCTAGTCTTATCAATATATATACTTTGAAAACGTTCTAGGTTTTAGCCGATAGAATAGACTAGCGTGTATCAAATATGTAGGAGTTTGACTCGATGTCTGACATTTTTTTTTTAATAAAACAGACCTCTTATCTTTGGTTAATCGATTCATACCTCTTTCTGCTACTTTTCATCTTTTTAGCTTACGATCCAGGCCATCATGGATAGAATTTTTAAAAAAAATAAGGGCAAAAACCAACATATAAATGACAATGGATCTAGTAGTACAAGCAGCGGAATAAGTGAGGAGCTTGACTTGACAGCGAACAGTCCTACTACGAAGTCTGAAGCAGAAGAGCACGCTCGACCTTCTTCCTGGCCCAAGCTGCCAGAGTTAGCACTAACAACTAGTCATGACGCCTATACCTATCTTCCAGTAGATGTTCCTAATTCACCGTCTTTATCTACATCTTCATCTGGAGTTTTATTGAATGACCTACCTTACCCAGACTCTCATCACCATGGTCCTGATAGCAATAACCAAAGGAAGAGCATGTTATCGGAAGAAAATCAAATATTAAACACTGATGCCGAGAGCGAAAGTGGTACCGAAGTCAACGAAGATGCATCCGAGCATAAGAGGTCATCTAGAGCAGCCTACGACGAAAACGATGGCCATTCCTCCCCCAAAGCATTGAGTCAGTTAGCTTCGCTCAATAACGATCATCACAAAACTGGATTTGCCTTGGATGATTCTGCTGCTTCAACGCTAGTAGAAGCTGCTATGGATAAAGAGGAAGCCAAGGACCGCCATGTTCGTTTCCATGACCATGTTGCCGAATCTGCAGCTCTCGTTCAACGCATGCTGAGCGTGAAAAGCGGCCAGCACCACGATCCTCTTGGAGCAATGATGCAGAATAGACATGATAATCGCCACGAAGAAGAAGAAGAAGAGATCGAACTTGATTCACCGCATAGTAACACAGGCGGCGGTAGTGTATTGGCAAGTTTGATGAAACTGGAAGCCAAGAGACAAGACAGTCAAATCAAAAAGAAAAAAAAGACGAAGCGCAATTCAAAGGTACAATTACTAACATATGATGCCTATTGTTACTGACCCTAGACATTGTTCCGCGTATATAGGAAAGAAGGAAATCGCCTCCACTGAAACGCAACAGCAAATATAAACCTGCTTCATTACTCAACTTCCCTATACACTCAAACACAGATCCTCTACCCGACGATTCCAGTCAAGCATTGGGCGTTTCTCGACCTCAACGACCTCCATTAGTCAATAGGCCTTCCAGTTGGCTATCTACCGTTGCTTCCAGCAAGTACGTTGTCCCTAGTCTGGAAAAGCGAAAGAAAGCTGCAGCACCATCATATTCTCGGAGGTCCTCCAATGATAGCATGCTCACTACTGCTTCACAATTTGAACCCATCACACTAGAAGATCGTATCAGAATCACGTTTGAAATAGCCAATATTTTGCAAAAGCAAGAATTTTTACGAAAGCTGTGCAAGTCATTGATGTTGTATGGTTGTCCAGCGCATCGATTAGAGTACGCTATGCGTCAAGTCTCTCGCACTTTAGCGGTAGATGCTGAATATATATACCTGCCTAATGTGATGCTGGTCACATTTATCGATTCCACTACCCATACAACCGAGACTCACTTTATTCGACAAATGCAAACATTCGAGATGCATCGACTGGCTGATATTTATCGCTTGGAAAAACTAGTATCGCATGGTGAAGTGTCTGTTGATGAAGCATTGGAATTCATTGACAAAGTGGATTCACAACCTCGCCTTTATCCGCTCTGGTGTCGGCCTTTTGTATATGCGTTAGCTGCATTTTCTGGCTGCGTCTTGTTTTTTGGTGGTAGATGGAAGGAAGCAGGTGTAGCAGCTGCCCTTGGAAGTAAGTTTTTTTTTTTTTAAAAAAAAAAGACATGACATGGAATTATTAGAAACTAAATACGTGTACATCTTAGTGGTGTTTGCTACCAACGAAATCTTTTCTTCCTTTATTTCAAGCTTCCAACCTATCTGGGAGATTACTGTATGTATTCTCATTGGGTTTGTTGCCAGAGGCATTGTTAAATACGAGTTTTGTTTTACACCTATCGCATTTTCATCATTCATTATCGTATTGCCGGGCTATCCAATGGCTGTGGCGATTATTGAACTTGTTTCCCGCCAATTGGTAAGCGGAGTGGTACGCATGGTCTATGCATTGATTTATTCTTTCTTGCTTGGTTATGGTGTATCCATGGGTTCTGCATTATACTTGACCATCGATCCAGATAGTAACAACATGGCTCAATCAGATACTTGCAAACGAGCTTCAAGTGCAGCGACTTGTATCTCCAGTGAATCGCAATGGTTCAATTTCTTACTAGTACCTTTATTTGCATTGGCTTATTGTGTCTATTTAAACGCACGGCCCCCACGATGGCCTATCATGGCAGCAGTCTCCGCATGCGGATATGTTATCAATTATGCACTGGCCTGCTGGGCTCATGCACCATCTCAAATCTTGCAGGTGGTGCCTTCTTTTGGTTTAGGTCTCATTGGTAATCTATTAACAAAGTTTACGGGCAAAATGTCATTTGATGCTGTTTGTCTTGGCGTGTTTTATCTTGTGCCTAGTAGCTTGGGTTTAAAGGCTGCTATTGGCTTGTTCAGTGGCTCTGATGAAGTTGGAAATCAGGGCGCTGGATTTGCTCTAGCCATGATTGAATCATCTATTGGTAAGCATAACTACAAACACATTTCCTCTTTTGAAACTAATGTCTATATATTAGGTATTACCCTCGGTCTTTTCCTTGCCACCTTAGTAGTATACCCTAAAGGAACACATCATACTCCACTCATGAACTTATAATCTATTGTTTTATTGTTACAATTCTACAAATACAAGTCTTTTTTTTTAATAACAATAATTAAAAATGATTCTACCAGGCGATCCTAGCAAGCACAGGGCGATGGTCACTGATAATCAAACCATCATCAAATTCATTAGAAAGAACTGCGAAATGAAGCACTTTAACTTGAATTGTAGGACAACGAAGGGCCATAATGAAGTCAATACGAATAGGCGCTCTCTTGAACTCATCACCCTCACCAAAGCTGGTAAAGGTATCTCTAAACCCATAAAGACCACTCATGGTACCTGGGGCGCCTTTGGATTCAAGTCGAGTGACAAGTTCATAGCTTGCATCTACAAAGTATGATTCCTCTTCTTGCTGTTGTTGTTTTCTCATGTTAGCAAGTATTTGCCCTGGTCTAATGACGCGATGTGTAGGTAAAGTGATACTATTATCATCGGTACGTACAGGCTGTCCAGTTTTGCTGGAATAAGCAGATGCACATACTTGATTTAGCTCTTGCAGGTTGGCAAGTGTATCATTACTACCCTTTGCATGTTCATACTTTGCACCAGTCAAAGTAATGTAAGCTGGGTCCTCTTCGGTGGAGTTCAAATCGCCTAATAAGAATACTGCACCTAATTTACTAGCTTCTCGTGCTCTTTCCAACATCAGCTTGGATGCTTCTTCTCTGGATAGGTTGCCTTTGTGATCCAAGTGTGCGTTGAATATGGTGAATATGGTATCATTCGAGTTCTTTTTAAATCTGCATGCATATTTTTTTTTTTTAGTTTCTATTAAACGTTTTGTAATGCGTACAAGTTACTTACGTGACTTGAGTAGCGGTTCTCGGATGTCTAGCATCCCAACCTTTACTTCCAGCTACCTCGGGTTCCTACAGACACGCATTTTTAGCTTATATTCAAGTTTTTTTCCCCACGCTTTACCTGCGATAGCCAGATAGTTTTCCAAGAATCAACTGTCAGAATTTCTCTGTTAAAAAAAAGGCATTAGTTTCTTTTATTTTTTTTAACTTATCAAACTATAGAGCAATACCTTTTATAAAACACGGCCGAGAATTCACCTTCTTTATCACCGTCATTTCGACCTGCACCTACCCAACCATATTCTTCTCCTAAAAGTGCTTCGAGATCTTGAAGTTGATGGTAGACAGGTTCCTATTTTCAGAAACAGACGAATCAGTTTTCGGTTAAAATGCCTCCATTGAGTACCCTAACATGCCTGTAAAGCGAGTACATCAGGTGAATAAAGAAGAATAGTGTCCATGACTTTCCACTTTCGAATAGACCAAGGCTGCTCTTGTCCAAACTCGCTGACGTTGAATGGCTCCTCTTTTACAGGAGGAGCTGCAAAAGGAGTTGTTGGTGAATGATCATGATGATCATGTCGAATGTTTAAAGTCATAAAATTCAATGTTCCGGCCATGTTTGAAAAATAAAAGAGGAAGTCAATAGAGCGTTCACGCTGGAAAAAAAAAGAATCTCTATATAATAAAGAAAACCCAAATGCTTCGGAACTTGAAAAATTGATTGGCTGGGTCATCTTGATTGTTCGCATACTCTTTTGAAGGTCAGCCATGTTTTTCCCTTCAATAGGAATGGTTAGCGTATATGTTGAGACGTTTCTGATGCGAGCACGAGGCCTATAGTCCAGGTGGGTCATTCATTTTGGGATAAAGAAGATAACTCTAGATACGACTCATGAAATTGCAACAATGAGTCAGCTGTAGCCATACTTGGGAAACTTCAACCACGTCGTTGTTAAGCTCGGTATCTAGACAAATATATTATTATGTGGTTCTGCTTGAATCAAAAGTATATGATTTAACAGACATAATACGTTCTATGTCTTGTATCGATTAGATGAATGTTTGTATCTAAAGTAACCAAGTCCTGGTTACATAGTTCACATCTTTTAATTAAATAACTCATATCATACTTTATACATGTACGATATCCACCTGCTCCCATGGCATGTCTAGTTAATATTCGTGCTGTAATTCCCATATTTTAAGTATGTCTCACTGAGATATAATGCGTAAATTAACTACAAAGCCACTTTGATTCTCAGGGACGCATTGGATACTACATTAGTCTATCCTTTTTTTTAAAGAAAAAAAAACTTCGCATGATAGATAGGTGGCAAGTGATCCAGC
The DNA here is from genome assembly GCA_026027325.1 of Actinomucor elegans. Lineage (NCBI taxonomy): Eukaryota > Fungi > Mucoromycota > Mucoromycetes > Mucorales > Mucoraceae > Actinomucor > Actinomucor elegans. The sequence continues at coordinate 1,848,676 of JAMSLZ010000003.1, forward strand.
AAGAGGGGCCCAGTACAGATCGGAAATTAGCATGTGAGACTAGATATCAGACGATGTTTTTCAGCTTCATTCGTAGATAAAGGTTAGAAAATAATAAAAGCGCCAAATAGAAGAAGAACACACTATACTCAAGTTATGTTTCAATAAATATTTGGATGGCTCATGCATCTATTAATGTGAAACGGGATGTTGATATACATATCGACATCTCAACGATCCCCTGTGTCACACGGCCCTCGAATTCCGGTGCCAAAAAGACGTAGTTACTTTCCAAATATGTCTCAAAAGGCTTTTGAACGCGCTTCTTCCTATACCAAAATTTTGAACCTTTTGCATTACTTGTTCATATGCAGTATATATTTCTTCGTTCAATATGCGTATGAACTGTTTGTTAGATGCGGCAGTGGATTGACATATTTGATCTTTAGATTGTTATATAAAACACATATAACTTACGTCTCATTATATACTGAAAAATACGGTAGATATTCATTAAGATATAACTGCATAAAATCTCAGCAAGTGCATTATAACGATATTGATGAGAAATACTTGTCGGATGCAACATTAGATCTGAATCAGTTAAGTGATCTATTGATCATTATTAGATCTAGATCAGAAAATGCGAGTTTTACAGTCATTCACTAAAATATGATAGACCCGTGGTACTTTAATCAAACCATAGTTCTAGCATTTGAAATGGTTTATTATGAAGATGTACCGATTATCAGATGCGATACTAAACTACAGTTAATGAGGGGTATGGAAAGAGGACGTTAAAAACGGGGCAATTTTACAAAAATTATTAAACTGTGTCCTATAAACTTAATTTTTTTATAGAGCGCGAAGGCCGTTTTTACAAGGCATAGCTTATATATAGTACAATTATCTTATAGTTAAGGGTAAATAAATACTTAATTTTTTTAAAATGCACAATTCTCTTTACGTCAATCAATATAGCATTAAAATCTGTATAAACTTTTTTAAACTTCTTTTTGTATCAGATCGATTTATTATTCATAAAACTATATCTGAAGAAAATCAAGAAAATTATATTTGGGCTAACCTTTTTGAACAATTGATAGGACAATATAATGCATATACGCTTATTAGTTGCTATATCAACAGTACAGTGATATGATATCACCTAAGCCTTCTGGCATCATGCAATCATATGGTATTTAATATATCTCAATATGTACAATAGAATCTTTGGTCTTTATAACTTATATAATAAAATACGACTGCTCGTTTTGCGGGATTCTATTCCTATTGTCTCTTTATTATTACTCTAAACACTCAGAACTTTTACAATGTTTTCTTTTGTTTCTTTAAAATTTACTAAAACTACCCATTCATTCCAATATATACGGAAAATAACATTCAGTGCATATATTGTAAATTAGAGAAAGAAAAAAAGATAAAAAAAATGAAGCAGAAGAATAATGCTAAAGATTAAAACATGCCTTTTGTTTGGTAATGAAAAGAGCCTCTCCGGTTTTATTTATATGTCGTCAAACTGCCGCATCGAGAGAACAAGACAAGCCTTTGTACTGATAACTAATTTAATTAAACGATAACGCTATTATACCGTATAAAACCTCAGACATATGGCTAGCAGTACATGTTTGATAAGTCTCGAGAAAACACTTGGGAGTTGTTATTAGATTGACACAAGTTGACTTTAATCGCACATACATTTGCATTCATTAGCTGAACATTTCATTTTTCATGTTAAATAATATATCTTTTTTCCTGATAGAAGACTGACTTTGACGATATCCCCTTTTTACACCGCTGCATTCTTCTACTGACCTGGATTTAATGCTGTATAATGGTTACATATATTCAGAATTAGCTGCTACATTTATTAACATTATTGTTTGACTAAAATATTATTAGTATAATATTTAGTAATTGGCGTAAAACTGGTATATTTCATGTAATTTAGATTTATAGACCTATAGATCTGTCGACCAAACTCGACAAAATGCCGCATTTGACTTATTATGAGCTACATTCATAATAGCTTGCTGTATTCAATCAAGCTTTACTTTAGTTCTAAAATTTTTATTGTGTTAATTATACTGTACTCATTTGTTAACTTGCGATTGTCATTAGCTTACTGGCATTGACAGTTATTTGGTTTTATTAGAGTGATACACTGCCTAAGATTCATGCAACGCTGTGGGAACGTATTTATCTCAGTAAAAATAAAAGCCTGATTTATTTGAATTATTATCGTTAATAGAAATATAAGAGATATATATATATATATATAGTAGCATTGGTAATAATAAGCTAAAGTTAGTTGTTGAAATACAAATAGTAATAACGGGGATTATGTGCGAAGTTTTTTGGGGAAAAGATTAGGTAAATAGGGTACACTCTTGTTTTATGTCATGATATGAATGAAACGCTTGTACCAAGGAAGGTTAGCGTCTTCTTCGGTGTTCTTTTCCTTGAGAAACTCAAAGTCAGCTCTACCAGTATCAATATCAATTTGATCAATTGGTATCATCTTGGATTTAGTATAGAACTTCAATACAATGAACAAGATCGCACACACAATGAGACCACCATAATTGCCGATCAGACCAACAGGATCAGCAGGAACAAAGTAAGAATAGCCAGCCATTAGGGCAATCACAACACAGGCAGCCATGCCAAACAAATCACCAAAGGGATGCAAGGGAGCTTTGATTGGTAAATCATAGATGGAGCGTCCCTGATGTTTCAGGGCTTTACGGAATCTATAGTGAGCAAAACAAATACCACCCCAAGTAACAAAACCAGCGACACCTGAAAGCTTAGTCAAGACAACGAAAAGTGCCTTTCCTGGAATAAAGGAAGTTGCAAAGGTCACAAGACTAACAAGCGAAGTACAAATCAAAGACCAAGTTGGAACACCACGTTTGGAAATATATGCTACATACAGAAACAGATTAAGTTCATCTTTTAAAGCCAACAGTAGTACAATCCTACTTACAGAGCTTACGGTGAGCAAGTCCTTCTTTTGATAAAGCACAGAGCATACGAGATGCAACATACATGCCGCTATTAGCACAAGAGAGAACCTATATGATTTGTTAGATGATGCCTCACAGAACATAGGTATACAAACTTACAGTAATCAAAATAACTGCATTCATGATATGGGCAACGCTTTGAAGGCCAGCTTTTTCAAAGACTATAGTAAATGGAGATACAGTGACAGAGCTGGAAGTACTTAAGTTGCGAGGGTCATCATAGGGAATGATCATACCCATTACAAAGACTAATAATAACATTTTAGCAGTGGAATACAAGTCGAATGATTGCTATTCTGTTCTACCTGAACCAAGGTAAAAGACAATGATACGCCAAAAGACATTCTTGATAGCACGGGGAACTTGCTATAATTTATGTAAGCAAAAGGCTGGTACACAGAACCAGAAACTATTTAATTACCTTTACTGGGTTCTCACACTCTCCAGCAGTGATACCCACGATTTCAGTACCTTGCATACTGAAAGAAGCCAATACAAATGCATTCACAACACCAAGCGCTCCATTTGAAAAAGCGCCGGGACTATTCCAATACTTGAAACCAAACACTTCATGTGGATCATCATTGCTAAGGAAAGAATTAATGGAATGATTGCTATATAGTAAAATATACGTACCCAATTAAACCACCAGATGTAATACAACCAACAATAATAAAGACTAGAATCGCTACAATCTTGATCTATGGATACATGTGAGACAATATAAAACCATCTAAAACTGTTGATGTACTTACAACACTAAACCAGTATTCAGCCTCACCGTAGCTACGGGCGCCAAACATGTTTAAAGAAAAAATGATAACTAGCCAAATACCAGACCCTGTACAGAATTCTATCAGTCATTTGATCTGCATTATTATATATATGTCCGCTACTACTTACAGGCCCAGCCAGGTACTTTATCCGTCCAGAATTCCATGACAAGAGGAAGTGCAGTCAATTCACTTGCGACAATAATAGCCCAACAAGCCCAGTAGTTATAACCAATCGTTGTACCAAATGAAGTATCGACAAACCGTCTACAGAAGACAGTAAAAGAACCTGACACCTAAGAATTCATGTAAATGCAATGCAGTCTTATTATGTATCTCCCCCCCTTTTTTTCCTAGATAAACTTACAGGAATGTATGTAGCCATTTCACCTAAAGAGAAAGTGACCCAGAACACGATAAAACCGATAATACCATATGCAATCAATGCGCCCGCAGGGCCTGATTCAAATATAAAATGAGTTGGCTGTATAATCCCCCCCTCCAGATCAATTTACTCAAATCTTACCAGCAGCACTCAAGTTTGCACCTGCGGAGAGAAAGAGACCTTGACCAATGACTCCACCAAGCGAAATCATCTACATATAATATGAGTTTTTTTTTTCGTAATTGATTCATTCATTAGAACTTACAGCCAAATGACGAGCCTTTAGCGATCTCTTGAGTTTAGGTTGCTCTTGACTTTCTAACGAACTTGTAGTGATTCTATCATTCTGATCAGTCAATGTTTCAATTCTAGTTTCTTCTTTATGCGAAAAAGTAGACGCTCTGTCTATTTGTCTTTTTTCTGAATCCATATTGATGTAAATAAAGAAAAGAGAAAAGAAGAATTTTGATGTGCTTATATACACTGTTTCCGTTCGATTAGGTTTGATATGGTTAGTATAATGAGCCTGTGAAAGGTGATTTACTGCATATAAAAGGCATTTTGTATGCATTTTTACCTTCTGATAAAAACCAAAAATACTCAGTTTACTTTTATGAAATAGTTTCAACCTTATTAATTATCATTTTTCTTTTTTGTGAGTGGAGGAGCTTTAAAAAAACTGTTATCCTTATCTTCTTTTTTTTTATTGCTTGGGCTTTTTCGCGTTTGAGATACTATCGATTTACACTTCAAAATAAACTTTTCGATAAGGATATCTGTTTTCTCACAGATAATCTTTAGGATGTATCAGATCAAAAAGTAACACAATATCATCCTGTGACTTATACAGCCCAAGATGAATGCCAAATGAGAAGGGTTATATGATGGTGTGGGGAAAACACTCTCGTAAGATAAGGTAGCACAATGATAAAACCTTTTTTTTTTTTTTTTTTTTTTTGCTAGCTAAAATGAGGGTAAACTGCATTTCAGTACATAAGCCTTATGGATATGGATCGACAGATAGTCTGGGATAGGCTTTTGTAGACTGCATATCCGCCCCTAGTAAAAGCTTCGGCACACATCGAATCAATAATGAAACTTTGATCTGGGTTCATTGAAACAATACAAATGTCATGCAAGAAACTACTAATTAACCTGATATTGTACTCAAGACTTCCGCTATTGCTAAAGTGCAGTACTTGGCCGCGGCTATATATATAGGCAATGCATTTCCCACTCAATAAAGGGAAAAAAACGGTATTATGAGGCGTATTTACCCAAAAGCCCATTAAAAAGGCCACCTTTGTAACTATAGTGATCTGCCTTCAGAAGTTAATGAGAATTTTGTTTTTGTGTATCAAGATAGTACTCGTTTAAAGACACAAAAGCTATAGAATGGCATTTTAATATATTTCATTACAAAAGATGTTATGAGCAACAGTGTTTTTTATCTAAATACAGCTTATCTCGATTCAAACAATGCCTATCTGTCGCACTTGTTACCCCAACGTTATTGACAATCGATGGGAGTCTCTATACTACTGATACAAAAAGTAAGGGTCAGGTCTTGACATAAACGCAACAATCAAATATCGTACCTTATAAGGCACATAATAGCGACAAATCAGATCATGGGTCGTATTGATTCATATCTCGCGTTCTTCACTGGTAATTTGCCGCTGTAGAAATCCTTCTAACTAACTGCTTCGTTACTACCGTCACACACGAACTGCAATCTGTCGTAATAGCCGCATGCAGTTTTGTTCAAAAGGGTAGAGCCGAACAGACAACCAAAAGCAACTTCATTATTGTGATGCTAGTCTTTATTACGCATTCACCACTTGGCATGAATTATTTCCCACTGACACTTATTGATGCTGTTTTCACCGCACTAACACACAATGAGAGAAGCTTAGTATCCCCCCGGACTTTCGCGACCGATATCGTTTCGGAAGGAAAGACGTAGTGTTATGGAATTTAGTACAACCACCACAAAGGAAGCACTTGATCTGCTGGATCAGGTCATGTTTTTGTTTCACAGATAGAAACCTGAATTGATTTGTAAATACCCACCAGATGAGAAGAATTCTTGAATATTCTATTTGGGGAGCTTACGTTAACAAAAATATATCATCAGATCAAATAATACCACTATATCAGATACCACTTCATTATAATAATAATACAAGGCTTGCTGTACCATTCGCATAGTTTCTTTTGTATATGTACTTGAAATGAAATGCATGATGTGAATACTTGGTAGGAGTTTTAGGCATCATTTTAAGGGTTCGGAGCTATCTTGATTTTGTAACCTGAATCATATAGGTTTGTTCATTTAAGTATATGTCTGCTTATACAAAAGCTACTGTTTCTGATTTAGTGTAGCTGACCCACTGTATACTCAGATTAAAAAACTTGAAGCTGGTTTAACGAACGCTGAGATCACCCTTCCATTTGAATGTTGAAGGTTAAAACCAACAAATGTGATTAGGCATTCATTGAATTGAAGCTAAATTAAAGACCGAAAATACACTATAGTTCATTCTGAACAAGAAATATTGAATGCAACAATTGATTAGGATCAGTAGAGACATCTATAAATCATTCGATCGTTCGTATATGATATGTATGTTATTCCATTTCAGCCATTAATGTAAAGTATACTCTTCGTACTTCGATCAAATAACGTTTCAAGTAGATACAGCAATTCATTTGTACATGCCCTAACAATCAGATGTGATATTAAATTACAATTAATCGTGAGATCTATAGATGTTGAAAATGCGACAACTCTGAAAGAGTCGTCAAGGTACTATCATGTATAAACGCTGCATCATGCTCTCATTTAGGTAAGCTTTTTGTTGAGAATATAAGCAATAATATACAGGAATAGTTTATTACTATCATAGACCTACTAAATTTAAAAGTATTGATAGGTATATCAGGTATATTTATATTATCATGAAATATTCAAGCTACAGTCAAATTTTATAAGCCTACTAAGAATTAATTTTCTCAAATTTAATTCCATGATTTCACGGAAATACTAAATAGCATTTACATCATTCGATGTGCGCTATAAAATGAAACACTAACTCAAGTAGCTCAGTTTGTGTGTAAAAACACATTTTTTCCTAAAGGCATGAGATGAAAATTGGCATCAGTATGACTCTCAAACAGAAGCAAAGTCAGTTTTATTTACCACCGGCCGCTCAGAATCACATGTGATTTGCAATTAAGTTCTCTATTTTCTCAATTACAAGGATCTACATAAGCTAGTATAAATATCAGTATTACTAGATGGACAGGAGTTTAAGTATGTATAGTACTTATATCTTGATGTAGCGGAAAGCTGATAAGGTACACATTTACATTTAATATTATATAATATTTATCTCTCAAAACAGCCAATTCTTGAGATTGTTTAATAGGCTTACTTTATCAAATAAGCATCATATACTTCTACACAGGCCCTCCATTAAAACATGGCACACACACGTATCTACTTGTAGCATGTTTTGTATGCAATTGATGATATGCACTTTTGCCCAAGTTTAATGTATATTAGTACAAAGTAATAAATAGACATGTACACAAACAAGTTATGCCAAATTCATTGAACAAACATTCACGTGTACTTCAACTTCAAATGAGTCATGTATACAGTTAAAAGTTTTTTTTATACTAGCCAAATGCAGTAGTTGATCTTCGTTCTCTTCCACCATAATATTGGCCCAACCAAGAAGGAAAATCTTCACCATTTAAGTCAATCAAGTGTATAGTACAGTTAAGCTCTCAGTTGTAGTACTCGAGAACAGAAAACAAGAACTCAGCCCTTTGTGGCTCATTTAAGCTCAACATGTATAAATAGTGCCTATGGTTGATCTTTCTTTTTATTACCATTGTATACACAACATGGATGCATCATATGAAAGAAATGTTACTACATTGTTGACGACTATTATCTCTAATGCTACTGCTATTGTGCTGCTTGGTATATATGGGGATATTAATATAACTGACTATAGTGATGAGCTATTGTTAGAGAAAAAAGATGATATTCGTTCATATGCAGGGTCACTTCATTTTCTGGTAGTCTTTCCTATTGTGTTTGTTATGGAGGCATCAAAAGCTCTATGCCATTTTATCAAAGGAATATCTGTGGGCATGCCCTACAAATATATCCGCCTATTGTCCCAAGCAAGATACTTTATCGGTTATGATTCTGATGACGAAAGATACGGTAAGTGAAGAATACTATACCATGCACATGGAGGATAATAAAATCCACGTAGATAGTGTGTCAATAAAGCATTTCGTTAAATTTAATATTCATAAAAATGTTATAGATAGCGCCCAATGGTCAATGGTTTGGCCTCCAAGATACTGGCCGAAAAACGTCCAAAAAGTTCAATACGCTGAGATATTGGCTCTGCGAAATGCATCCTATATTAGTGATCCTACCTTTGATGGTTTCTATTCTATAAAGAGTAGTACAAGCTGCTTATTTGGTGTCATTCAGTGCGTTTCCGCAATTATAGTTTCTTGTATGCGCTTGCAAAATATAAACACAATGCACACAATGGACGTTTTGTCAATGATTTCAAGTTACTTTCTATTATGCATTGTAATCTCTGTGTTATGTAGGCCAGCCTATTATTGCAGACCTGTCGTATGCATGCCTCTAGAGGAATGGAAGACAAGCCACAAGATTAATGATGGATTATCATCTCAAAAATTGCGCTTGCGTATCTATTCATTTTTTAGTAAAAAACGGGCGACGGCATTAGCTTTATTTTTCTTATTAACACCGTTATGTTTAATGGCTGCACTATTGATTTACATCAACAAAAACGACACACTACTATTATCATTAAGTATACTTTGGATACTATCTACGACGGTAATTACACCTTTGATGTTCTTGCTAGCATTCCTTCTTGAAACTCAAATAGTCACATTTCTTCAAGTAACGGTTTCGCTGGGCTTGTTTATTACACTAGTAGTCCACTCTTGCTTAAACGCCACACCAGAACAAAAATACCCAAGTAATGTAAATTGGCTGCCACATTTCTAAATCTTAATTGCCAATAAAGTGTTAAAGCTGTATATTCTAATATTTCATATATAGAAGCTTACCCATTCCCTCCCCCCAAATGAATCAAACTTTATTAACTATATTTAATGAATAGTTGGCCAATTACTTACTTAATTGTATATCAATTATGCTTTAGCATTAGAACTAAGTAGATACGCGCAACTATCTTTCATTAAAAAAAACAAAATCGAATTAGACCAACAATGAATTAATATACATATTGCAATGATTTTCGGTCAAAATCTATAGTAGGATCGCATATACATAGCGTCATATGTTATATTCCTTCAATTATCAGAACAAACTAAGTTCTGTTCTTCAGAACATGTTATCGAAATCCCTGGAACTTACCAATAAAGTTACAGAAAGAAAAAACGACGGCAGTGATCTCGGGGCTGTCAAAAACCTATTCAACATCTTGATATCTAATGGTTCCCTAGCACTGAAGGGTTACGGAGAGGAGAAAATTCATTGAACACATGAAAACTAGGACTTTTTTTTATATATATTTGATGGTGAAAAGTTTACCAGGTAGTTTTTTTACTAATGTAGGCTACTATAAATGTACAGATGTAATTGAAATGGCTAATGCAAAAGAAACAGCTTATTCTAAACAAGGAATTATTTCTCAGATACGAAATTTGATAAAGTTGACAGGGAAGCTAGAACCCAACATTTTAAAAGCTAATACTGAGATCAAACAACCTGGACATTTAGACCGAGACTCATCTAAATCAGATTAATTATAAAAATCTACCTAACTATACCGATTTCATCTTTTCTTCACCGAACAATAGCGATTTGTTTATGAATAATTTTGTATAAACTGTAAAACTCTAGCCCATGCTATCTTTTTTTTTTCAAATTGATAATAATAGGTGTTTATCTTTGAAGACGTCTTACGATAGCATGAGTTTAGTAAAAGAGGACAAAGAAATTTCTGCAATAACATTTAAATCGGAACATTTTAGAATTTGAGACTATCTAAATGACAGCAAGTTACACGTCCAATATCCCTGTTTCTGCCTTAGCACTATCTATAGCAATTTCAGCAAGTAAAATTAACGATAAGACTTCGAATTCTTCCAAGTATTAGTCCAATATTAATAAGGACTCCCAAATCATACTTCAAAACTATCTAGTTCAAAACACAGCGCGGAAGCCTCATTCACTACAGCTATTTCTTGAGCTTGTCATTATCCAAATTTATAAAACGTTTATCCATCTCACTGCTCATATGTCTATCGAGCTTCTAATTTTTTTTTTTTCGCTAACTAATGTCTATTGACTGGTTAAAATCAAGGAAAAGATAGTGGAGAGAATATACACCAATATTTCGTAATGAATGTGGAGACTTCTTAGCTTTTAACACCGAATTGTATTTGATTTTATATAGGTATATATGTAACTTTGATGGAGTTTTTCTGAATCACACGATTTAATAACTTTAAGCAAGAGTAAAAAGATAAGAAAAGACTATCTTTTTTTTAGCAATTATAAACATGTTTGACATACGAGCGAGGCAATGTGCTACTGACGGTTGAATAAGGCGCATTTCACCAAGCGATTAATCTTTAATGATATAGTACTGATTGTCCAGTTGTTTATTTGGAGCAAATTAGAGAAGCTTCAATACAAATTAAGCATTTTCCAAGTCTTGAAAAGTACTGTTTTTCAATAAGATACTAAAAATTATACTAGCCTACATGATGGATATAGCTTGATATAGTTAAATTATTTACAATATATATATCGAAAAAGAGATATAGCCACATACAATTAGGCCTTGTAAAAAAGATAGACGTAAATAGCAATGATGATAAACTGCAGCTCATTTTATCAACAAGTACTTCAAATGTAGTGAATTATCTGTCTTTCAGTGTTTAGTTTGAGCAATAAAGCAATGTTTTGAGTAATTTTCTTTTGTGTATTGAAGAAGCCTGCTTTTGCTCTTAAGTATATTTTAAAAAGAAAAATTACAAGCATAGCACTGCTTCTCTATCAAGGGATTTAACTTTGTAACATTCAGTTCAAGATTATTTTCTATTAATCGCTATAATATTCTGCATCTTATTCTTTAATCATCAAAATGAATAATAGAAATAAAAAGAAATTTCATTTATTCAGATTCTCGAAACAAAGAATTGTTGAATAGTATATATAGTTTATTACTTTAATTGAAGAGTACATCTTCTTTGTATGTGTAATTCCGATAGTTGAATGATTTTCCTTGTAATTGCACCGTATTTCTGCCAATGAAGAATATGGAAATATTAACTAGAAACAAGTATGTGTAATGTAATACATGTGTAACACATTTCATATAAGTTACGCAGGACACTATCAGAACTTTTAATATACCTCTTCATTTCTACTTTACTTTTCTTCCCTTTTCGCTCAAAAAAGTAACATAATAATTTTGTGGCTACTTCTGTAGCTACTACAGCTGTAAAAATGGCTTTTAAAAAGTATAAATAAAGCCCCTTTGTCTTCTCAATATTTCATCAAAAATGAACAGATCCTTTGATATGATACATTGTCTTAGGCAAAAACTATTGAGATGGTGTTAATGATGATCATTGACTGGATTCACTCAGCCAATAAAATAAACAGGAAGGCATTTTGCTTTTGAGTCTTTTCTTATAGTAGAGAAGGCTTTTTGTCCTGTTTTATCTGCCATTAAAAGGGAAAAAAAGTTTGTTTTTATTTTTTTCTCTTTTAAAAGAAGTGAAGGTTGCTTTCCTCATCTTTTATATGGGGAGATAGTATTGAACTTTTTATCAAACCTAACCAGAACTTCAAAACAGATATAATGTAAATATCACGTACGATGAAAGAAAAATGACATTCAATATAGATTATAAGTCAATGCAGCAAGGAATATTTTTATACAATAATTATATTACTGAGAACATTACGGCACTAGTGTAGCTTAACGCTATAATAACAATGTTTGCCTAAACTATATCCATATGCAAAAGTGCAATGAGATACTGATCTAAAAAAAATACATCTACTACATAATACTATGCGATTTTATTTCACTTAGAGTTTTGTATACCATTTCTTTTACAATGACTGAGATTTCTGTTAAACAAGAGCATATATATTTAACTAAACGACGCAATAATTCAATTGAATGAGCACATGTAAAATCTACTGGAGCAAAGTATTTCCTTCATGTTCAAGGGTTACAGTATCAGCATATACTCTTTCATAGAAATATTAATAATTACAGGAATTTATTCTAAACATTATTAAAATGCTACTTGCATACAGCATTAACTCGAGATCAATTGAAAAATCAATAAGCCTTCAGATCAAGAGGCTTAAAGAGAGTGAATATAATACAATTAATAAAATAGACTAATTGTATTTTAGTTAAGCGATAGCTGTAAGGCATAGATACAATGGTTTATTATGTGTATGGTATACTAAACAGATATGGTGCCGGACCGAGATCGTTAGAGTGTAATCATACTAGATGAATGAAATTTGCTGCCAGCTATTAATGGATTGTATGCACATGATACTTGAATTAAATTATGGGTTCCATTAGATACTGCAGCTCATTGTGAATATATACTACTGATCCAACAAAACCTTAAAAGCTGGGAATGGTTGAGTATGTAGAGACTTGTTATAAAGTCGTAGTAATATATATCTGGATAATTTATTCAAGATAGAGTCAAGGTTTTAAAATATTATCTAATGCGCATCGTTTATATATTTATATATTTTCTATTCTATTTAATCATTTCTTGATTTGTTTGATATCTCTTATATTATTGCTAGTATTACTATTACTATTGTCTTTGTTATAGCGTACTATATGTTAGGTAACCCAACTCACTTCTTGCATAACTATGTATTTAGTATATATCAAAAAGTCGGGTGAATGATCACGGCCAAGATTCTGAACGAATCCGTATTTATTATGTCGAACCAGATATGATAATTCTGTATACCTTTATACTTGCATTACCTACACCATATTTTAACTATACATTAAACCACTGCTCTTGATACATTCCTTTTTTTTTTCTTATATTATATCGATTTTACATATATATATTATTTTATCTATGTAATTTTACCAACCAGAGCACTATGTCTAGTTTTCTATTCTTACTTCAACTCGTATAGTTTCAGCAGTTGGTAATAACAATGTACTACCGTTACCTAATCAAGCTCCAGGTAATATTAGCGGCAGTAGAGTACCTTCTATTTTACTGTCGATAGTATTAAAAAATAAGCATCACTTTGTTTTCTTGACATGAAATACTTATTATACCCCTTCTGTCGGACAAATGTTAATAGTGATATCTATATGAACAACATCAGTAACACTAAAGCGTCTTGCTACATCAAATTTTAATATTAGAATACTATTGAAGTTTATGGTAGCCCATACATATTATATATTTTGTTATATTACTGCTACTTTGAACGTTCAATACTGTTCTCACCTAACTCAAACTTACATAGATGCAGTTGAAACTTATATAAAAATGGCTTTGGGCCCCGTTTCAGTTTATTTGCCTCTTTAATTTCTTTTAATAACTTTCAAATGGGTCCTTGGAACAAACTACCAACTGAAATTATAATCAAGATAGTAAAAGAGCTTGGATCTCCCAAAGATATATCACAACTGCAACTTACGTGCAAAGCCTTGGCCACATTTGCTAAACTACAGCTCTACAGGAGTATCACAATTTTAACTGGATCTCAACCGAGAGCTTTTATCAAGAGCATTACAGCAAATCCATCTCTAGGCTTGTTGGTGGAAAAGGTTGCCATTTCTGATGCGCTTTATCCCAATCTTATACGAAGCCATATGTCTATTATTTGCTTCTGTACCATTATTAAACATTGCCCTAATGTCAGACAGCTACTTAACACCAATGGGTTTAGTAAAAAGCTTGGAAATTATTGGTCAAGGTTCTAAAAAAAAGGGAAGTGGAAGCATCTACACTTAATCGATCCCCCAAAATAGTATACAAAATCAAGTGGCTATAACAAAGCTTTTTGTGAATTACAAGATAGATTAAAGAAACTAGTAGTATGCGACGAATTATTCAAAACTGATGATTGGCTGGAGAAACAGATCGTTCTGTTCCCAAAAGTACGAGATCTCGTTTTTTACAAGTTGATAGAATATATGTACATATTCGACTTTAACGTATGTATCGACAGCTGTGTTTTACTCGAGAATTTAAAGATACACTGTCTTATTTCGGATGAAAATCTAGTAAAAGAGCGTATGTTTAAAGAGCGTAGGATGCAAGACAGAATTTCCACTATTAAACAACAGCATGCCGTCAGACTGCTTCATCTCGACCTACCATTGATTCACGATGATTCATTGACATATACTATGCACAAATTTCCTTCACTGTCTACGCTGAAATTGTGGGGTAACAAATTTAGGACTACAGAACATCCATACGAAATCTGTCGCAAATTCTTGGAATATATCTCGAAAATCCGATTCATTAATATTCGCCAACTTGAAATAAGCAATGTATGCGAGCTGCTACCCATCACATTCAAAGATAGGATTATATCTGACAAATCAAAGACTCTACTTATTGTCAACTACAACAGTTCTCTATTAAATGAAGGCATGTCTTATCTCGCCATCGAAACAGAACGTGGTCACAGCGATTCTACTAGTATTTCTTATTTTATGGATCAAACAAAATGCAGTTGTAAAATTGATATTCTTTTTGCCGCTTCAAACTACTATAATGGATTCGCTCTTCCCCATGTAATGCTAATAGAAAACTTGGGTAATGAAATAACAGCTTTGCAACTCGATTGCAAGAACAAAACTGAAATATTTAAGAACATACCAACGTATTATTTTCTGGATCATATTTTGGAAAACTTCTCTCAACTGGAAGACTTGGACCTATCTGGTACCTTTCTCATCCATTGCGATCCTACTCTACCTATAAAGAAATATTTGAACACATTATCTCTGCATTATTGCGACATATACCCTAGCTTCCTTAGCGAACTTTCTCCTTTACTACCATCACTGGGACATTTGCATTTTGATAGCTGCAACTTTATCTCTGAGGATGGTCAACAATTACCACAAAGTTCATGTTTGTTTTTGAATATGCCACATACATCGATTACCAGCCTATTCATATACCCTTCCTTCAGCGATTACAATAGCTTTTATATAAAGGTAAAAACGTATGGCGAGAAAGAGATGTACTATGTTATAGTCAACCTTCGTTCCCCAGTATTTTTTGCCGTTTTCGAAGATAAATTTTATTATCACTGGAATGGTGAACAATGCTTTAAAATGGGCATTGAATGTTTCAGTATAAAACTCCTATGTGTCAGACTTCCTATGCTTAGCAAGATATATGAAATTGATTGTTTAACAAACATGCTTATATAGTATCATATGCCTCTGGTCTTAAATATACTAAAAAAATATTTTTAAAACTTTTCAGAGCTTCCAAAAGTTGGAATTTCATATTTTTTTTCCTAATGTTGCTCCTAAAACCCTTTTTAATAACTTTTGTGGACACTGTGCTAGATTTATTAGAGAGCTTGTCGTTTTAAGGACCCTCGATGGTAGTTGATATTCGAAAATTTTACGCTGAGGCCTTTTTTTTTTGGAATTTAGGCAGAACTATTGACATATTAAAAGCATGCCAAAAGTATTAAGTGGCTACCTATCTTATTTAGCCATACCAGGATTGTATGTCAAGTAAATCATGCAGAACTTTCTTAACCCAAGTCTAAACTATTAATCTTGACTTGAAAATTTTAAATTCGAAAATAGTATACTTCAATCTCGTGTTTATTAACAAAACTGCGCTTCTACATATGAGCCGTGCCATTTAAATTCATGCATAATTTAACTGTACATCAAACGTTGTATTATTTAATAATTCTATAAATACAAGTGGTTTCCTTAAAGTTAATTTTATGAATGCTTTATTAATTCAATAGTAACTCAAGTATTGTACTATATCTAGGAAAAGAAATATTTGTAAAGGCTATCAGATTATGATACAAGTATTCCATGACCGGGAAATGCAATTTATATTTTTAAACAAACACCAAGTAACATGCTGGGTTTGACATAAGACCCCTAAGCGATTGACTCTTATGACTTTTCAAATATAACAATTTTCGACATTATATCTTCCCAAATGATCCCAATATAACATTGCATCTGACTGCTGATCTGTATTAATTAAAAATGAACTCCTTCTACTAGAAATATACTTTGTCTGAATTGTATTGAGTTATTAAAAGTTAATGACGAGTATTACATTACACTTCATTTAAGTATGTGTAGATCTACTGATCTCTGTTAAATGTCTCATCTAATTAGTACTCAACGCTCAAAATAAGCAGTAATATCTACTAAAATGTTATAAATATTTATTGAGAATAAGTTTCTTAGAAAATATAGATAGTATATATATATATATTGATTATATCAGTGTTATAGATATATATTTTTGAATTTCAGGTTTTGGAACGCATGTTTACATAGTAAATGGTAGAAAACGTAAACTTATTTCGTTGTTCGTGTGCAGCAAACGATGTATGACTGGTCATGAAGGACGCAACTCTATACAGCTAACTTCTTGAGGACAAATATATTCTTTCAATTACATATATAAAAAATACAAAATACCTCTGAAAGTACTGAAGAAATGATGAAAAATTTGACTCGGCAAGCTGATAATAGCAAAAACTGCTCTACTAGTTCTTACCATGTCCATTCATTTCATCTGTTAACGGTTTGTTTTATTGATGTAGAAGCATATAGGATAAGATGAATTCAACAGTATTTACTATTAAACGAAACCAATGCTCGAGTGTTTGAATTTTAGGCTATATATATAGTTATTCATCTCATACAATACAACACATCAGAAGAGCATGTTCAGTCATCATTATAGTTATCCTCAACGCGTATTTCGGGCTTTGAATAGACAAATCTTAACCTGTTGGTTGCCATAGCAGTCAACAACTTTTTTTGGAGCGCGTATTTTTGTACGTGATTGAAATTAGTACGTGTATCTCTTTTGATTAATACTATGATTTCTGATCAATTAAGAACAAAACAAGGGCCATTGGCTCGTGTCTGGTTAGCTTCTCACTGGGAAAGAAAGCTTTCAAAGTCTCAATTTTTACATACCAACCTTGAAAAAACCATTGGTAACTTGTTTGATTTTTGCATCATTGTCTAGGTGTTAATTTGTGCATTTAGATGCTATCCAAAGTAATCAACAAGAGGAGCCTATCGCTCTTCGTGTTTCTGGTCAATTGTTGCTTGGTGTAGTCCGTATTTATTCCAGAAAGACGAAATACCTCTTGGAAGATTGTAATGAAGCGCTTATTAAGATTAAATTGGTAAAGCTTTTTTGTTTTTCGTTATTTAGAGACCTGGGGAAACTAATAATATTTCATGGTTTTTAGGCTTTCAAAAAGGGTGATGTTAATATGCCAGATATTCATCACGCTATTTCCACTGTCAATACAATCACTTTGCAAGACAAGTTGACTGAATTTGATATCTTGCTTCCTGATCGTCCCTTCAATTTAAAGTAAAAACATATACCTGTAAAAAAAAAAGCTCTTCATGTACTAATTTACAACTTCATTACTTTAGTGGTAATATTGAAGAAAATGATCCTATTTTAGATGGTTTTGGTGATCTGTCTGGCTCTCAAGACTTTACAATGAGTGACATTCAAACCAGTTTCACGTTTGGCAACTATGAAACTGAACGTGGACTTGCTGGTGGTGAAGGCGTTGAAGTTGGTCGTCGTGAGAATGAGCCTGGTTTTGCAGATAATGAATTTGATATGGATGTTCTTGCTGAACCTCTTAAAGACATGAACCTGAACGAAGCCAATGCACTTATGGATGATGGTGTTAACTTTGACTTTGATTTGAATGATAATATTGACTATGGCGGTCCCGATTACACAGAGGATGTGAATGAGTTCAATTTGCCTCTTGCTGGTGCTGAAGCTGAAGCTTCTTTAGACACTCTAATGCAAGTCGGCATTGTCGAAGATCCTCAAAGTATGTTTGCCATGCAAGATATTACTGCCGAATCTACTGCTCGTAGACGTAAGCGATTGGTCATTGATAAGGTGACCGAAATCCCAATGGAGGATCTTCATAGATTAATCAATGATGCAAGCCCTCTTGTTACAAGAGTAAGTCAACAAATTATGTTGTACCATTAGGGCGGTTCATTCATCCCTTTCTTTGTTCTAGGATGCTAATGTCAGTGGAGTCACGAAGGCTAAGGCCGTCACTGATTTAACAAAGCCATCTGGTGAAACTCTTGGCTCAGAATTAGATGACTTGTTTTCTCGTTTGAATCGTAAGCGTCGTGCCTCTGCTGCTGCAAACATTATTCAAAAAGAGCCTCGAATCGAAGATCCTTTTGCTGCTGCACTTGCTTCTGCTGGCCAAGATACTGGCTTCCAATTTGAAGACACTGGTTATGACTATACTGATACTGGATTTGATGATATGGGAAGATTTGATACTGTAAGCTTTTTGAGACTATTACTATGCATGAGCCCTTACACCTGCTTCCTTTTTTTTTAGACTGCCAACATTGAAGCAAGTGAAGAATCATTTATGACACAGAGCTCTCAGTCTTTGAACGCTAAAGCACATGAAACTCTTGAAAATTTGGAAGCTAAGTTTACCAGTCAAAATATCGTCAAGTTTGGTGAATTGGCTACTAGCTCTTGCAAGAAAGGTGAGGCTGCTCGTCTCTTTTATGATGTTTTGTTGTTATCGACAAAGAATAAGATTAAGGTTAAGCAAGATCGTCCATTTGGAGACATTCAATTAAGTGCTTCAACTGTTCTCGTTCAGTAAATAAAAAAAATGGCACTCCTGACTCATAGTTTAACATCCCAAACAGCTATTCTTTTCCACCTTTCATGATCCGATTTCCCATTGTTCTTACTTATATCATACTCAATAAATTATAAACAATCACAAAAAGATGGATACGTGTATAGAGAGTGTGACACGAAATACAAATAGCTTACGGGCCATTGTTATCAAATGGAATATAATCTTCGTTCTATGACATTTAAACAAAAAATCTGATAGTTTCTCATTCTAAGCATGAAGTACTAGTCTGCTGATGATGCGGCATTTAGTCAAGATTGGTTGAAAAACTTAGAATCGTTTACCCATTATATACACAAGTACACTACAGCTAATTATTAGAAAATGCAACATATTAATTATACGATACTTGAACAAAGGTTTATATATATGTAACAGCTTATTCAAGTTTAGAATGTTAATCAGAAGCAGTAATTGACCAAATCAATCAAAAGCTCTAAAAATCATTAGAGCCTGCTTGCATAGTGTACGTATTTTAATGCTGATTATTTATATATAGTATATCCAACGTACTTATGTCAAAAAATATTTTTGCTACAAGCTATAGTTTCCTCTGCGTATGTACAAGTAATAAGGTGAGACATTAACTGAAATTGATCGAGTGATCAAGAGATGTAAAGTACTTTGGCACTCGCTTTGGGCCCCGATTACAAATTAAAGGAAACTCCGTACTTGAAAGGGCATGCAACGTGAATTCGAAGGTCATTTTTAGTAGCACAGCACTATATGTAAAGCTTTTAAATATAGTATAGTTGTTTATTCAACTTGGTCATTAAGAGGGCATGCAATTCACTGTTTAGCTTCATACTATCACAGGGATAAACTGACCCAAACCCTCATTATGAGAAGTCGCTTTATCTAAACCGCCAGCGGCAGAATCTGGGTAATAATAGAAACTAAAAGCGATCAAAATGTAAAGCGCACTCAGCATGAATCCTTCGAGCCAATTACTTTTGCCATCCTACAAATTATTTAAATGTATTAGATAGAACAGCAAACGGTTTTGGCTGGTATATGGCTTACTGCAATGAGATAGTTAACTAAGATGACTGAGGCAAACAGAACAGCAGTTTCATAAATATTGAAAAACAAGCTCATATCTACGTTGATACCCCATCCAATGATAACCAAGATAGGGGTTACAAGTAATGCTACTTGAATACTAGATCCTACAGCGACACCTAACGCCAAACCCATCTAATATTGCATCATAAAGTGCGCATAGATACGTGTTTGCCTTTAGTTGGACGCACCATGTATGTATTTAGGCTATCACGTTATATACCTTATTCTTGTAAGCAACGGTGACTGCAGTTACATGTTCAGCAGCATTTCCGACAATAGGTAAGAGAATTAACCCAACAAATGTTTCACTAATGTGCCATTGCTCTATTACGTGTTCAATAGCAGACACCAGGAACTCGGCTGAGATAGCTACAATTACAGTTATCACCAGCAACCTATATTTGTAAGTGATGAGTAATAAATGGTATGAGTAGATTGCATGTTACTGTACAGTAGAACTGCCATCCACCAAGGCATGGATGGGTTTTCTTGTTCTTCTTTTTCATGATGTGATTGTGCAATTGCGGCTTGCTCCTCTTCTAACTGCCTTGAAGTAATGTTATTGCTCAAGATTGACACCTGACGTTCCACTTTAAAAGCTTCTACCGGTACTTGAAGAAACTAGATTAATTGAATAGATTAAATGCCACTTTATATATATTGCAGTAGTACAAATACGCATTATTATCTCCATTTACCAGTGTCTTGTGCGTCTTTAACTATTACATAGATAGATGGATTATTCATATAGAGTGATATAGTAAATAAAAAGGAAATTATTGATAAATTCGTCTTTTCATGCATTATTGTTACCTGAAAGAACATAAAGGCCAGATAAATGATCAGTAGAATGATGGAAGTCGCTCTAGAAATATTCAAAATATCCGTTTTTTCATTTATTGCGCTCTCTACATTGGCTGTCGACCCATAAAATGCAGCAGGAAGCAGTAATGATACAACTGAGATGAACAGTAAGGAAGCTGAAGTCTGTGCGGCTGTCATATTGAATTTTTGTTCTTTGTATTTACACCCACCCACAAAGAAGCTCATGCCCAATACCAATAAGAGGTTGGACAAAATAGATCCCAGCATCGATGCCTGAACAACAATTACCAAGTTTTGTGTCAATGAGATCACGCTGATGATAAATTCTACAGCGTTACCAAATGTTGCATTGAGTAAAGCACCAATGACTTCACCTGTTCTCAGAGCAATATCTTCCGTGGCAAAACCCAATAACTTTGCTAAAGGAACAATCGCTATAAAGTTAAGTATGAATGTAATTGTAGGTGGCCAGACAAAGTGAGAAGCCCAACCAAAGGGAATAAAAACCAATAAAAAGTTTAGCCAAGATGACTTGACAATTGATAATAGGCCATGCTGAACAGTTGGTTCCACAAGCTTATGAGGTTGCACAGCAGCAGGTGATGAAGATATATATTGAGATGTCTGGTTTTCATTATGCTGTGTAATAGAATTGATGGATGAATTCATACTTGAAGCTGCATTATGTGATACTATCAAATCATTCTCTTGTTTATTCATTACGAGGGCAAAAAAAAGAAAGAAAGGAATAAAGACTTTATTTGACGAAAAAATACATCATCTTTATATAAGAACTAGTTAAGGAATGTGTCCAGCAGGCATGATTTAACCTTCGAAAGCATGAACTATATATGTATGGTTAAGTCAATGTTTATTCCTTTTGTTGTTGGGTGTATGCTTACCTTCGGAATCAATGTCAACAAAATCAACATAATCACGATTGTCCATGGTTTGAAGTTGATCAGAAGGAAGAGAGACAGACAAACCTTCGAGACCTAAATGAATTTCATAGTTGACCTTGCCACCCAATCTTTCGATATCCGCTCTGGCTTTCTGAAACTTTTCTTCAGTAGCAGGTTTGGTGATAGCGACAATATAGTCTGTAAAACCGTCTATTATTAAAATAGTTTAGTTTCAAGAAACAATGAGCAAAAGAATTTTTTATTATTTTTACCTTCAGCAGCAAATACAACCGAAGCAAAGATTAAACTCAAACAAAGTAAAAGAATCGAACGCATTTTGATTTAATAGAAAAGAGAAAAAAAATAAGAAAAAGAGATATCTGGCCAAGATACATTATCTCTGCTTATATATATTAATATTGAATTGTATACAGCTGATACTTATTAAGAAGATGGCTAAACTTGATTTAGCCGGCGCTCTAATGCAATCGACCGTCCTGGATCTGTTTCACTGCCCTGTCCTTGTGTAAAATGTATGATCACACAATAGACATGATTCAATTGAAAACGTTGTAAAGACATGCTTTGATACTGCTCTTGTGTAGTGTGTATAGTTTTACTCCCTTTGGTTTATACATTTGGACATGCAAAGACGGACATTGGCTATATATATCCAAAAATTGGTTGTATGAGCGTGTAAGCAATACATTCAAGATCAATTCAAATGACTTTGTATGGAATCATCTATTATTAAAGTGCTTGAAAAAAAAAATTATGCCATCAAGTACATGGATGCTGCCTAGGCCTTTGATGGATCAGTAGCTTGTCAAGATTGGTAATATAATTAAACATTCTAATCCGGTAATGGCTCTCTCGTTTCTGTTATCGGAAATAAGGTGCCGTTCCTGAATGAGTTTCAAGTGGGAGCCTGACTCGAATTCTGTGTATCTGTCTGCTACAATTATAGACCTTCGTTGATATATATGTTGATCCAGCTGTTTATACTGTTATTTCAAGCAACAGAGTAAAGCGGAAAGAAAGATAATCAAATAGTACACAGTACTACAGGTTTATTATAAATCACGGAAACATGTGGGGCTTGGTCTTTTCTGGATAACTGTAGGAATAAAGACGCGTGTATAGGTAGTAGTATATATAATTAAAAGGGTATTTCGCTTTCTATATTAAACCAACGTTTCGTAAGTTGGATTGAAGGATAATATCATTTACCGCATTCATGACAAACTTGACTTGTTCAGTATCAGTAGCGCAGGTCAAATGAGTATAAACCTGCTTCTCTGGCGAAGAGTTCAGAGAGATAAATCTCTGCATAATATAACTACTGGCTTGATCAAAGTCTTCACCACCCTTGTAATCAGGGAAATAGTTGACCAATGGGCTTGTTAATAGCTTTTGCTTGAATAGATCTGTTTTGTTTAAGAAAAGAATGGTCGATGTTCTCTCAAACCATCTTGAATTACAGATAGAATCAAACAAAGTCAAGGCTTCTTGCATTCGATTGACAGTTTCATCTTCAATCAGGACCTGATCATATTCAGAGATAGCCACTAGGAAGATGATAGCTGTAACATCTTCAAAGCAGTGAATCCACTTTTTACGCTCAGATCGCTGTCCACCCACATCAAACATGCGATAAGTTAGCGTGCCAAAAGTAAACTTGCTCTCATTTATACCGGTCGTCTTTACACGTGAGCGCAGTACATCTTGATCTGTAGGCACATAATTTAGTTCACCAATACGCTCGATGCAATCAAAGTAACTAAAAGCAGTAATTAGCATCAGGGTCAGTTTTCCTTTTCTAGAGTGCTTACTATGAGGCAGAGTCATTCAATTGAAATTCATTTCTTCGTCTATGTGCTTCCTGAACACCGGCATCTTGCCACAAAGATTTGATAGCTTTCACAACGTCTGCTGGCATAGTAAATTGATCAATCTGCTGATGCTGATCCATGATAAAGTCAAAGTAGGATTGGTTGTTGGCATCTTTCAGTTGAATACCGAGGCTATCCATAGCCTCTAACAAGACGACAATAGACTGAATCGCGTTATTGAATATAATTTCCTTGTATGCTTCGCGTTCTTCCTGTCCGAATCCGCCATCGTGAATGAGCTTCATCTGCTTTAAAATAGTTGACTTTCCCGATTCACCAGCACCTATCAATATAAAATGAGAAACTATTTAAAAGATTTCTAAAGATGTCTTACCGAGTAATAACAATTTCACTTCATTTTTACTATTCAATTTTTCCATTCGAAGTTGACCATCGATCTCTTCATTTCGCAGTTTACCAACACTGTCACTTTCTTCTACAGAAGCGCAGCAACCCATTATATATATAATATATACAAATAGAAGAAGTAAGAAGCTAAAGAAAAAAAAAGGAAAAAAGAAGAGGGAAGCCTACCTATTATATCTAGTTCACTCAACTGTACACTTAATGAGATACCATAACCTTGTTTTTTGATGAGAGTTTCTTGCGGGATATCAAACGATATTGGGTATTACACAAACTGAATGAATGTCTCTGTACAACCGGCAAGTCCTTCTGCTTAAACAGAGAAGGAAAAAAAAAAGATGCTTGGTCATGCTCAAAGCAAGAAGCCTCATGGCTGTTGCTTACTTTTCAATGTTTGTTTCGAGAAAAAGCAAGCTTAGATAGTAGATCAACTTCCGGAGATAGATAAAAGATAATTATGGGATCCCTGTCATGTTACTGCCTAAAGTAGTATAGCTAATTATAAGCCTCCATTTCGTATTAAGAAGGAAACGTCTATAATGATATGTGTTTTGTTTGCGATTCAAACGTATAGTAACGCATTTGGTGTTGATATAGAAAGGCCCTTCTTTGATTTCAACCGAATGAGAAGCTGCACTTTGATTATATGGATCATATCGCTCGATATATACTTTTTATTCAAAAGATGTTGTAGATACATGATCTCAAGCTCGAGGTACCAAAGACCAGATATCCGATTAATTTAGATAACACAATACTTTGATAAAACATTCTATTTCATTCTAATGCTATTAGGTATGCTTTAAAAAATTGCACTAACTTTAATAAAGACTTTACGCTAGCTTACACTTTTTCATTATAAGATTACTTTTGATAGATTTGGCGCGAACCAGGGCATTTTTCTATATTTGATCCCCCTAAGCCAATAAAATTTGAGAGTGGTTATAAGGTCAAAAAAATTATTTTGCCGATCGACCCTTCATACAAACAAACTTTATGGAACGCTTAGATCCTTTTTTTTTTTAGATGTATATATCTAATTATTACACGCTGTCTTATTTATATATATTTCTGAGTATTCAATTTTTTTTTAAGTATACAAAGTTCGATTTATTAGCAAAAATAAAATAGAACAAAAATACAACAAAATCGAAACTAAGTTGACATTATTTTTATTTCTTTCGATACACATTAAAATAGTCTACATGCTTTGTTAATTGACTTTCTTGGTTGCAATATCTTGACTAAATGATGATCGTATTAAGAAAAGCAATGAGAAGATTCATGATGCCAAAAAAAAAAAAGCAAGCGAAATAAAGTGAATTCATGGTCAATTCAAGTGGATTGATGCCTTCACCCGGATTTAAAATGAAATAACGTGAAATACAAGTTATTACACGCTAAACTTTATTTTCATGAGTTTCCATGTTCCAATCAGAGTGCGTTCGAGAGAATTGAAGGTAGCTTTGAGGTTTTCCGAGTAAATCAGAGGTGGATTGCAGGCTAACCTGAAATTCACTTCCTTATGCAACGAACCTCTTGCAAATCCAGATTAACCTGAATTTTTCCTATAGTGGCGATTTTAGATGCTTAACCGCCGATGTCCAATCATATAAGCATATCTAATTTTTTTACTGTAGAAAACCAACTCAGAGAAAAGCCATTCTACCCTTTTTTCTTTCTTGTTATTATCAACATACTATTGGGTATCCTTGTATACTGAATGGACAAAGAGCATAATTTTTTTTCTTTATAAATTCAATGCTATATAAATAATACGAAGCATTCAAAATGGTGATATTTGCAACTTAGTGCATCAAGCGTTAAGCCAATCAGACAAGAGAAACACGCGTAAGAACGCGCTTCTGGAATATAAAAAACTTTTGGCTGACTCGCGTTTCAATAGCTCTTTTTAGGTATTGTACATAGTCATGGCATTCACGAGTGTTGAAGATAGTTTCGATGATCCTTCTGACTTTGAAGCCGTCCAATTCCAGGTCATTGACGAACATTTGCGATGTCCTATTTGCAAAGAATTGCTGAATGCCACCATGATTCTAAATAGTTGTTCTCATTCCTTCTGCGCACTTTGCATTCGTCGAAGTTTATCTAATGAGCAGATCTGTCCAAAATGTAGAAAGCCAGCTTTTGAAAACAATTTGATCCAAAACTATGATTTAGATAATGTTGTTCATTCTTGGCGTGAATCGAGGTAAATCGAAAAATCTTTTAATGCTTGCTTTGGTTATTAACACTTGAGAGTAGAACGTACTTCTTACAGCTTGATAAAGCAGCTAACGACCCTCAAATACCAGTACAACAACCAAATGGCTTGTTACAGCATGAAGAGCCAGTAAACGAATCCAATACACAAAACCATTCTATGCCTATGATTATCGATGACGATGATGAGACGGGTGATTTCAGGCCCTATGCGAGTTCAGCGCTTTCATCGAATATGCCTGTAACCAGAAGATCGACTAGATTAAGCAGCCAAGCTTCAAAACAAACATCTAAAGAGCCAGTTGCTGGTACATCAATGCAATCTAAACAAGCTTCATCACCAAAACAACTAGCATCACAGGTTCCTTCTTCGAGTGATCCTAGTCCGGCTACAGATAAATTAGAGGGTAAACTACGGGTATAGACGTATGGGATACATGGTAGATTACTGATGACTGTTATTTAGAATCATCCGTAGTCGAATGTCCCGTCTGCACCAAGCACATGCAATATAATGTGCTTGATATCCATATTGACAGATGTCTGAAAGGTGACAGTAGGATACCACCATCTCCTACGACCAATACATCTGCTTCAAGCAGTAAGTCTGTTCTTCCAAACTCATTTAGTCCATTGGCTTCATCATCCTCGTCGAAAATAATCACTCCTAGCCCATTTAAAAAGTAAGTTATTGTTCACTTATATTTGATAGTTAAAGCTAGTCTTAACTGTATCGTAATAGAGCAAAGACCGTGGATTTAGGTAGAAAACCGACAAAGCAAGTCTATGCTATGATGAAAGATAAAGATCTAAGACAGACTTTAAAAGTAAGTTAAAGTTATGATAATAGTAATAGACAGTATCAATTAATTGTGAAATAGTCTTTAAATCTATCAGATCAAGGTGATAGGCAGCAGATGATCTGGCGACACAAGGAGTATCTCAATCTTTACAATGCCAATTATGATTCACAGAATCCAGTCAGTGCAAATGTACTGATCCAAAGATTACAAGCAATTGAACACTCTCACATGAACGACAAGTATAATAAATCAAAAAGAAAAGCCGAAGACCCTGAAAAACATAGGGTAAGCAGAGGATACATAGTAGGTTCATGTTTTATTTACTAAATCGATATGTAGGCCAAATATGCAGATCAATTTTCGTTGTTAATAGAGAACGCAAGAAAGCGTAAAGCGGATAATCAATGTGATAGCGGATCTTGCAAAGAGAAAGAAGCGTGAATCAACGCTAGTTGATTGATACCATAGTGTATATCTCAAAGAAAACTACTGTTTTCGATTGTAAATAATAGCTAGAAGATATTTCGTTAATAAAAGAGAGAGATATCAAGAAATTATATCTTGAATCCGTAATGGATAGCTAATACTAGTTGATTAAAAATGTTGCCAGTAAAATGTAGCATTAGGTAAGTTTAGGAGCATGAAATGCTACATATTGCTTAAGTTGTGCTACCCATGGATTGATTATTATTATTATTATTATTATTATTACATTATCATAGCCTTACTTTTGCTGTCCAAAATTCATCTCAGAAACAGCATCGTCTCAGAAGACTATGAAGGCAATAAATATCCGAATACAAACATTTTATTGATTTGCCAAGGAGTGAAATAAGATAATAAAGACCTCCCAAAATCATGCCTAATTCAACAAATAAACTAATGAACCCTTCAAAGACCGGGAATATATATCAACAAAAATATGCTCTTTGGTTTTACTAGTGCAGTTTAGTAATATTAAATCGACTCTGCCCAAAAACGTTTTTATTCTTTAATGCAAAGATTTTTAAAGTTTACTTTTATGTAAAGCATATGTCATTAAAAGAAAATTTAGTTTTTCACAAATTGTATTAAGCCATTGAGGTTCCTACTTATATTCACTCTTTTATATTATAATTTATATTTCATTTGACTGAAATTAACAGAATCTATACTTCAAGATTAGACTCCAACAACTTACCTCAACATTAGCTACCAATTGGATTACTGGATACTCACCAGAACCTCGTAAAAACTCTTAAAATCTTGTAAAAAAAAAAAAAATGTTCCTGGAAAAAAATTATAAAAAAAAGCGCTAAAGACCACGAATACGCATGCTAATACAGGCGCTTCAGATATAGCTAGTTTTAGACGAGCTTCGATGAGAGTTCAAAGTACCAAATTGATCCTTAAATTTACTTCAAGTGTCGCTTTAACATTTATTAAAATTTCCCATTAGATAGGTCGTTTATTTTAGTGCACTGGTGCGCCCTTAAGTCCTGCAGTTACAATATTTCCATTGATGGACAGCAAATGAGAACCTAGGTCCGTGTGTTTTCTGGACAAATTCTAATAAATTATATTAATATGTGTAGATCAACATTCAACTAAGATAAGGCTTTGGGTTTTTACAAATAGCTAGGAAAAAAGTACGTTCTTTTTGGTAAATGTATTCTGTACAAGTGCAAACATATTCAATCAACCGCTAAGCAGCCCCGACAATACTTTATTTTTGTCTTCTAGAACGAAATCTTACATTTCGTCTCCATATCAATATTATATCGTTCAAAAGAGAGTTCAATTTTTTTTAAAAAATTGCATTATCATAGCCAAGAGCGCTTATGTGCTCATTCATTATATCGTAATTCTTGGTTTTTTTTTTTTTTTTTTGTTAAGTTCCAAATCTTGAAAAAAAAATTTTTTTTCAGAATAAGACTGAGGAAATTTGTATGCCGCGCTATCCAAAGTAAGCAACCTCGGTCAATTTCGGTAAAATGTTATATCAGATGCGTAGCCCATGTTCAGAACGAACTGCTGAAACCGATAAGACCTCATATCTATTTCAATGAATTTGTTCCAGTACAGATCTAGCTAGTATTTGCTGCTTTTTAGTTTAAATAAAAGTCTCAAATGTATTAATTCGTTGGTTATAATGTTCCTCAGTGAATTGAATGTACTTATCTAATTGAGAACCGACCCTACATGACTGGTTTAGAGATTAATTTCAGTAGTTACGAAGCGTCCAATCTTTTAAGCTTGAGCTGGGAGTAGGTTAGCTCAGTTGCTATTCTAGATTGAGTTGTACTACAGAATATCGGAGAACCAAATAGGACTGCTATTAAACAGTAAAAAAAAAATTTACTGTTTCAGACCAAACAAAAAAGTATAAAAAGGGCAAGAAAGTAAACAATTAGTTTTTTTCTTTAGTGACCGTACTCTACAGGATCTGTATGCAGTATGTTTCAATTCTACGTTTTCTAAACTAGATACAATCCCAAAGTTAGTCGATGATTTTCAGTAGACCTTCTTTTGAGTGAAGTGTGCCGATTGTTGCTCTCTGAGCAGCTTTCGTCAGTTGATGATCTCGCCTGTCTTTATTCCAAGGACATGGCAAGGAAGGAGCTACAAGTCTGATAACTTATTATTTTTTACTATTATTATAAAAATGAAAACGAAAAAAAAGAGAAAAAACTATGTGGCTTGTGGATGTATGCTATCCAAATGTCAGATTCTTAAGATGGTCTAGAATTGATCATACTACGTGACACTGGTAAACCTAAAGACATAACAATAAACCACTGTTTCTGGACAATGTTTTGGTAATCTACCAACAAGTCAGCGGGCTATAATAACAACATAATATTTCCATTGGCTTTATAATGAAGCATTCGCAACCTAACTGCATCACTGTATTAATATATATACTCTCCAGTTAGAGTCTATTTTGCACAATGAAACAATGTACATGTTTGTTATTATGGCGTTTTCCGAACTTGGAACTGCTTGTTCTTGACTAGCCGATGAAAGATTTACTGGACCTCTATTCTTGTCCCGAGATTTCCTCACAGTAAAAGAGTTCAACTAGCTATTATTAGAAGGGAGGAAAACCTTTGTTATGTACTACGTACCTTTTATAAATTCATGTCGCTTGAAAGCATAACATCATCTTTCTTTCTTTGATACACCTTTTTTCAATTAAACTATATACAATACCAAATGAAAGGGTTTACAAAGTGGATCTTTATATACGTGATCGTTGCTCTATGCTTGATTTTGTCGGCTCATACTCAACCTACAAAACAACAATCCCTAATGAAAAGAGCCGGGGAAAGTGATGTAAATGAACTTCATCAAGCTACATTGACTCGGTCAGAAACTGCGACTCAAACTACTAAAAGACCCACTGCTACAGCAACGTCTACCCAACGAGGGGATGATAGCAAAGATGAAGACAATGAGAAACCAATGCCAGCAATCATTCAAGCGGATAGTGCTGGATGGTGGAGTAAGTTAACTTTAATCAAATAGATGCACTATCTAACGTATTTATAGTTGCTGTATATGGCACAGAATCTGGAATCTCACCTATAATGGCAGCCTTGGGTGCTATCTTGATATTTTTGGGAGTGTTTCTATGCTTGGCTGGTTTCCGTATGTCTAAAGTAATGCTATGCGTCATGGGACTACTGACTTTCGGATCTATGACCTGGATCGCTCTAGCCAACTGTAGACCCGAGCAAGGGTATAGCAGGGATACTATCACAATGATCGTAGTCCCTGCTGGAGTGGGAGTGGTTGGTGCTATTGCCTATTATTTCGTCTGGAACATCGCTATTTATCTTGTTGGTGGTAATGTACATTATATATCCAAATTGATTATTCATTAACATCCATTATATAGCTTTTGGTGGTTTCATCTTTGCGGTATTCATTTGTACATGGAGAAGCGACTTGGTGATTGTAAACGTAAGTCCCTGTTGATATTTATACGCGATTTAGGAACTAACTAAAGCTTTTTTTAAAAGCTCATTGGAAGATCTTGCTTTTTAGGTGGTATGGCGCTTGCTGCTGCTATAGTCACTCGGTTTGCTTTAAGAATGTCTTTCTTGTTCGCAACTTCTTTTGTGGGAGCATATATCATGATATTTGGTGTAGATTGTTTGGCCAGAACGGGTTTCATTGCTGGTCCACAAGCTTTGCTCAACCGTAATCCTAATCACCAGGTCGAATACGTTCTCCACAGAAACGTGTATGTACTGATGGCCATGATTATTGTCATCTATCTCTTGTCCTTTGCTTGGCAATTTGTCTTTAATGCTGCTTATCAATTGGGACTTCATATCGTTGCTGCTGTCGAAGGCAAAAAGGCTCACGAAGAGTTTCACAACAGAGATGCTGGTGGCGAAGAAGCTGCTGCTGGTGGCGGTGGCGACCCTCCAGCTCCAGCTCCAGCTCCAGCTCCAGCTCCAGCCGCGAACACATGACTACCTCCCTTCTTGAGCATGGCTATGCTTTACCTGTTCAAGAAAAAGATGATGTAAATATAAATGCCTACAAGATCCCTTTCCAAATGACACCCTTTCTCTACTGCACATAAAAAAACCTCTTTCATTATCAAATCAAATAAAATACAGATACATATGTTACAACACTTGTAGTTTTATTAAATGATTACTACTAAGGAATAAATATGTACTGAAATATTATATGTTAATGCTTGACATGTTCTTGTTTGAGTAGTAGTGCTAAACTAATGAATAATGGAAAAAGCTTTGATTGCTTTAGTTTGATCGCTTACGCTCTTGCTCTCTTTCCCAATCGCGAGCCTGGGCTGATGGGTTTTGACTGAAAGCCGTATGAGCTTCCGCTGCTAAACGTGAACTCCATGGAGTAGCCAATGTCATGTAATTCAAGCCAAACATGGAGTTTGAGACCTTGACACTCCATAATACCTCGCCTGATCCCGCTCTTAAACAATAGACCCATTTACCAGCACCCACATAGATGAGTTGATGAGGTCTACCATGTTCCAAACTAGGCGGCTCTACAATGGCCACAGGAATATTGTACCATCCTCCAGGGCAGTTGTACTTCCACAACATTTCCCCTGTATCACTATCCATAGCCATAATCTTCCCTCTTGTACAACCAAATACAATGGGCTTATCAACTTCGTCATTATTATTATAGTCTGGAGGTAGATCATCTTCTGCTGTTGGTAGTATTGGCTGCTTTTGAGGCTGTAAAAAACGACTGGGTGTTGTGATAATGGATACTTCATCTGATCCAAAGCCCTATTTCATTAGAACGTTATTTTTTTTTTGTCAGTCGAGTTATTCAAACATGTTTCACTTACTGGCATCTTGTTGACCCACTCAGTTTCGCCTGTCATGAGGTCCATACATGCAGTTTTACCATTAGCGCCTACCACTAACTTATCATAATCTGTAACAAACAAGGAAACGATACCGCCGAACGCGCCGGTAGGAAAGCTTGCTCGCCATAATCGACTACCGTCTCTCTTGTGAATAGCATAGATCTTGCCGTGAGTGGCACAGATCAATATATCATTACGATCAAAGTTGGATCCTTCCATCAAAACGACAGAGTTATTATCAGAGCCAGTATCATCATCGCAATTTTTTTTCTTGTCAAGGTTGAAGATTGTCATAATCGAAATGAGTTTTTAAGAGTGAAGAAGAGGAACACAAGCGTGAAAACTTTAAAATCCCATCGTTTTATATAATAAGCTAATTCCTCGGGTTTGTTGACTTCCAATTTAGTAAGGTGCTCAGCAGTTTTTTGAGCTAATTTACATTGGATCACAAGCAAAAAAAAAAAAAAAACCTACATCACTTATGATTAGATAATAATAATAATAAAAGAGAGAGTATACGTACTAAATCGAATTATAATGGATAACTTTGAATTTTACGGCTAGCATTGTAGAAATAGAGAGAGACTGACACTTGAAAACATTTACTGCGGATGCTTATGGTAAAAGATCAGCACGTTTGCGTAGCCTTTATTTTTAATTTTTTCTACCATTATGATTGGTTATATTTGCGCTATATTTCCAACAAGAAAGGATCAGCCCCCTAAGCGCCTTGCTAGAATTTCTGAAATTATGCAATGTTTAAAACCTTTTGAGAATCCACACTGTTGATAGGAAAATCTGTATCACTAAATCAAGAAGCTATTGTTTTAATTGGCGAAAGAAAAATAGATGTCATGGAACGCTCGTGAGCAAAAGAACTAAACGAGCCAAAAGGTTTTCTAGCCAAATTGGATAACAACCATTCAGAGTATGGACTTGTCAGAACCGATTTTTGACCAAGATCGGCCGAGAGATCTAGAAATGATGACATAACATATAAAATATCGAAATCACAGCTAGTATCATATAATACACTGATTAAACTTTAGCTAAAAAGCTCTAGTGGATGCAATAGCTCATTCTAGATATGAGCAATTAATCAGATGCGATATTTAACCAAGATCTACATTATACGAAATATTCATATTTTATAATGCATTGCTAAAATATAACTAGTCATTAAACAACAGACATCTAATGGCTCTAGTGAATATATAGCCCTTTATTTTAAACATATAAAGTAATTAAATGTGACATTAAACTGAAATCAATCAAAATGTTTTGTAGATTATCACATTTTTTATGGGGCACGAAGGATACATTTTTGAAAACAATTTATACCCAAAGTAATGTCAAGGTTTTGGAATATATATAATATCGTATTCTAACTATATGTTGAACCATTGCTCTTGATCTATTACCTTTTTCTCTTGTATTAAATCGAATTATTCAACTCTTATAGTTTCAGCAGTTGGTAATAATAATGTACTGCCGTTACCTAATCAAGCTCCAGGTAATATTAGCGGCAGTAGAGTACCTTCTATTTTGCTGTCGATAGTATTAAAAAATAAGCATCACTTTGTTTTCTTGACATGAAACACTTGTTATACCCCTTCTGTCGGACAAATATTAATAGTGATATCTATATGAACAGCATTGGTATACATTGAAGCGTCTTATTACGCCGGATTTTGGTATCAAAAGACTGTTGAAGTTTGTAGTGACCTATGCGTGCTATCTGCTTTGTTGTATTACTACTACTTTGAACGTTCAATGCAATCCATATCTAACTAAAACTTCTATCTATGCAGTGAAAACTTTTAAAGAAACACGATTGTGGGCTCCGTTTCAAAGTGTTTGCCCTTTTCTTTTCCCTTAGCAACCTTCAAATGAGTTCTTGGAAAAAAAATTACCTGCTGTAATCGTAATCAAGATTGCAAAGGAGCTCAAATCTTGCAAAGGCCTCCTGCAATCGCTGCTTACTTACAAAGGTTGGGCACCATTTGCTCAATGGTGACTCTACTCCGATATCGCACTCTTTACCAAATCTCAACTGCAAGTTTTCATCGAGAACATGTAGCAAATCTAGCGGTTAAATACTGATGCTGCTATCAGCATATACTTAGGTAGGATTAATTTTTAAAGCATATCAGCTAATGAAAATGAAAAAGCATGGATAGTGATGGTAATGCGTGATAGTTCTTATATAGTAGCAATTAAGAGCAAGTGGCTCTCAACTAGGTGTAGAAAGTTAGGTTACAGATCATTGCTGCCTAAGAAGACACATAATTGTATATACAGTTGATACAATATTCTTTGCCAGGGATTTTCATATTGTAAATTCTATCAATGGATACTCCTCTTATACATAATAATTCTGCTGACTTTCTTGTAATAGAGTCTTTATAAAGTAAGGAAATAACGCGTGTTATGGGGTTCATAACATTTTCCATGAATAATACTATCACATGTAGGACAATTTATTTTAATACAAAATTTAAGCTTGAAAAGGATGATCGGTTTGTGCGGGTTTCGATAATACAAAGACTGTAGCTCCGATTACAGCGAAATTTGCTCACTCGCGAATCACGTCACGCGGCGGGAGCATAAATAATATATAAAGCGACAGCTCCAAAGCATTGAATCAGTAAAAAAAAAATCCGCCTCACTCTTTCTTCTCTGCTTACAATCATTGTACATCAGTACTTATCTCAAAAAGAATAAAACTATATTACTGATTCAATATGAATACTTACTCTGTCAAAGTCAGTATTACTGGCATGACTTGTGAGGTAAGATATGTCAAATTTTCCCTTTTTTTTTACTTGCTTTACTAATGTCAGTTCTGTTGCCATTGCAGCATTGTGTCAACACAATTACAAAAGCATTACAAAACTTTCCCGGTGTACAGGCTTCAACAGTGAATGTCAGCCTAAAAAACTCGAACGCAACGTTTAAATTCAAAGATACCGAAAACAGAAATTCAAAAGAGATACAATCGACACTGTCAGAAACCATTGAAGAATTAGGTTATGATGTCGGCGAACCCGAGCTTATATTAGAATCCTCACCATCATCTATCAGTAGCGAAACTTATTCTCTATTATCACCCAATACACCTGTTCTAAAGGTGACTGCATTATCAATTACCGGCATGACATGCTCTCACTGTACGAATACGATTCAGAAAGCACTACAGCAGCTTCCCAGCGTTGATCCGTCCTCTGTGCAAGTATCTTTAGATAAAGAGGAAGCTACCATGACATTTATCAACCCTGATAAATCAATTACCCAGTCCAAGATCAAGGATGCAATTGAAGATCTTGGCTACGATGTTGGTCAAATTGTTTTCGATAATGGACAAGAATCTAGGGCTGAATATTCTTTTGATGAAAGCAGTAGTACCCAAACTGCCACTTTCTCTTTATCTGGAATGACCTGTCAATTCTGTGTCAAGACAGTGTCTGAAGCTTTGCACAAATTGCCCGGTGTTGTGCCTGGATCCGTCTCAGTTGACTTACAAAATAGACAGGGCACATTTTCGTTTGAAGGCTCAGAGGTGAATTCGAGTATAATCAAGCATGTTATTGAGGATTTAGGCTATGATTTGAACGGAAAGCCTCGTTTTACCAAGGGCATTCGCCGAGAATCTTTGGGTCTTTTCCCTAGCCAAGCTGAAACTGCAGTAGCGGATAGTGAGAAAACGACTGGTTTAGGCGAAAAAGACCAAGGAGACTTGAAAAGTTTACGAAAAGTAGTCATGCGTGTACTGGGTATGACCTGTCAATCTTGTGTGTCTTCGGTAATTGACGCGCTTCAAAACGAAATGCCCAACGTACAGCCTGACTCAGTGCATGTGAGCCTCCAAACTGAAATGGCCATGTTTATATGTACCAATCCTGATATTGACCGTATACATACAGTCATTGAAGAACGTGGTTTTAGTGTTGAAAATGTTCAAGTCATTCACAACTTGATGCCCCCAGCCGTCATTTTATCATCTGAACAACAACAGCAACAAAGAGATCATCGTCAAAACTCGGTCGTTTCTCTTGGAGCTATCTCGATTGATAATCAAGTCGTATCTGTTCCTCACAAAGTGACCTTTCAAATCTCTGGAATGACTTGTGCAAGCTGTGTCCGCACTGTTGAACGTGGTCTTAGCAAACTTGCTGGTGTAGATCCCGATTCCGTACAAGTCAATCTATTGACACATTCTGGTACTTTCTCTGTAACAAACAATGATGTTTTAGATGAACAATCGATTATGAGGGCTGTCAAGAACATGGGCTATACTGCCAGCAAGATTGTCTTTATTTCAAGCACAAAACCACCACCATCAAGCGACTCCACTGTTCTGTCCTACAAGGCTGAAATGCTTATTACTGGCATGTATTGTCCCAACTGTATTGATAAAGTCTATACTGCCTTGACAAAACTCCACGGTATCCGCTCCAAAACCATTCAAATTCATTTAGACAGTGGACGTTCCAACTTTGAATTCACTGGTGAGTTTATTACGCGTCAAAGAATCCATCAAGCCATCTTACAACTTGGTTTCTCTGCCGAGAGTATCAAGATTACCAAACAGTATACCAAACCAAAAGATGAAGACGCTGTGAGTATTACCAGCCAAAAGAGCAGTAAGTTTGCTACGACCCATCTAGTAGTGACCGGTATGACATGTTCCTCTTGCGTGGCCAATATTGAACGTACTATGATGAAACAAGCGGGCGTTCTCAGCTGCCAAGTCAATCTTTTAGCTAAATCAGCTATGGTTCAGCATGACCCTACCATCATTGGTTCTCGCGCTTTAGCTCAAATGATTGAGCAGATTGGTTACAAGGCTGAATTGGCCCAAGATTCCCAAGGTGATACTATTGCCGAGCAAAGAGCCTCTATGCGCGCTACAATGGACAAAGAACTTGCTCTCCTCAAGTCGAGATTCATGTGGTCCTTATTGTTTGCTGTCCCTGTAGTCCTGGTATCCATGATTTTCATGATGGCCCTCCCCTCGTCTAATCCTGTCCATAAAGCTTTTATGAAAGAAATCACCCATGGCTTGTCAAGTGGTGATCTGATCTTGTTCATATTATCTACGCCTGTGCAGTTCTGGCTAGGTCTACCCTTCTATACTAAGGCTTACAAATCACTGGTCTATTCTCATACAGCAAATATGGAAACACTGGTGGCTATGGGTACGACAGTTGCGTATTTGGCTTCAGTGGCCTCAGTGATTGCTGCAATGGCACGTGGTAAGCCTGGATCGATGAGCATGAACTATTTTGAAACTTCTGTGCTCTTGATCACCTTTATCCACTTTGGTAAATGGTTAGAAGCGCTTGCTAAAGGAAAGACAGCAGAAACCATCACAAAGTTGATGGATTTGCAGCCTGAAACAGCGACACTGGTTGAGATCTCCAAGAGTACTGGCCGTCAAAGCTTGGATCAAGGATCCTCCGCCGATTCCATTGCATCTGGAAAACAAGTCTCCGAGACGGAAATGGTATTGTCAGAAAAAGAAATCGAATCAAAAGACATTCAAGGTAAAAAGAATAGCTTTGCTATTGCAGATAGATTTATTTTCATGTGCTAATTTTGATTCCAATAGTGGGTGATATTCTCAAAATTAATGCCGGTGGCCGTATTCCTTGCGATGGTAAGATCTGGAGGGGTGCTTCCGCAGCAGATGAATCTATGATTACTGGTGAATCAGTGCCAGTGACCAAGAAAGAGGGTGATAGTGTGATTACAGCTACCATCAATTTGAGCGCTCCCATTTACATTCGAGCTATCCGCGTTGGCTCTGATACGACACTCTCTCGCATCATTCAACTTGTTCAGGACGCTCAAGCATCCCCTAAAGCGCCTATTGAGCAACTTGCTGATAGCATCTCTAGCATATTTGTCCCTATCGTCATTGCTTTGGCCGTGATTACATTCATCATTTGGGAAGTAGTGAGTGTCAAAGGCTTGATTCCTGATCATTGGGTACCTATGGGTGAGGATAAAACAATTTTTGCGCTTATGCTTGCTGTTACTGTGCTTGTCATTGCATGTCCTTGTGGTTTAGGTCTTGCTAGTCCTACAGGTAAACTTGAGAGTTACCTTTATTATATACTGAAATCTAACTGCTTTTTTTTTTAATTCTATAGCTGTGATGGTTGGAACTGGCGTTGCTGCCAAGTATGGCGTGCTTGTTAAAGGAGGTGGATATGCTTTAGAAATGGCCAATCGAATCACTACTGTTGCTTTTGACAAGACAGGTACTTTAACTATGGGAAAGCCTCTTGTCACACACAGTTGGATCGATCAATCTACCATGCAATTGGAAGGAAACAACGCAGAACAAAAGATCGCTGTTTGGAAGATCCTTGGTTGCATTGGGTCTGCTAGTAACCACCCACTTTCAAAAGCCATTGGAAAGAAAGCCAAGTATATTGTTGGTACTTTGTTGGAGAACCCCAATGTATCTGATACTGAGTTAATTACGAACAATATCGATGTATTGGATCAAGAAGAAGAGGACGATGAAGTGCAAAAATCGAGATCTGATACGTTTGACGGCGTCACAATTACCAATGCTCAAGAAGTACCTGGTCGTGGCCTTCTTGCTACAGTAACTTTGAGCAAAGACATTGCTGAAAATTTGACTGGTAAACTCAAGGGCGTGCGCGCTTTAAATGTGTTTCTGGGTAATCAAGAATGGATGGATGAAAATCACGCGCGGTATCAAAACTCACGTCAAGCCAAGTTATGCCGTGATCTCTTGACGAATTGGCAAGATCTCGGTAATTCGATTGTATTGGTTGCTGCATCGCCTGTCTCTGGTAACGACGAAGAACTCTCTAGTAATGATACGCACAAGGATGGCTGCAAGGACGCATGTGCTTGCGATATCTGTCATTGTACTACGAATTCGCTCTGCTGTTCTGCCTCTCGCACCATGATGATCTCTCAGTTGGCCATTGCAGATATTCCTCGTCCTGAATCTAGCAGTTTAATTGCTGAATTGAGACAACGAGGTATTGAAGTATGGATGATTACTGGTGATAATGAACGCACAGGTCGTGTTATCGGCAAGCAACTTGGTATTCCTGAAGAGTTCGTGTTGGCTGGCGTGAAACCTGAGCAAAAGGCCGACAAGATCCGAAACTTGCAAAGACGAGGTATTCGCACGAATGATCAAACCAAGGGATTCTGGAAGCGAAATGGCAAGAAGCACCAAAACGCTGTAGTAGCTATGGTTGGTGACGGTATCAATGATTCACCTGCCTTGGCACAAGCTGATGTTGGGTAAGTTTCTTTTTTTTAAAAAAAAAAAAACTTTTCATGTTCAAATCAACTAACCCATCCATTTCTGACTATAGTATTTCAGTTGGGTCTGCTACTGATATTGCTATTGAAGCCGCTAGTATTGTATTGATTAGAAATAACCTGATGGATCTCTTGACCATGTATGATATTTCTCGTACTGTAGTGCGTCGAATTCGATTCAATTTCTTCTGGGCCTTTTTATATAACGTGGTTGCTATCCCAATTGCTGCAGGTATCCTCTATCCAGCTGTGGGTCAAGGTTTGCCACCTTATATTGCAGGCATTGCTATGGTTGCATCAAGTGTGAGCGTTGTTTGTTCCAGTTTACTGTTGCGCTTATACAAGGCTCCTAAGGTGGTTGAAGAATCTCGTCAAATCAAATTGTAAAGCTACGTTTTCACTTTTGTATATTGGAAACCCATGTATTCATTATTCATATAAGAGGGCTTGTTTCGCATTCATATACACACATATATATATATAACACTTTACATTATAAAGTCAATAATAAACCCAAGTCATTTGTACCATAAAAATCGTTTTCTCTCTCTCTCTCTCTCTCTTTCTTTCATACACAATTCAATAATGAACAAGTCTATCTTGCTTTTTGTACTTTTAGCTTTACCAATGGTTATTTTTGCCATGTACGGTACTGGTGATGGTTTAATTTTATTTACCTCGGATGAGCGTACGCGCTCTGGTGTCCTTAGCTCCAATCATAAGTGCACAGACTTCCCCAAGGAATTCAAAGCCGCATATGTACAAAACACAGGTAGCAGCCACTGTGCTATGTGGACAGATGCTAGCTGTCAAGGCACACTTTACGTGGTTCCGGCTCATTACAAAATGCGAGTCCCAAGAGAGCAGTTCCAATCCGTTATTTGTTAGATAGCAATAGCATTATTATTTTATTTCTTTATTCAATAAATTAACAAGTAGCTATGTCCTTGAAATGCTTCAATGATATGTTCAAGTTATCAAGTGCTATTTCTGATAGTAATGATTTACAGTGAATAGAAATCACGCCAATGGTTGGTGTATAGTTACCGGGCATCAAGCCCAAGGAGGACGAGGAGGATTGATAATAAGCATACAAGTCTGTCAGTTCTATATGCTTGTCGCTATCTTCACAGACATTATATGTGGGATATATGCTGATACCACGCGATTTATTCACGTTGCACCAAGCGATCTTCTTTTTTTCTAATTGATGATCATCTTCCGTAACCAACTGAACGCCAATATAATCGTTGCTTTGGATGGAGCCTGAATAGATCAAGTATGAACTCAGTTTGACTCGATGCAATGAGCTATACATCATAGGGATGCAGCAAGCGTTCAGTAGCGATGAATGTTGGGTATCCAGACTGCCTTTCTTTCTGTCCTGTTCACATTTGCCCAATGTAAGTGTATGTAGTTTTGGGCAGCAAAAGGAAAGATATTTGAAAACAGTTTCGTGATTTTCGACTTTGGATTGAACCAATTCTAGTTTCTGAAGTTCGAAATGAGTGTTTTGTTTGTCGAGATCGATAAAGTGGTTGTAAGTGACCTGCACATTAGCTCCAATCAGTGTAAGTTGTTCCAGTTGAGGAAGATGGATGAGGAAATGATCAATAAGAAAAGGCGTAAAAGGAAACTGATCGATCAAGCCTTTAGACAATGACAGCTCGAGTGATACCAGCTGTTTGCAACGGAATAGGTTGGATGTAACTCCTGACCATCCAGGTATTTGCTCCCAGACGCGTAGTCGCAAGTGTCGCAGTTGATAAAGTCCATGTGTACCAACTACTAGCAAGAATTGGCATGATTCGATGGCTTGATACGTTTGAAAGTCGACATACAAGTTTTCTATAGAACAAGATGGCTTCTTTAACTCTAAAGCAAGTTTGTCGGAAAACAACTGCGGTGCATTCTTTCCACCTAGTGTAAGCGATTTGAGTGATGGCAGAGACTGTATCATATAAGCAAGAGCTGATTGCCACATCCATTTTGTACCAAATCGACTTGAAGTGAAATTATTCAGTTTGAGCTCTTTGAGATGAGGATAGCTTTTATAAATGAATTCAAACCACTTTATTGAGTCGATGTGGCCTTGTAGTGCAAGTGATTGCAAATTTGAAGGTTTTGCAAAGATGGATAAGAGATGAGGATCATGCGCTGAAGCAGGTGATTCTTGATGAGGTGTCTTACTGCGCGTAAAGGTGAGATGCTTGAGTCGATGCAAATTGGCATGCACTTGCTGTAAATATTTGCTCAAGGGCAAAGGCGGATTATCTACTTGGTCTACATTATCATAAATGAGCTGTAACGTTAAAGTTTCCAGGTTGGGGACCGCGTCTAGTTTGGATACCAATGCTTCCAGTTCTTCGGGACCATGGGATATATGTAAAGCAGAAAGTCTTGATCCACTAAAGGTGGACACAAAAGACAAGTTGAAACCGGAATATCGAATAGGAGCGCATCGTTTCATGTATTTCCAAGCGATTGTTGTTGGCTCTAGAGTGAGGTGTTCCCATTGAGATACATCAAAGTCCAGAACCTCTAGTTCTGGACATATATTTGCCAATAACTCAAAGTGCTGCTGCGATAGATAAATGGGTTTACGCGCTGCAATAGTATCACTACTGAAGATAGATTCATTTGCAGTGACTAGATAAAGTTCTCTAATGAGATGACCATTGTATGAGGTTTGGAGTGATTTCAAAAGTCCTGTCAACTGTGTATCTGAATACACATGTACTTTCTTATAAAGTGCTCTTCGGAAAGTCTGGTGCCAGCCTCGACAAACGTATAAACAGTTGTAATAATCTTGCAAAGTTAAATATGTGGTTACTTGCTGTAAGAACTCTGATGGAAACCTGTTTATTATAGAAGTCATAAGTATACTTTTGAGAAGAAAAAGAAGAGAAAGGAGGCGTAAATAGAAAGATAAAGCATTTAATTAGTATTATTGTTATGCCTCTCTACTCTAAATAAAACAAGTTTCTTTTAAAAGACTGATCAGTGTGACCCGAGTTTTGCATGTCATGAACTCAGCCTTATCTAGAGTCACTATAGACTGACAAAAGGTTTTTTATATGTGCTTAATATAACTTTCAGTCCCATAATTAGATATCTCGCCTAATTTACGAAGCTGCGCTTTCCTATGTCAATATATCATTGGAAAAGGTGGATCATTGGAAAAATCACGATCAGCTCTATATTTCTCTCGAAAATCAATGATTAACTGATACTTCGTTGATCATTATTTATGAATTTATATATTATTGATATACTTTGGTTTTTGTTATTTTTGTTTATAGCATTCAAAATGGATGGTATAGGGATGAAATAATGAAACTAACGAGTCAACGTTAACGGCAAGAAACATTATAATATCGAGGGACGCGTGTAATATTACCACGGCTTGTTAGCCATCGCGTAGCTGGTGCTACGCTTCACCCGAGTTGAGCGCCCATCTTTGTTCACCAATTTGGGATAAATTAACTTCTATATAATAAACACCGTATACTATTCCATTTGGATTGTAAAGAGATAATATTAAAGTATGAAATATGCCCTTGAAGGCTTTTAATGCTGTCAGGAACCTAAAGGAAAGATTATCCTACGCGTATGACTTCCTCACTCTTTATCGGTTGTTGGATATTAAAACAATGAAGAATTCTAAAAGAGCAGCCACGTCTGTCTACTGATTAAATTGGCTTAAACTTTGACCTTATTTTGAGTGGAAAATCGATGTTAATACACAAATGATGCATTAACAAACTTTACCCTTAAAAGGACTTAGACTTTCCTTTCCCTCCAATCTAGTTTGGGCATTATAATTGCGCCCGTTTAACATCACGCGCTCATCAAGGCCTTTTCTTTTATAATAAACCCTTATTAATCTAACAAAGTTTGTACATGACTAAAGGTTAAATCAATCTATAGTTCTTTCATCGAGTTTGCATTGACAAGAAGTAATTATTTTTGGATTTTAGTCAGAAACGTTAAACGTAATGCTACATTATCTCTTTCCCACCTTTTCTAAATGCTCGAGTTGTAAACTAAAAGCATTAAAAACGTAGTGTGAATACGATTGAAATTTTTCCAGTAATAGTATATTTTGGTGAAGAAGATATGTTAATTAATAAATAATTGATTTAAATTTGAATTCAATATTAAGCTATGTATATATATTATCAGATATATAGCTAGTA
Source organism: Actinomucor elegans (assembly GCA_026027325.1). Taxonomy (NCBI): domain Eukaryota; kingdom Fungi; phylum Mucoromycota; class Mucoromycetes; order Mucorales; family Mucoraceae; genus Actinomucor; species Actinomucor elegans. The sequence continues at coordinate 1,892,839 of JAMSLZ010000003.1, forward strand.
GTATACAAAAGCCTTGTATAATACATTTAATGCAATTGCTGTTTCGCACCATACTTTTTTATTTTTTATTTTTTTTACATTAAATGTAAAAGTTATTAGTATATTACCATTGTAGATGCTCTTAGTGACAGTAGAGTACTTTTTATTTTTCTTCTGATAGTATTAAAAATAGAACACCACAGCTACTACGTTTTGTTTTCTTGCCCTTCTGGCGGACGAATATTATTTTTTTAGACGAGTACTACTAACAATATTTATATCAACAGTATTGATATACATTGAAGCGTCTTACTACGCTAGATTTTGGTATCAAAAGACTGTTGAAGTTTGTAGTGACCTATGCGTGCTATCTGCTTTGTTGTATTACTACTACTTTGAACGTTCAATGCAACCCATATCTAACTAAAACTTCTATCTATGCAGTGAAAACTTTTAAAGAAACACGATTGTGGGCTCTGTTTCAAAGTGTTTGCCCTTTTCTTTTCCCTTAGCAACCAACTTCCAAATGAGTTCTTGGAAAAAAAAATTACCTGCTGTAATCGTAATCAAGATTGCAAAGGAGCTCAAATCTTGCAAAGGCCTCCTGCAATCGCTGCTTACTTACAAAGGTTGGGCACCGTTTGCTCAATGGTGACTCTACTCTGATATCGCACTCTTTACCAAATCTCAACTGCAAGTTTTCATCGAGAACATAGTAGTAAATCTATCTCTAAGCTTGCTTGTGGAACGACCTGACATTTTTTCAAGGCGTTTTATTTGTATTCTAGCACAAGTTACAGGTTTCTGAGCTGTTTATCAACATTTATTGAGTACTATCTCAATATCCAACAGCAACAAAACACCGATGGATTTGATGAAAAAGTTTGGTAATTACGGATTAAGAATATACAAAAGAAAAGTGGAAAAAACTACACTTAATCGAGCCCCCAAGTGTATGGAAGGTCGATTGGTTACAGACAAGCAGTTTAGGAAATACAAGGGATCGACATAACTAGTTGTATGCAGTACATTATCCACCGGATGGCATGAGAGAGATGAAGAGTCATTACGTTGGCTAGAGGAGAATATCCTTGTGTTCCCAAAAGCACGATATTACGTTTTTTACTAGTTGACGGAACATACACTCATATTTGACTTCAACGAATATTTGGACAACTGTTTCACTCGAGAATTTAAAAATACGTTGTCAAACCTGGGATGAAAACCCTGTAAAAGAGCGTATGTTTAGAGCACATTGGATGTTAAGTGATATTTCCACTATTAAACAACAGCATGCCGTCAGACCGCTTCATCTTAACCTATCATTGATTCACGATGATTCATTGACATATATTATACACAAATTTTCTTCATTGTCTACGCTGAAATTGTGGGGTAACAAATTTAGGACTACAGAATGTCCATACGAAATCTGTCGAAAATCCGATTCATTAATATCCGCCAACTTGAAATAAGCAATGTATGCGAGCTGCTACCCATCACATTCAAAGATAGAATCAAATCTGACAAAGCAAAGACCCTACTTATTATCAACTATAACAGTTCTCCTTTAAATGAAGATATGTCTGGTTTCACCATTAAAACAGAACGCAATTCCACTAGAAGTCTTTTTTATATCAAGGAACATGCAAAAAGCAACTGTAAAATTGAAATCTTTCTCACCGATCCAAAACATTATAGTGGGTCCACTCTGCCCCATGTAGCGCTAATAAAATGCGTAGGTAATGGAATAATTACCTTACATCTCTACTTCAGTATTGAAACTGATGTGTTTTCGAACATAGCAAGAGGTTATTTCCTGTATCTTATTTGGGCAAACTGCTCTCAACTGGAAACATTGGAACTAATTAATGTCTCCCTGATCCGCTGTAACCTTACTCTACCTGTGAAAAAAAATTCTTGAGTATACTATCTCTGCATGGTTGTAACATTTATCATGATTTTGTTAACGAACTTTCTCCCCTAATACTCTCGGTGGGACATCTATATTTTGATAGCTGCAGTTTTATTTCTGAAGAGGGCCAAGAGTTGCCGAAAAGTTCACGCTTGGTTATGAGTATGCCACATACGTCGATTAGCGATCTACATATGGATCCTTCTGGCAGGCACAATAACTTTTGTGTAAAAGTAAAATTACATAGCAAGAAAGAGATGTACAATACTACGGCCAATCTTTGTTCCTCAATGTTATTGACTTATCTCCAAGATAAGCCTCTTTACCGCTCGAGTTGTGAGCAATGCTTTGTAATGGATCTTGAATGTTACAGTTTAAATATACTGCGTATCAATATTGATGTTACATAATATAGAGTTGATTGCTTAAAAAATAAACTTGTAATATAACGCGCCTTTGGTCTTAAATATACCAAATCTTTCCATTTTTTTTAGAAGTATACAGTATGCAAGAACAGCTGAGAAGCAAATGCCGATGAAAAAAAAAGTTTGCAACCAAATCCTACCTTTCTATGAGAAAGATACAGTACGAAGAATTATAACAAGTTGTATGAATAACTTTTTTTTGTTATATAGTGAAGACAATATATGTAGCACTTTTTTATTATCATACACCATCCCACATTTAATTTAACATTAGCATTTGTGAAAAATCAACATAATTAGACCTAGGGATAACTTGAGCCTCTAATGTTTTTGAAACAAAGTTGATATGGTAGTGTATTTAGGACCAGAAACTCATTGGATTACCCATTCGTCGGTCCAAACTAACCCGATTCAAATGGCTTCATTACAGGCTATCCGATACTACTAGCCTCTTGACGGTGTTTTCATGTTAACTTCCCTTAAAATTCTTTCCCTTTTGAGCCCAGACGAAATATGGAGAGCTGCACTCCCAGCCGCCTTGCCTATGGAACACTCCAATAATGGTTATAGGCTAGAAGACGATAGGTTATCTTAAATTAGTTCAATAAATACCCATTTAACAAAAAAAAAAAACGACGACTAATAAACCTTTTGACCAATCCAGGTTACCCAATTTCAGAACAAGTTATTGCACCCATAAAGACCTCAAGAATACGCGTAGAGCACGTTCTAAGAGAAAACTTGTTTTTTTAATACTGATATCCATGAATCGGAAGATTTTTGTGCGCAGCAGGTAATATAATCTTTTACACGATGTTATAAATGGATTGTACATAATAATATTATTAGAGGTTGAACAAGAAAAAAAAAGAGGCTGGGTGAGATAAATAAAATGCATTTGGATTATAACAAAAAGGGTTGGCGGGAATACTAAGGAGGTGGAGATTATAAGCGGGGGTATCTATTATTTTGTTGTGTTGTTAAACCTCTACTGGTTTATTACGAGACTTCATACGCCAGTTAAACGAAGCCATTCTCTTGACAAAACTTGATTGATGATGAGAAGGGCTTTCACCAACTAGAGAAGCAATGGTTTCGTCGGAAGATTCTTGAACATATAGATGATTGACCTCAGCAGAAGTATGATAATGAAAATTAGTGTCAAGACGTTGCTGTTTTGTTGCATTACTATCAAAGTAGTGCTGTGGTAATGTTTCGGTCAAGTTTTTGGCAGATGAAGTTCTTCTGATTTGCTTGAGCTGCTTTTTTGTTTTCAATCCATTTCCAATCTTGATAAAGGCAGACTTTGATCTGCTTAGTGTGGGGGTAGGAGATTCTGTAGAAAGATCGTTTAAAGACGTTTCAGATAAGCCATGGCTGCTTTTACGTTTGGACATGGTCTTTTCCATGATAGATCTTCTCTTTTTCTTGGTAGATCGACGAGCCTTGTGTTGTTTTTCATTGGTACTACTGAAATAACCTCCATCTTGTGTGTTTGCAGGCATAGTGTCAGATGAAATTGGAGTTTGAGGTAAAGGTTTTTGAGGGGCTAGGATTCGTAAATCACCATTCTCAGAGACATAAGACCAAGAGGAAGATGAGCTCATGGAAGAGTCTACAGTAGAAGTACTTGTCTTTCTGGGAGTGTTTACAGTTGCAGATGAAGTGTTCTTTTCTGGGGTGGATGTAATAGGAGAAGCTTCGGGACTAGCGGGAAGATCCTTGCTCTTTTTACCAGTCATTAGGGAAGCCAGTCTCATGATGGATTTCTTTTTGGATAAAGACTTTTCTACGGGAGAATCTGGAGGAGGAGATATAGGCGATTGTTTAGTGTCTAATTGAATCTCTTGTCTGTGTCTCAAGGACGACGATCTTTGAGGTACGGATTTAATAACGAGATTTGGTTTTAATCTCGGTGGTTGTACAAGCGGAGGAGATTGTGCAAATTGAAATCTGTCCGAGTTTTCCAACGCAATCTTTTCGAAAGCTGGAATCAAGCTGGTCAGCATGTCTTGAGACTGCCTTTGCTGGGATCTTCTTCTAGGTTTAAAAGGTAATTCAGGCAACTTGGGCGCAGTATCGACCTTGATGTCAATAGCAAAGTCCATATCAAATAGACTCATAATCTCATTTGCCAAGTTTTGAGAGACAACGCTCGAGGTGATACCAGTATCACTTGTCCAACTTAGTCTATTCTTATTGCCACCAAATCCACTCTTTCGTCGGGCTTGTTTAGCTGTATCATCATTGTTAGCCATCGGATTTGCTGGCAAAGGCTTATCGGAAAGTGGAGATGGAGCGCGTACTTGACCTTCTAAGGATTCATTCGATATAGTAGCATTGGGTTGAGAAAAGATGGAGGATGAAGTCGAATCAACAGAGTTGGTTTTTGACTGATCTTTTTCTGGTTCTGATTGTGTTGGCGGAATAGGTAAGGTGGCTTCTTGTTCATCCTCAGCAACCCATAGATCGTCGCCTTGTCCATCATCGTCATCATCAAATAGATCGTCTTCATATTGATACGTAGCAATAGATTTTACAGGTCGAAATGCTTCTATTGTCTGGGCATATTGAGCAAATATCTCTTCTAGTCCTTCTTGAGTCATTTCCTCGAGTGACCTATATAAAATATGTATAGTTTAATTTTGACTGTACAAAATTTTATACATTATTCTTACTCTGGTGTAAAGTACTGCCAACGCGTCATTTGCTGCAACCATTCAGCTGGGGTACTCGAGTAGACATCTTCAAGAACGTTTTTAATGACTGCTGTTTTTCTTAATGAATGAAGATCTGGAGGAGCAAAAGTAAGTTGAGCTAGTTTATAATTCGAAATGGCAGCAAGTTGAATTGGGTTATGAGACGCGACTATATGGGTTGAAGCCAAAGGTGAATCTGGACCTCTTATTCCTACAGTTGAAGGCATTTTCCTCGAGAAAAAAAAAAGCAAGAACAAGAAGAAGAAGTAGTGAATAGGAGGTCGTTACTTGAACCGAGAAATATAAATATAATAAATATAATGTCGTACGGAAACACAAGGTTCTTGTTTATATACTTTAGGTAGTACCAACTGGATATAAACGGCTTTTTTCTTGATGTTTCAAATAAAACAAATAGATTCATCGCCTGCTTATTTTCTTCATCAAATAACCCTTCTTGTGTTAACCCTTCAACAACTACTGTTCCTGTTTACAACTCAGCATAATCGAAAAATAAAGTAAAAATAAAAGCATTGGATCAGTTACGTCTAACCAATCAAAAATCGAAGATATTCAAATCGATCAGCCACCCGTTAAAAGTGCAGTAAAGCTGTTCAATTGCTTCTTTTAGTCACTATTTGCAAGCGAATACCATATATTCACTTTACTTCAAAATATAGACAATTATGTTCATTACCTGATTTTTTTTCTTAATATCAATATTCAATTCATAATCTTGTTTCTTGTGTATCATCCGGTAGATTATAGAAGTAGAACATTTTTTTTATTTTTTCATTAAACTAAAAAAGAGTAATAGGTATATTCATAGTATAAGATGTATAAATAATGAAAGAAAGCAGTCAAATTGCATGGAAGCTAATGCATGGTAAGATCTCCTTAGTATAGTAAGCTCTGCCATAGGCATTGAGTCTACACATGATTGAATGCCAAGTAATCTTGCATATTGTCTTTACAGCCCTATCTTCAAACATGCAAGTCATATCGGTTGCTTAGACAGTTTCATAAAAAAAAGCTCAAGCTAGTATCTAGGCACATATAACTCGTATAAAATTGCCAAAGATGATTTCCCATAACTAGATCTATTTATCTATATATATAGTACAAAATGACCGCTCGTTCACTGGAACTGCCATCCCATAAATAACCATATGATCAAAGCGATAGCATCACTATCAGCTACATACATCTATTAGTACACCAAAGCTTAAAATCGAATTAATATACGCAATTAAGCTGAAACATTCTAATGGTTAAAGTGGTACGTGCAATTGATGAATTAGTGGTACAGCAAGTTCTCGATCTCGGCAAGGATGATATATCATCAGTTAATCTAGGTCAAAATCCAAGTACTAGGTATGCTATTTCATTACTAAATAGCATATATAATTGAATCAAATAAAGTTAATCAGTTGACAGCCTGCGGTCTTTGCTAATTAATCAAGTATAATAAGTGATCTACTTGAAGTATTTATACTACAAAATTATATCTAATAATGAACAACAATATATAGCCATAGTTAAATGTCTATTTACTAATCAAAATGAATTTATTTGTTTATCCTTTCTTGGTTTTCATTCCAAAGTGATTTTGTTAATGATATTCAATACTTGCAGCTCGTTATCATATATTATTTGTATGTATACAGATGATCATCTATATTGACTATTTTTTTTTTTTTTTTTTTTTTTACCATTAAGCCCTGGAATTAGATCTTAGATGATGCAATAAGCGCTTGTGGATACTTTAAACTATACTAAATAAAGTTTGATTAGAAGCTATGCTTGTAAACGCCCCTTTTACTACCATGAAAACGAGCATAAAAGTTCATCCCTTCCCTAACACTATAAAAAAAATATCAACCTTAATTGGATGTCGGAAATTCAACCGATTATAAGAAGCAAAAGGAGAACCCTTGGTTCCAATGCACAACTAATATATAAAATTGAAAGACGCATTAAATATTGTAAAGATAATTTGGTACTTCCTGTAATTTATTAAATTATATTCGATAAAAGATAACCTTTTGGATTTTTTAGAAGTATTATAACTTGAGATTTTTATATTTAAAAAAATCTATTATATACTTGCTCGTAAACACAACCCATTAATGTTTTTTTTTCTTTCTTTATAGTGGGTAATGGTCATGATGACTAAAACTCGAAAAATGTTTAACAGTGTCGGTAATTGTACATAGCAACCTTATACCTTCCATTAAACAGGACAATGCCTTATAGGTACTTCAATCAAAACATCGACTTTGTCCTATACAAGGCATGTATTAATATTCTATGAAAACGCTTAATGATCAAAACGATAGAATACATTAATTGATAAGAAAACCGAACTTGTACGAAGAACCAGACAGATATATTTGATATCCTTTGGAAGTCAAAGTTTTTCAGTTACTCTGGACTTCATACGGCAAGTCATTTCGCACAAAATGTATTCATGGTCTGTAGCGCTAAAACACAATGTATTAATATTAAGAATAAATATGTAAAACACAGATATTTTATTTTGGAGGTGTAGTCCATAGACAGCTGGTTCTTCAATATTTAGTCCTATTCATACATTCAGCATTATTTAGAATCATAAGCTACTACACAGATTTCGTCAATAGGTTTTTGACTTGTAATCGTGAGAAATTCAATTGATTTATAGCTTCTAGACATTGTTTAAGAATGCTCCAAAGGAAATGCTTTACACGTACTTTATAATGCTAGACAAGATAGTATATAAAGCTTCAACTGGTGTAGCAACAATTAAATCCAGAACATTTAATTTCAATAGCAATTTAGTGTCTGTTATTTTGAAACCTAACATATTCTAGAGTTAGATGTACTTATTAGATACAGTATTCTGGCACGGTTCTGGAGAAATGTACTTTCACCTTGCATTTCAGATAGGCGATCGATAACAAAATCCAAATGGTGATGTTTCATCTTAGTAAGAGTGATAAAATCCTCAACTGCAATATGAAATGAAATAAGGTTTTTGTGTCTATATGGCCTGGGATCGACTTGCCAATAACAACAGCGGTATAAGTATACAGCCATAGATCCTTTGCTGAAACAAAGTTGAGTTTGATAAGCATTATCACACGTGATGAACAGAACAGAAACAACAGAAAGCATTTGTTGTTTGCTTGTGTTAGTAGTACTATAATAAGCGTTCAGCTTTATGCAGTCGTTGGGGAAAAATAGTTCAACACTAGTATGTCGTTGTCGACGAGCATCTAAGTGATTGAAGGCAAAATCGTTTGCAGATCTGAACCAGATGTTATCAATATTTCAAAATAAGAATCAACGAACTTTTTATAACCATTCCAGTTCCTAATCTCATCAGCAAGTAAACTGTCATCGACATTGCATTTGGAGCGTTTTTCGTAGTTGAGCTTAATATATCCTTTTAATTTCATTAAAGTAGGCTAATTGATTCTGGTAATTGTCCATTGTGAAGTAGAACAAAAAAAAAAAGTATGCTTTGTCTTTTTTTCAGAACTATTACGAGCTTATTTACAGCTACACCCACCCACCTTTGTAAATGACTTTGGCCGATAAGTTGAGCTATTTGTTATGAGTTCTACGAACACTTGGATGATCACTTATAGGTCGTATTCTTTCCCAAGTTAAATGGAAATAACAAAATAAATATTACTGACTTGCCACTAGCTGAACGTATATAAAAATATATATTGATTGAAGGCAGTTCCATCCACACAAAAACACTATTTGGCACTGGCAACACTATATATAAACCAAGAAGCCCTCAAAGCGCAACATATCAGCATTTATTCGAAAGGATGTCTTATAATAAAAAATAATTGCGGTTCTCTATGACTAACAGAGTCTAGTGTTTTGTTATTATACTTTTCCAAATGAAGTGTTCCCAAGCCCTCTGCACTTGATGGAAAAACTATTCGTGTTTTCTTTGAATCGTTTTAAAGATCGAGTTCTATTCACAGTTAATTAGTTTCTGATATTTCTTGTCTAACCACTAAAGTAAACTTACCCTAGTACACCTTTCATAAATGTTTCTTTATCATTTGAAGTGGCTAAAGCAGTCGGGAATCCATCCTAACACATAATTTATCAATAAGCGGAGCAGAATCCATTCATATTACGAGCTTACATTTGCTAACAACGTTTGCAACCATTGTCTGCTAGCCTGTGTGTATTTTCCAGTAATCTTGTATAGAACGTCGACTAGTGGGCCTGAGAAGGATCGAGGTACACGGCCACCAATACCCTATTTGAATGATATCAGTATATAAATCAGGTATATGCTGATTTAGATTATTACCATTAATAGCTGTTCCATGATCTGCATTCCCATATTCATCATCATATTATCCACTGTCGTTGCTATCTCTGAATCTTCTTGGTAATCCTGGCTAACAAAATCTGCCTGTTCAAGACATTTGGTGTGAATTTTTAGGTATTACTATATAACCTGACTTACCATAAAATTTAATGCAGCCTTTAGAGCTAATCGCTCTTGTAATCCCATGCCGGCTATGACGAACATGAATATAGTGTTGATCATGGCAGGATGGAGATGGTAGAATGATAATGGGCAACGTGTTATAGCCTAGAATAGGTGTGAATGTAAGTGTTTCTGTGAAAGAACATCGAGCTGATCTTACCCTTGATAACAATCCAAAGTAACTATCTACGATATCTGGATAATGTTCCATAGCTATAGGAAAAAAAAAGATGCAATGAATATGCCTAGTTTCAGCTAATTTCTAACCAAGTTTACCTTCTGTTCCAGAAATGAACTCGAAAGTTTTAGTTGTAAGCACACACAACATATCCCTGATCCTTTCAAAATGCATAGTTTGGCCGCCATAAACCGTGATCATGAGCGCAGCCGTTTCTAACCAACAGGAAAAAGGCGAAGTATTGTAACTGGTTTCCACCAAGAGTGCAAGATCTGTAAAACCCAAGCTTAAAAGTGGACTTGTTGATTTCATACCTTGCTCCAGGAAAACGGACAACGCTTTGGCCACTTGTTCATCAGCGCCCCAGACACGGGCAATGTGGTTTGAGGATTCTCGTATGGCATGCGATACTTGATCGAAACCTTCTACTTGCACATACAAGGCTGTAAGCTGGCCACTAGCAAATGCATCATATACCGCGTTTCTTTCATTTAGGGATTGATAATCGTCGTTGGGTGACTGGATACCGCGACAGCAGGCTGAGAGGTATTGCAATTGGACAAGACAGGCGTCACGCGCAGCCTCTGGGTCCTTTTCGATTGAGCTTAGCGCCTTTGAAATGCCTTGGAGGATATCACCAGTCAATGACTGTTATAATGTGAGTATGAATACACACAAGAGCTTTAATCAACTCACCATCAATGGAGCCATTGCTCTATCGGGCGACAGTACTTGTATCACATCAGCGACTGATTTTACCACTTTTTGCATGATATTGGACTTGATATTTGAGTTGGCCATAGCTACATAAACATGCATCAAGCCCTCTAGTTCATCCACAAGCGATTCGCGACAGGTATCACATATATCTGCAAAGGCAGAGCTAGCTGCCGGCGCTAATTGTGAATCGCTCAAACAAGGCACAATGTAGTTCATGACTGATCCAAGAAATTGAGGATGCATTTTGAGCCATTCAGCGAGTGAACCTGTAAATACAATAAGCTTTAGTATAAGACAGCTTATTAATAACAATCGAACTTTTTACCCATTAACAATAGAATCGTATTCTTGAGTCGAATATCACAGTCCTCTGGTAATCTGCTTAATATTTCTGGGCCAAAGAATCTGGCTATATGCACATTCTCATCAGCAGATATCTCTTCAGATATACTCTTCAAACAGAACAATGTTGCTTCTAAATGCTATATGAAAAGAAAATAAAATGTTGAGTATTAGAGCCAGTTTTGCGTAGTGGACAGTACTTGGGATGCGCCTGCAACTGCTGTCCATTGATTAATAATATACACGACGTGTTCCAGTAGGATATTTAACATTTCGTCTCTAAGTACATAGTAAGGGTTAATCATAGTATCGCCTAAGTCGCGTCTCCAAATCTTGAATCTGTCCTTGATATCTGTTGATATTAAAGATCAGCCATAGCATACCATGCAAATGAAGATACAAGTACCTTTATTCCAAGAAGTCCATGTGCCTTCATCAGGATAACCAGCATTTTTTATCAATATTTTGACTAATTCACGATACATGGCCATAGCAGTTTGCCCACAAGTAACAATCCATAAGGCATTTGCATCACTTGTATTTTCAGTGTGACGCACAGGCAAAACATCTTCATCAAACAATGTCTCTTGCATTATATACCAAAAGTTGAGTGGTATTTCAGACACTTCTTGATCAACTGGTACATATCCTTCAAATCCTGTTAATTGAATAATCATATTCATCAACCAGTTCACATCAGGCCGAGCAAGTTGCTTTACAATATAATCTGTATAGGCTTCTCCAAATGTAGTGAACAGCTTAGCAAGTAATCTAGCGGTTTCTTCATCTTCTTCGGCAATACTGGCTTCAAATTTTGCCTTCATTCCATCGCTAGTAAAGCAAGCTAACAGTTCATCTCTATAGGTTTGGTATCTTGACCATGCAGACTGTTGCATCGATTCTAAAAGCACTTCCACTGCAGGTTCAAACAGTACTGGATCACCTAACAATGACATGACTTTTTGTAATATAGGATAACCATCCTCAAGATTAAAGCCATATTGGATCCAGCTTTGTAAGCATCTCAGTGACTTTTGATGGATTACAGAGGTTGATTCAGCCGAAAATAATAACGTTGATAACGTGGATAATACAAGTGGAATGTTTTCTTTCAACTCCCCAATAAGTTGTAATCTAAAGCACTTCCGTTCAGCAAAAAATGGACTCTATCCAATCACTGTTTGATACTTACTTGCGTCCACCCATGATGTTAGAATTGGATACTTCTTCAGGGACAAGAGTGAAAAATTCCAAAACTGTCAAATTAATTGTATTTGCTGGAATGCCATATGCTTGTGATCCTAATTGTAGTTGTTCTACTGTGGTTCGGATGAAATTTGGCCATTGGTTTGGCACTGTATGAAACGCGTAGGCTATCAACTATTTTCGCAAAGTTAGAAGTTGAACTGTTGTAAATCATACCTAACCAAACTACTTACAGCCAAGCATAATTTAGTAGTAACAAATCCTGGCCCACTGCATAATCGAACGATCCAACCCAATAATTCATCTCTCAGCCATTCAATTCTATCTTCGGGTAACGTTTCCCTAAATAACATCATGAGTTCCCTTATTGTCTTTAGATAGAGCTGTATATAAACCATACCACGTACCAATCACGAGAAATCTTTACTTGAAAGGTATGTGCTCCAAAAAACCGACACTGGTCTGACTTTTTTTTGATAATATCAACATAAGCTCGAGATTTACGTTAAAACAAGTGCAAAATACCTGAGAAGTCAGTAATTGGGAAGCAATTTCCCAAGCAAATGGTTGTTTTTGAAGCGATTGAAGTTGATCCTGAATTTGTTTCGCTACCTGAGCGTCATTCGAACTATACAGCTCGTCAATGAGCTATACAATACATTTTAAAAAAATAATAAAATTTTAGATTTTCTCGAGATTACACGTGTCAAATTACTTGCTTACTCTTTCAACTTGAACAATGCTAAGTGTGTCCATGAGAGCTGTCGAGAAAATAAGAAAAAAAAAAGATTGGTATTTCGAAAATGATAGCCTGCTTTCGACAAGGCTTATATCAGTGCCTTTTAGGCTGCGTGTGAAACTATAAGTAAGTATGATTGGTAGATGAAGAATAAAAAACCCAAAAAAAAAAATAGAAATACAAATCTGGATTGATGCTGTTGGTATCCTTTAAAGAAATCAACATATTATCATGATCATTATTTAAATACCACTAAACGTAGATAACCAATTCAGTATTCCATATTAAATTATGAATAAATAAAAGTAATAGAATAAGTAATATATAGTACAGTGCCTATAACATGATGCCATTTAGTAATACGTTCAAGCTCTAAGTGTCCACTATTTTTAAAATCAATGAATTTTTTAATACCAGTACATCTTTTCTAGCTCTATAATTGACACATAGACAACCATGCCTTTGACAGTTATTAGAAGCAGACCCTCCAGGAAAGTCAAAGTTCATTGTACTCCGGGTTTGATAAATGAAGAATTTATTGAATACTTTGAATCCGGTATGAAGCAAATCTAAAATCTCGCGATCAATGGATATTTTCATATCGATTCGCGCAATTACTAAAAAATGGAGCATGGACAACGCTTTATGTTGTGAGGTCCCAAGGATAATTTCAGAGATTGGTGTCAGAAATTTAAAGCGATATATAGTACATGAATCAACGTCCACTTATCGAGAGTATTTGGTCAAACTTGAACTAGGCTATACTCATGTTTTTAGAAACACCATGGTCAAATATATCAGAGAATGAGGTTTTGGACCCTACAAACCTGGTTTGAGGCCATAACCCAAATTTATTGAAAATTGGAAGACACACATGGATTATTAGAAACTCCACTCACAGCGGGTGAGTGGCTTTTGAAATCAGACAAATAATATCTTGGCCTACTCTTTCCCTTGCTTACTTCTAAACAATTACTTTTTCTTATACAGAGTATACATAAAGATGAACATTAGACAGGCTACCGTAAATAGTTTAAACAGAACATTAGAATTCACGATAAACTAAATGGCATTCTTTAACTAGGTCGAGGATATGATTTACATTCAAAACTGTAATCTATTAGATCTTCCCGAGAACTATCAAATGAAATACTGTAAGAACAATAGATAAAAGAAGAAAAAAGTAAACGCGTCAAATTAATACATTATTTTTCAGATCTTTATCATGCTTTATCTTGGCCTCAGTTATCTTTTGTTGCAGAAGACGAGCACGGAAAGGTTGTTGGTTATGTATTGGCCAAAATGTAAGACGAAACGAAGCAAGAGACGTGTATTGTATAACTCATAGTTTTATATTATAGGGAAGAAGAACCTTCAGATGTTCCTCATGGTCATATTACATCTTTATCTGTTATGCGTACCTATAGACGTTTAGGTCTTGCACAAAAATTGATGACTCAAGCTACAAGTCAAATGGCCACTGTCTTTGGTGCACACTATGTATCGTTACACGTCCGTAAGACCAACCGTGCTGCCATTGGTCTTTACAGAGATACCTTAAAGTTCGAGTAAGTCTGGAGTGGTTTTTCTAATAGAATTTTTTTTTTATTCATTTTGTTATATGATAGTGTGCACGAGATTGAAAAGAAATACTATGCAGATGGTGAAGATGCTTTGGCTATGCGCTTAAACTTGAAGGAAACAAAGCCAGTTATTCGAGGAATTGTCGAAGAAGTGAACCAAGTTGCTGCCAATTAATCAAGATTATCATCTAAAAACTTTTTGATAGATTCTAGTAGATCCTTTTTGATTGATTCATTGACGGTTGCTATAGAAGCCAAAATAAATATGATGTTACGTAATAAGCGTAAAGACTTATCTACCTCGACCATGATCTCCAACTTCTTTTAGCAGTTCGTCCATAGACACACTATCCAAATTCTTATTTCGTATCATGTCTATATCGTATGATACTATCAAAAATCTATACTGTTTAAAAGTGTATTCGGCGCTTACCGCGACTATAAGCATCTAAACTATCATTCCAGCCTGACTCTTGTAAACGTAATCGTAGTAGTTGAAGTAACCTAGTTGTAAAAAAAAGGTCAAACGATGCATAAACAATAGAGTATATTAAGCCAAGATTTACCTTTCCTTTTCGCCAGATTCAACAAACACTCTGCTTACTGCTGTTCTCATTTTCTCTGCATCGGACATTATGGAAAAGGGTATATACTATATTAATTGAAAAGAATGAATGCACGTTTCTTGGTTGTTCTGTATTAACCAGTGAGGTAAAGGACGTTGCCTTTCAATTAGTTTTCGGGTAGTAGACAAGCCACAGCTTAATTAAAGCGCGTTGTGGTATTAATCAGTGATTGGATATCTATCACCCCACATTGTATCCCAGATGCATACTAATAATGATAGTTTCGGTATGCAAACTATTTCATTGGACGTCTGGAGTTGGAAAAGGATGCGGGCTCTTTGCGGCTGGATCTCCTCTCTCGTTTTATGTCTATCATTATAAAGTTCTAAATCAATATTTACTCTTTTAGCGAAGTTATACAGGATTCGATTGCACATTAAATGATGTAAACTAGTGCCCCTTTGGATATGGAGATTATAATATACGATGGCTATGAAAGCCAAGTATCTGAATATATGGGAGCTTTCCATGTTGTCTTGACGACCAAGGAAAATCGGAGTTTCTGTATTTGGTGATGACGTTTTGGAAACGCGTTTTCCAAGCATTAGGAATAGCTGTCTCCTATTCGCTTTCATTCGTCTTTTTTTCTCTACAAAGCATTATATATACTACTCAACCAAAACCCTTAAAATAAAGCAATACCCTACTTGATACAACCTTCCTTTTTCACCTAAAAACCTACTACTTTTTTTACATATCAGCCTACAAAATAAACGAAACTTTCCTGCATAACAGTATGCCCATAAGCCAAACTTAAATGAGTAGTGAATCCGAATTACCCAACTCTTCAGCCCTTAGCCCTAAACAAAAGACGACTTCCAAATCACAGAAAGCTAGCCTTATTCGAATCGTAAAGGCACAAGTCACCTTACTTATATCAAACCTCAATAACGATAATTTCACTCGAAAATCTACTGAAATCCATAATGTAAGAATGAAAAAAAATCTTGGGAATACATTACACATACTAACTTGTATTAGTTGATTGAAACCCATGGACAAGACATTGGCGAACATTTGTTTCGATATCTTTTATCAGACATTTACAAACAGCACTTGATTCAAGACGAAAACTCTCCTCAACTTCGATTGCTGAAAGAAAATGCCAAGTTTTCCACAGAAGACAAGAGCAAATCTCAGACATTGGTCAGTTTCGCTTTAGCTTTGGAGCAGTTTTGCAAGTCAGAAATTGCTTCCCAGGTTGATCTGTTAGATCTGTTTGATCGACTTGAACTTGACGCGTTTGACAAACTGATTGTCTGTGTACCTCTATTCTCCGGTGTCAAGCCTGAAATAAGTGAAAAAGGTAAAAAGAATAGTTTAAGGAAGTTAAATGGATATCAATGAATTCATATCTTCTTTAGCCAAAATCATATTTGCCTCAACGATTCAAAACGCTTTGCCCGCCATCTCAAATATAAAGTCCATACCAAATGGTGTTTTACAATATTTTTACGACTGCCTAGCTCATGTTTTAAGCCAAAATGCTTATCAGTTCGATTACGAAAAATTACAATCATGCATAGAAATAACAGCCAGGTATTGCTTGGATAAATCCAATGTCGAAAAGATCCAACGTTTGATCAACTCGAAGCCGAAAAAAGGAAATACTTACAATGATCAGCAGTTCAAACAAAGTATCATTGAGATGTACAATAATAATCCCTCTTCAGTGGCACGAATCTTGGATATGACTAAAGAGCTGAATGTAATTTTGTGTTAAGCAATCCAGTAACAAACAGTAGTGCTAACTGTGATATTGATCATAGGCTTTGCCCGCTATATTAGACTCTTTGCCACCTTTCTTAGCTCTAGACCTTGCGTCTTTGGCTGATTACTGTAAACTTATGAATCTAGAAGCATGGTTACGAGAAAACTTGAAGAATATGCAGAATAACGTTGTATTTGCAAGTCAATGTTTGGACTATCTTGGTCAAAAAATTGCACTAGAATCCCAAAGGCAAGAGGGTAATATTAACAATTTGCCTATTCCTTTATCTTTGGAAACAATAAGTACATTCCTCAAAGTGTTATCTGAAAGGTAAGTGGCTCAGCTCTTGTTTGATCTTTTTTTTTTTCTAATGATTCATCACTTAGTCCACTTGCTCCGCAGCAAGCTGAGGCTGTAAAAGAAGTTCAAAACCGTTGTTTACAGACCTTCCCTAAACTCATGAACGTTAGATCTCAGGCAGTACCAGGTTCTACAGGCGCCGAGGTATCTTTCAAACCTGATGTGGAGGAAGAGGCCAATCTATACTACGAACGTATCTATAATGGTGAACTTTCCATTGAATCCATGATTGAATTACTACAACGACTCAACAGTTCAAAAGATGCTCGAGAGCAAGACGTCTTTGCTTGTATGATCCACAATCTCTTTGATGAATACTCGTTCTTTCCCAAGTATCCAGATAAAGAGCTTTCAATTACTAGCATCTTATTTGGTTCATTGATCCAGCATCGATTAGTATCTTATGTTCCACTGGGAATTGCGCTTCGTTACGTATGGGATGCTTTACGTAATCCCTTAGGTTCCAAAATGTTCAATTTTGGTGTACAAGCTCTGAAGCAATTTCAGAATCGATTGAGTGAATGGCCTCAGTACTGCTCTCATCTGCTTCAAATTCCCGACTTGGCTCAAGCACAGCCGGAACTGGTCGCATTCATTCAAGCTGCCATGAATAGTCATGAAGTACGTGTCAAGCCAGGCGAGGAATTGGACCCCAATGCAAATCAACCACCAGCTTCAAGTGTACCTTTTACTAGTGTCCATGTCCCTCAACCTCCCTCTGATACCGCCGAAATTACTTACATGGATCCTACAGACAGTATCCAAGACAAGATTCTATTCATTATTAATAATGTAGCGCATAATAATATCGATAGCAAGGTAACTGATTTAGCGCAAGTCTTGAAACCTTCTTCATTCAAGTGGTTCAGTCATTATTTGGTGGTAAAGCGAGTTTCTTCTGAGCCAAATTATCACGAATTGTACATTCTCGTATTGGATTCCATGAATTCAAAATTGCTCTATGCGCATATGCTTTCAGAAACCTATGCCAATATCCTGATCTTGTTAAACTCGGAAAAGACTGTATCCAATTCATCAGAACGCGCCTTGCTGAAAAACTTGGGATCATGGCTGGGAAGAATGACACTGGCAAAGAATAAACCTATTCTGCACAAGCACATTGCGTTCAAGGTAAAGTATCCCTATTAAGGATTATGCTGTGCAACCTTTAACATCTATTCGCAGGACTTACTATTAGAAGGCTATGACACTCAACGACTGATTGTAGTGATACCATTTGTATGCAAAGTGTTAGAGCATAGTGCACACAGTGTTATTTTCAAGCCACCTAATCCCTGGTTAATGGCTATCTTGAAATTGCTTGTAGAGTTGTACGAGTTTGCCGATTTGAAGTTGAATTTGAAGTTTGAAATTGAAGTTTTGTGCAAGAGCTTGTCTTTGGAACTAAAAGGTAATTAAACTTATAGAGATATTTTTAGTTCATAAATCACTTAGCGCATTACCTTGGCAGATATTGTCCCTACTACTGTATTAAAGACAAGACAACCTCAAAACCAAGTTTCTAAGAATGCTTTTGCTGCTCCTGGTGCTGGTTATCCTGGTAGAGCTTCTGCTGGCGGCGGTAATCCTTTATTGCAAAACGCTGATGCAGAAACTGGCGTTCCTGGTTTGACTGAAATACCTATTCCAGTGCCTAATCTTGCACCTTACATTGCTTTCAATCCCCAAATTGCCCTGTACTCATCTCAACCTGCAGCCAAACGATTAGTACTCCAGGCATTTACAGAATCCATTCGCGAAATCATTGGTCCAGTGGTTGAACGTGCCGTTGCTATTGCCGTTGTATCCACGCGTGACTTAGTTTCCAAAGATTTTGTTATGGAAATGGACGAAAACAAGATGAGAAAAGCAGCTCATATGATGGCACAAAATTTGGCTGCTAGTTTAGCCATGGTCACTAGTAAAGAACCTTTAAGATTAAGCATTGTAGCAAACTTGAGAAGCATTTTCTTGGCTCATGGATTGAATGATGTAAGTTATACAGGTCTTACGTTATGTCTTATTTTACTGACAGTACTTTTTTTATGAACAGAGCATGGCAGAACAAGCTATCATTTTGACAGTTGCAGACAACTTGGACTTGATGTGTGCAGTAATTGAAAAGGCTGCTATGGAAAAGGCAACGATGCAAATTGATGACGACTTAGCTACCGCCTTTGCAAATCGAAAGAAGCATCGCGAGCAGCGGCCCAATCAACCTTTTGTTGATATGGACGTTTACAAAATGTCTGGCTTTTCTAATACCTTACCTCAACTTCTTCGCCCCAAACCAAGTGGATTACAACCTGCTCAACTTAGCGTTTACGAAGACTTTATGCGTATCCCAAGAGCTGTGCCTAACCCTAGTACTGCTCCTACCAGTGCTGGCCCAATGATTGACCGTATTAGTGGAGGTCGATTGGATCCAGGTTTTAATAATCTTCCCTATGGAATCAATTCACCTGGTGGCATGCCTGCTTCTGTTGCCAGATTTGATAATAGTATGCTTATTAGTGGTCAACCTCCATTACAGCAACAAGGGCTCCCAACTGCGCATATGATCCTAGAACGTTTCGCTCAATATATCACTGAAATCGAAAAGCTAACAAGTCAAAGTAGCGTCAACAGCGTGAATGCTCTCCCGCAGCATAGTAGCATTCGTGATCTTATCCGCCAAATTCCCATACTCGCGCTTTCAAGCTTTGACAAAGCAGAAGCTGCAAGAACGTTTGCTCAAAAAGTGGTACAATTGCTGTACAAAAGTGAGAAGCAATTGACGATAGAAGTCTATGTAGTGCTTCTAGAACATCTTTGCGAAGTATCGCCTAACGTACGGACTTTGGTGACTTCTTGGTTAACACATGCTGACGATGAACGAAAATACAATGTACCTGTAACAGTGGCCTTGATTAAGGCTGGTTTGATCAATCTTCCCGAGCAAGACCAGGAATTATCCATTTTGATTGATAGTGGTCGTATTAGTGCCATTGAGTTTACAGCACGATTGATTCGCGCTTGTCTTTTTGGAGAATATCCTTTAGCTACACGTCATGAATTCATGGCTTCTTTGGAAGCTCTAAGTGGATTGAGAACAAACCAATTACCAGAATCTGTCCTGTCATTGCTAGAAGACATGCGCAAGGCTCCTAATCCTCAACAACAGCTGCAACAACAGCCTATGATTCAAGAAGGTCAACAAGGACAAGATGCAGCGCTTCGTGATCAACTTCAGTTCTTCTTCGCTGAATGGGTACGATTATATCAACATCCTGCTACAACTGAAAAGACTATGCTTGCGTTTGCTACTCAACTTTCTCAGCACGGTATCTTTAAAGTAGAAGATGTATCATCTTTGTTTTACCGTGTCTGCATTGAAGCGTCAGTAGAACATGCTGCCAACTTCAAAGCGATGCCTGGGCAATCACCCAACCTGGCTTACCAACCTATAGATGCTTTATCCAAGTTGATTGTTTGCTTAATTCAGGTGCCTTTGCTCGAGGGTCAGACAGATCCTTTGGCTCATTTTACGCGTGCATTAACAGTTACTGTCCTATGTATTTCGCATCATCATGAACTCCGTGGCAAACACTTTAATCAAAGACCCTTTTTACGATTATTCACTTGTATATTATCCGACCTTCATGCTGTGGAACAAAATATTCAATCCATTTATGTTCCACTTCTTACTGCTTTAAGCAACACCCTGTACACTTTGCAGCCTTCGCATTTTACTGGCTTTACTTTTGCCTGGCTACAACTCATTTCCCATAGATTATTCATGCCCCAACTATTATTAGCCGAAAACCAACAGGTATATTACAAAGAACATATTCTTGATAGGATTAGTTACTAATCAGCTTTTATATAGGGATGGCCAACATTTCAAAGACTACTCGTATGTTTGTTTCAATTCCTTGCTCCATATTTGCATAAAGCAGAGCTTCGTGATACTACACGTTTGCTGTATAGAGGTACTCTTCGTGTCTTGCTGGTATTATTACATGACTTTCCAGAGTTCCTTTGTGACTACCACTATAGCTTGTGTGATGTGATTCCATCGACCTGTATTCAGATGCGCAATTTGATCTTGAGCGCCTTCCCTCGCAATATGCGTTTGCCCGATCCTTTTACTCCCAACCTCAAGATTGATCTGCTACCCGAGATTCAATTGTCGCCTCGTATCTTATCTGACTTTACAATAGTCCTGGAAAACAATGGTTTCAAAAAAGAGTTGGATCAATACCTTGAATTGAATAAGACGGGCAATCATCGTCTCTTGAAGGATCTTGCCAACAAATTGAAATCTGAAAAGTCTTACAATGTGCCCCTGATGAATGCTCTCGTGCTTTACATTGGTACAACCACCATTACAAATGGAACGCCCGTACATCAAGGATCTGCAATGGAAATATATCAATACTTGTTATCTGAATTGGATTCAGAAGGTAAGTAATAGCAGTTGTGATTTGAAAGCTATGGTACTGACAGTTTCTTTGACATAGGCCGTTACTTGTTCTTAAGCGCCATTGCAAACCAACTACGTTATCCAAACAGCCATACGCATTATTTCAGTTGCGTGCTCTTATATCTCTTTGTTGAAGGCAAAAAGGAAATTGCCAAAGAGCAAATTACGCGCGTATTATTAGAACGACTCATTGTGAATAGACCTCATCCTTGGGGACTCTTGATAACCTTTATTGAATTAATCAAAAACCCTCGCTACAGCTTCTGGAGTCATTCGTTTACTCGCTGTGCGGCTGATATAGAACGATTGTTTGAAAGTGTTTCAAGGTAAGATTATGGCAAAAAAAAAAGAGGGAAGCTTACAGGTAAGATATTCACCTTTCAAATAGGTCCATCAATCAAAACTAAGATTCTCTGCTCTAAAAGCATTAACACTTGAACCATTATACCTTCTTCTTTACTTTTTCTCTACTACCACTAGTGATTTAGTTGTATTATATTACTTGCTTGCCGATATATAAATTCCTTTTCCAATTTGATAATAATAATATTGAGTGTATCTAGCTATTCTATAGTTGATTCATGACTTGGTAACTTATTAAAGTGCTATATACCAACAGTCTTATTTTACATGTTGGATAGTTCGCTAGAAAAAGAATAGTTTTCTCTATAGTTTACTCGAAAATCATGGCAATACATCCTTTCCTTATTGATCTAGACAAGGTTTTGTAATATTAATAAGAAACACCTATGTGGATCTTGTTGCTTTTATATCACTGGAATATGTTAATATACGATTATATATGTGATCAGACTATTTATTGAATTATAACTAATACAACTTGATGCATTTGAGGGATATATTGAAGCAGATAAAGTAATATATGTGAAATAAAACATTTGGCTTGCATGTGAGAACAATATTTAGCAATGGAGTAATCAATTTACATTACTGGGGTACTTTTGTTTGGCGTGGCATTTACGCAAGAGAAAACTGCCAATACCATAAACAAGCACAATATAACCATTACTTGAAAGGAGATGTTTGTGTCGGTTAATTTGTTAACATCGAAAAGTATAGCTATCAAAACTCCAACTACCTTTACAAATAATATTTAAATTATGCTTAATGACAATAGCAATGTTTTTTTATATATATAAATTTGTAGCATGATTATTAAACATACTAATACGAATAGGAGGAGGAAAACTAATACTTTCGTCAAAAAAAAAGGTACGCAAGCGCAATTCTGGGTTTAGCATTACTTTGCTGATCTCTTGAAGTGCTTCCAATTACTTTTTGAGCATACATATAACTAGTCTGCAATAATAGCTTAGGCTACACGCTGTAGTTGCTATCATACATAGCAGCATTTAACTTGCACATATTGATAAAGCGTCTATTGTGTGCATTGTTTCTATATCTTGTAAGCGCACAAGGTATGACCATTCCTGAAATATACTGAACGGCACCAAATAAGCATTTCGTGCTACTTTTTATAGAATATAATTTATCAGAGCTAGGATCACTGATATATCTTTTATCTGGTAGAGTCAATACTCGAGATGATCCTACTTTATTGACTATTTTTGGTCAGCATTTTGGCAGTCATATCATCGTTGTCAAGTGTATGATGTCTATATTATTTTTATGAATATTAATTTTAACAAGGTTGTTTATTGATACATCATCCATGTCGGGTTTATCTTCCTCCATGTGTATGCTACAGTTCTCCATATTTATCTTCTACATTATATTCATCGAATTCGTTCTGGGGGTTGTAGCCAATAAAGTAGCATATTTGGGACAATAGGCGGATACACTTGCATGTCATATCCACAGGTACCTTCTTGATTAAATGGCATAAAACTTGCTGCAAACAAGACATACAATTTGGGATAAGCTTGCAGATAAGTAAATAATGTTATATAGGAACGAATATCGTCTCTTTTCTTTAACAAGTATTCATCAAAAAAAAAACTTTCCTTCATGCCCACTATTGTATTAAATAACATTATAGTAATAACGGCGGTGATAATCGCGGTTAACAATGTAGCGGCATTTTTTTCATATGGTATATCCATATTGTATATGTAATGGTAATATGAAGAAACCAACACTAATCACTAGTTTTATACTCATTCAAATTAACTGAGCCACACAAAGCTAAAGACTTATTCTTTGCCTTTATAGCACTGTTACTTGCATTATACTCTTTATCGGATTAATGGCGAAGGTTTTCCTTCTTGATTTGAGTTTATATGATGGTAGCAGAAGACGAAATCCGACTGTGTTTGACTAACATTAAAAGACTCTGGCGAATTATATACATATCCTACTTGGAGTGGGCATACCTCAGAGACTTTATTCAAAAGATTAGGCGAAGCTTTTACATATGTTTGTAGACGCATGATCATTCGTTAAATTCGAACAAAACAGTGCCGTTTGTTGCATATATTCAACATTGGGCTAATAGCTAGCTTATATCTCTCTTTTACTAAAACACTTTAACAATAATACAAGCGCTAGGGTTTTTATTTAATAGTTATTAATGGTAAGGTTTTCTTACGTAAATTGTAAGGAGGAAGAAGTTTGTTTTTCTCGATCAATGCGTGAAATACTGTAGGGGACATACGTCCATGTACAAGGGACTTTCTGGGATCTTTGATACCAAGAATATCAGTAGTACAGTTACCAGTACGACGAAGAACAGGATTGCGAATAATTGTCAAGTATCGACCCGTTTCTGCAAATGTTCGTTTTTCCTTGATATTGAATAAAAACAAATGATAATTATTATATATTATTGTCCATTGGATTCGCTTCTTTAACCCAAATTGTTTGATTATTATTAGGCGCTTTTCATGAACTGAAATGGAGTTTTGAAGTGCGGTAATTTGTTTTGATGCTTACTGATTTTAAGCATGTTATAAGTGAAGAATATGTGTAGTATAAGAATGATTATAAACAGTGAATCGAATTGATTAGAACTTTTATTTTGAATTAAGTTGAGTTATTATCTAGCTAGCTTGTATCTCTAGTATTTATACTTTTAAAAGAAATTATATCTTAGTATTAGTATTCCAAAAGCTTAGTGTATATATATACATGTCTTTAGCATCCTTGGCTAGTTGATTTAGGCAGCGATCTAAACCTCTGAAGGAAATGACAGGTGGTTAAATGATTTTTAATATATACATGCAAAGTTTCATAGTGAATTCCACTACACTATTCATATAATTGCTTAGAATTTATTTATCTTATCTCGAAAATATTAATAAGGAATTGTGTATACGACATCCTTACAAGTAAAACGAGTATGTTTACAACATAATATTCAAAAAATCATACTACTTTTTCTTCTTTATTATATAATTTTTTCAGTCTATAGCAGCCAATAGAGTATGCCGAATACATATACACATAAAATGATAAATGAAACCCCTTATTGTTTAGCAAAATTAAAAATAAAAGTATATTATCTCAACAGGTGAAAATACTGTATGTTTGGTCACTGCTAGCGCTTTTTTACTGCTATTTGCACTCATAGACATAAATTTATTAGATATAAAACGCTTTTTTCTTAAGTATTGGCAGAAAATCGAATGCTTGTATAGCTTTGTTGGTAATGCATGTACAATTTTATGATTATATGATAATGAAAGTAGTAGACGTCATTTTAAAATTCCGCGAGCAATAAACCAGTGAGTCCTAATATTGCATAAATCTAAAAACACGTTTATTGTTGATTGGAAAGATAAATTACATGCGCTATAAAAGAAAAGAAAAGTATTACTATAGAGATACAGTAGATATAACCACATATATTACAACGTATTTGCTGTAGTTATAAAGGGTCATAATATATCACCTTGCAAGTATACCTTGCAAGACCCAAGCGGCCTTTAGAAAATGCCGGCCAAACTGGTGACGTATTGTAGCCGGAATCGCCTAAAGTCCAATTTTTTTTTTGGAGGTCACCGAGTGTTAAGACCCTGGTGTTTTTTTACAGAGCCTTTTCTCCTCTTCTTGTTTTTTGTGCCCCACACTTTATCTAAAACCAATTTAACATGAGTGCCATTTTCCGTCGTGCCTACACCACCAAGACTCTTATTCCTCCTAATGTAGCTGCCGCTACCAGACTTTCTGGTTCTGCCAAGGACGGTCAAATCTCCCAATTGGTCAGCTTCTACAAGGTAAAGCATCTCGAAAATAATGTACCAAGGAACTATCACTTTAACATTATATTATTATAGAAATTGCCCAAGGGTACCGTTGAGGCTGCTAAGCCTTCTGGTCCTTGGGGACGTTATAAGGCTCGTTACATTGACGGTGAGAACGCCTCTGTTACTCCTTTGATTCACCTCATCTTTGGTGTCTTTGCTATTGGTTATACTATTGATTACCACTTCCACTTGAGTAAGTTTTTGATGACCAAAACGCGTATTTTATATATTAATCAACTGTTTTATAGAGCACCACAAGAACGTTGAACACCATTAAATAGAGGGAATGATTAAATGTGCTTTATTTTGACCAACAAACCACCACAATCAGCAATAAAAAACCGAAACTTTGTGTATTTATCCCAACAATCCTTTTCTTTTTGTTTTCTTTGTATTCAATGCGTGTCGAACTCGTTTGAAGGATGGTTTATATAGTCTATCAATAAAACTAGAAGCAATTCTTTTTTGGTTTAAACAAGTTGTATAACTGCAGTGGATCATATAGTATAAATGAGCATTTATTATAACGAAGTAAGGCTGGTAATGCTGTAATTATCACTACCATTCTCTTCCTCTTCTTCGCTCTCGTCATCATCTAATAGATTATAGATAATCGAATTACCAGTATCATTTATAGATTCTTCAATATCTTGATTTTCAATTGGAAACATTGCACTACCATAATCACGACTTTCATTCATGATAGTTTTTGCTTTTTCTGTCGCGTTGGGGGTTACTCGTTTACTACACAGATCTTGACGAATCAGCCTATAGCCTGTCTCTGGAACAAGTACTTGCTGCAAGAATTCGAGTGGTAACTGATCTGAAACGAGTTTTCTTTTCAAATAACCAGTGTTTAGGTATAATCTAGTCAAATGTTCCAATATGATATTAGATCCTTTAGGACCATAATAACCAGGTAGAGTCTTTTCAAATCGATGCATAATACTTGTTGTACTACGTGCTTTGTTCACACCTAACTCTTTATACGCTTCCTCTGCAATTTTGCGGTAATCACTCGGTATAGCATTGTGTATAACATCTTTGAGTTCTTCATCAAGACTTTCAATACGTTTTCCAAGTTTTTCAAACGCGATTTTAGTTGGATAACCCTTCCGAACACCAGCAGGTTTAATCACTAATTCCAGCTTATGCAGTTTACAGAACGCATCCTTTTCTGAATTAAGTACAGGACGCTTGTTCACAATGTTCATTGGCCTACTGAAAGAAGAGGATGAATGCTCTTTTTCTCGCTGGCTTTGTTCGTATTTCTTGTCTTTCTCATGAATTTCAGCCAAAGCCAAATCTATGGATCGCGTCAAAGGTGTCAGATACTCGGAACAAAAAGGACACTGCACTTTATCCGCATCGGATTCGTCTTCTTCTTTTGCTTGATTGAAGTTCTGAAGGATTTCTTTTGATTTTTCTGCTGAATCAGCCAAGCTATTTGTTTTTTTGGGTATTTTGAGTTTATTGCGAAAGTCGCCACTATCGTCTATGACTGATTTCCTTGGAGCAAAGATGTTTGGACGCGGTGGCTTTCTGACTTTAGTTGGTAACTTGAATGTATTTTGAAAATCATCGTCCTCATCTATTGGATTCTCTTGGAAACTAGCTTTTCTTTTATTATTGGTCTGTCTCAGTTGTTGAGCAGTTGCTGGAAAGACTAGCTCCGTTTGTTTCTTTTCTGCACGCTTTGGAAGAAAGAAACCATTGGAATCATCTGTCGGAACCACGTAGCCTTTCTTTGGTTTAGAAAATCCGTCATTATGCTTTTGACTTAACGAGCTGAAAGTGTTAGTCGTCCTTTTATGCATAACAGTTGAATATTTTTTTTTTATTGGTATGAAGCAAAGTGAAGACTCTTACTATCATTACCGTTGACAGGCTACAAATATAGCAGTTGATATCTGACTGCTTTTATCATTCATTTACCGCCATCCAATATTGTTTCACTGACGGAATCTAAATGTATAAGATTATAAACCAATGAAAATGCAGTTATTTAAACGCTTCCAGTTAAATGACTATGACATAAGCTTTGCAATAAAGCACCGCAGGACATATAAATAGGAAAAGCGTGCAATTTATAAGTACCCTCTTTTACCTTTACATTTTCTTTTATAATTTATTATGAAACCCGATACCATAGATCAAGATACCTCTGTCTATATTCAAAAGCCAGATACTATAGATATTCCTCCATCCTACAATAAACCGAATACTTATGATGACCAAGATTATAGTACATCTCTACCTCAAGAAGTTATAGATGACCTCATTGTGAGGGCTGAGTTTATCAATGGCAAGCGACCAGACGTGAAAACTAATGAAGAAGAAGAAGAAGAATCCGTTGGCCGTCGGCTTACCTCAAGTATATTATCCCAAACGCCTTCTTTCACCACTAGTTTAAGTACTCCACCACCTACTACTGCCACTGTTACAGTTAGCCCGAGTGCCTCCAGTGTAAGCAGTACAACCAGCAGCAATATAAGCAGCGCGACGAGTAGAATGGCCCTCTTACAAATACTGAAAAAGAAACCTATGGAAGACATGCTCAGCTATGATTTGCGTAAACATTCACTTTCAAGGCCTCATGAACACGACCTTTATTTCAAAGGTACCAAGACAGCAGCCTACAAGAAGATTCAGCCTCATTCTTATTCTTGGGGATTTCAAAACGTGCTTTACAGACTAAGTTTGCAGTCCAGTTCCAACGAGAAAATCAAGGTAGCTGAAGCCAGAAGAAGAGCATTTAAAAAGGAAATCACGATAGAATGGGGTGATTTTCCAACGGTTTTGAATGAAAAAGAATACAACGAGCAAGAAGAAGAAGAACAGGACAGTGATTCAATCATTACTGCGGGAACACAAAACACAACCAAATCAAATCAATTGCATAATCGCACCAAATCTCACTTACTATTCACTTATGATACAGAGTTTGAAGGCTACCGCATTCGATGGAAGAGAGCCAGTTTACTATCACACGATATGATATGCGAAATTAAGCCTGATAAGCATTTAGAAGAAGGCGATGCTCCAAAGAGAAAATGGCGCGTCATTGCTGAATTTGATAGTCATCGTATGGGTTATTTCATTCATTTAGGTGAATTGATTATCGATAAAAACGCTTTGAATTTAGTGGAAAGGCCGGATCATTTAGAAGCTCATATTATTGTAACATGTTCTACCTTGATTGACCTTATGCGCGAAGTAGTAGAGAAAGCTGTTGGATTAAACAAAGGCGGTGTAGTTGGTAGTGATTAGATTACCTTTTCAGATCAATGGTCCTTGAAACAATAAAACGTCAGAGCAACACTTAAGGTTGCACGAATAGAATTTGACAATTATTAATAGCTTAAAGAATATACTGCTATTGGTGTTGATGATAGAACGGAACCAGTTTAGCTCTGTTTTTTAAGGCACATGTCTTGAATACAGCCAAACCGAGGTAGCCGGATGATTTCTGGGTAAAATATAAATTAAATCAAGCTTTTTTCAAAGAGCAGACTTTCATAGTTAAACAATAATGTATATAGCTATTAGAGTATTTCCAAATACATATAATTTACAATCGATTATGAACAAGATAATATATATATTATCTTGTTCATTATGATAAGGGTTTAAAAAGATCTAGCTGTTCAATCTGAACATGGAATAGTAATCATAAGCGATATTCTACTGAAATCAGATGATTAAACTAGAAAATTCACTAGACATTGTCTTTGAACCATTTTTCGCGTTCCGCGTTATTTGATGATAAAAAATGTCAAGTGCATTTTGAAGTTTGGCTAATAGGTACTAAACATTTGCCATATTAAGGAACACACTTCCATATTTTTAGCCTTCGAAAATATGCTGCTTATTCTTGTTTTCAAAAGGTCCTCAAAATCGACTTTTCATCAGTTAAATATCTGTGAATTGACGATGATACTCTATAGTAACATTTTGCAGGCGCTTTCGCTCGTACTGCCTTCATACGATCATGGGCATCACTTCAAAAGGAGACAATATTTTTTACAATGTCAAATTTAAAATTGATAGAGCATATGTCGGCATTTTATAGGCTTGCTCGTTTGCGACCCTTAATACCTTTCTTTAATTGTTTCCCCCTTCGCAGAACTTGGGTACTTTATCGTGCCGCAATTGGTAGCAAAATTCGTTATCAAAATACCCTTGGCCCTCCCTGGACTGCAGGCACTGATAACATTGAGTTTTGGTATGAAGTTGTTGATATATATTCTGCAGTTTTAAGGCTTTAAGGACAAGGGCGTCTGCTATTTCGTAGTATAGTCTAAACAGATAGTGTGGGTGTAACCGCTATGAAGAAGAGAATAAACAGGAAAAAACGGTATCGAACTCGTTATACTACTGAAAAGTAGCCCTCTCCATACACCACAGATTTCAACAGACCATCGGTCGTTATGTTACGATTGATCCTGGAAGACGAAATCCATTGAATTGTATACATAAAAACTCTACTGTCGATCAGCCAATCACGCATCGATACACCAAATCATACCAAGATAAATTGGAAAATATGAAGTATCATCGTGTTCACCAAGTTATTAAATCGCAAGAAGTACAACATACTGAAATAGTTCTTAACTTTCGATTTTTAAATATGCAAACTTTTACAGAATACTCCACAAATCGATCATTGTTGTTGAATTGCTATAAAGGCATTACACTGAAACTTCACGCATATATTAAAAGACTGAAGGCTATAAAAGACATGATAGCAAAACTGACACTGATATTTAGACAAGACTCTGTCTTCGTCATGGGAAACTACTCAGCTCCAAATGTGGAATACCATAAGCCCATTAGAGATATTGGATTCAGAAAATCGTTGGAGAACCATGGCTTTTAGGCTTACTTGATTGATGAGTTAAGAACAAGTATGTGCTGCCCAGCATGTGAAAATACTAGTCTTGAGACATTCAAAAGAGTTCTAAATCCATGCCCATACAGAAGAGAAGCAAGCCCTGAAGTTGTTTATCACGGTCTATTAAGGTAATGAGTATTTTACATATAAAGATATACATTTGCCATTTAATTCTTTTTTTTTTCTTCGTAGAAGTAGCAATCAAAATTGTAGAGTGGCTATACAAAGACCTCCAGGTGCTAAGGAACTTTGAAATCATTTATAGAATGGGGACAGGGCTGCACACTTGAACATGTTTTATATTGTGCGTATCCTTTATTCAGATGGTGTGATGCCTGAAAAAAATCGACATACTGATGGCCTCCAGAGACGTAGGAGAAGGTTGCCAGAAGAACAAGATCAAAGATGAATGCCACCAAGAAACCAATAAACTACCATGTACAATTATCGCTGTACTCCCCAAGATACACTTGGTAAAGACTAGTTTACAAGTCTATCTGATTAATGTATTACATACACCAATATCTTTTTATCATTTATTGCTTGCTTCTTGCTTTTATTATATTCAACATTAGTTGTTATTGTTATATAATTCTGAATATGGTTGGTTAGTTCTTTATGTATGTTTATATATTATATGATACATGTCCCATCCTGATTGATTTTTCTTTACAAATTTTGTTTTGTTTTTGGATCCAAATTTCAATGCCTTATTTCGAGTGAACCTTAGGCCAAATGTCGATCGCCAATCAGAAGCGATTGCATAATTTAAACATCGCTTTAGTAACAAAGGTATACGCGGGGTTCGAGGTTCCGGACCGAACCCTCTCCGAACAGGAAGTGGGCTGTTTTACAAGAGGTCAGTTATGCAGTGAAGCAGTAGTTCCATCCTCTTTCAGCAAGGTATAAATTCATTCAATGGTAAGGGGATACAAGCATCATTAAAGCCATCTAAACGACCAAAGCCGACACGATTAATGGATGGATTTGTCGAATGTAAAACTTGATACTGATACGATTTTTGTGTATGATTTTTTTTTAGCCTAAGCAGGTTCTGGACATCAAGCATTTCCTCGAAATCACTCGTAGAAAGGACGCTACCTGTAAGCAACTTGATAACATTATCGTTTAATTTCAACTCTAATTGACATGTTGCTCTTTCCCTGTAGCTGTCCGTGTCAAGAAGAACGGTGAACAACACAAGTTCAAGGTCAGATGTTCTCGTTACTTGTACACCCTCGTCGTTAACGATCGCCAAAAGGCTTTGAAGCTTAAGCAATCTCTCCCTCCTGGTAAGATAAATAGCTAGGAATAACATGAATCAGATTACTTACTCTTTGGCATTTGTAGCTCTTAACGTCCAAGAACTTTAAATTAGTTTGAATTGATCAGTCTTGTTTGTTCATTCTAGCTTTTTTATGATATTTGTAATAAAGGATTCAATGGACACCAATGCTTAGACGGCACTTGCTCGAGATTCTAGATAATGGGTTTACTTGGAAAGGGGACTTATTCAGTTCATTCTGTAGATTTTAGCGCCAGTCACTGGTATTTAATTTTTTTTTTTCTGATTTTTCGTACTGCTTCTTTCGTTCTTTCTTCAAGCTCGAGATTACCGGCAAATGTCAGATTTTCAAAAAGCAATGTTGGACAAGCAAGTAAGGCTTGAATACTATAATTGAGATATTGTGTTGCTGGGTCTTTTTTTCTTATTTGAAATTTCATACAAGATTCAAGAATCAAAAGTGTTGAATGCTGAACTATCACACTTAAGGCCAGATACTGTAAGTGAATTGAGCAATAATATCAAGTTTCTCGGTTAATGTGTCAATGGGTTATAGAAACTTTATGAGCGCCAAGTGCCTTCTTCAAACATATTCTTCCTCGCTAAGGATAATGAAGTCGTGAAATCGAAAAGTGCGAGTAAGTTGAACCATCACCAGCCGATTTATAATATGTTCTAATCAATCATGCCTTGATATTACTGAAAAAAAAAAAAGATTACCAGAAAGAACTCGAAAAGCAGCTGAAATAATCGCGTAACTAGGCATTAAAAATACGCTAAAACTAGACAGCCGAAGGTTTACAGACTTACTTTTCATCTGAGGAAGAATAAATAAAAACCAGCACTTTCACTTATTTCAATTTTCTTTATTATCTCCTATTCATTATGGCATCTTTACCTGATCCTCTTGCCACTGCTAGTGCACCCATTTCAGCTTACATGAGTGGACATGAAAGTAAATTACAATGAGGTCAAAGATTATTCAAACTTTCTTACAGAGATCTACTATATGCAGGTGCTAATTTAGCCTACGTAAAACACTTTGGCAAAAAGATGGACGCGGTTAGTGCAACTTTTAAAAGCCTCAACTCGCAAGGATTTAACGTCGCGTACAAAACAGCTGACGGTGCAGAGCACGAAGTCTTTATTGAATACAATGCTCCTGTTACTAAGCGTGAAGACGTACGTCCTGTATTGGAAGATATGGCAAAGGAAGCCGAGACAGCTCTTGGCATGGTACAAGTTTATCTCTCTATAATTAAGTATACATGTATAACTGTTTCTATTACTACAGCCTAGCTCAATGAATGGGCCTCCTCCGTTCAAGGCAATGATGAAAGCAGCTGCAATTGAAGATGCTCAAAACGCTGAAATCAAACGGCTTCATGAAGATAAAGGCTCTGAGAAATCTGCTGTAATTGATAGTGTGTTTGGTACTGATAAAGAGCCATCAACTGTGCCATTGGATGTATTTTATCCTACAGATAAGTTCTGGCAATTGGCGATTACACTCGGTTTAGGGTCCAATGCTTTACTAGCCTATGGCTCAGACGAGGTTTTACAACGATTCTTACCTTCTTTTGCCATGTCAGTTCGAGAGTACCTTACACCAGGACTAATTCGTAATATCTTTCATACCGCTATGGTGATTCATTTGCTCCTGGCATCCGTAGCATTTGGTGTATGTTTGAGGAGAGGTTGGTATAGTCCTTTGAATCTTTTTAAATGGACAGGAAGCGCGGCATTATATGGAAGTGCTTCTTTGATCAAACTTTTTCATCATGGAAAGGAGGTTAAGAAAGCAGCGAAGAAGGCAAACTGAGTATGAAAACACCCTTCTCTTTTATGAGTATATAATATCACTCGTTAAAATATCGCAACTAACATAATAAAGCGAATACATAGCAGTTAAGCATCGCTTACTCTACTACCTTATTATATTGATTTCGTTTGTCTTCTTTGAATATGCTTGATTTATTTTGTTTATTCGTTCTAATTTTAAAATCGATCATATATCTACTAATGCGTCAAAAATAAGATTACATGCGCAGTAAATGTAATTTATTCGAAGTTGTGGCATAATAGAAGTTTATGGAGAGAATAAAATTGAAATAACTATATACTCAAGTATTCAAAACATGGAACATTCATTCTACATACTAACTATTAATCAGATGTAAAATTTGGTTGGAATCAATCAAGAAAATCTACTAAACATTTATTTAGATCATTGAAAATGCAAGCCATTTACAGGCAATCGTTAAAATATAACATAAATATTAAAATTTAGCTAAACAGTAGTTTAGTAGATACAATAATTCACTCGAAATAAGTACTAGCTGCAATACGTGATATCAAATAGAATACAAAGAGTGCTGGAATGTTTAAAACATATTTTGCACGGCTGGTGTTCATGTAAAGATGTTTAATTATAATTGGTTGTCGAATTTTTACAACTGAAATACCCTATTAGATAGATCTCAGGCGATCTGCAAAAGTCACGTTTAATAAGTAGTATCTACTCATAATTGGCTGATTTACCTACTTGAACCATTGCTTGGCTGAAATATACATATTATAGTAGCAATAATCAATAATCAATTATATAGACTATATATTCTCAACTCTAAATCTCTTCGCTAATCTCAGCCATATGCCGCATATGAATAGCAGTTCTTGCTCATAATGAGCTACTGCATTTATTAAATTGCCAAGAACACTGATAGAGAGCATTTGAAAGAATTAAGCACAGAAATCACTCAAGGCAATGATGATATTCATAAATTCCTTCAAATCTGCAGAGTATAAAACTGATGTACTGTAGCTAACCGCATATACATATGTTGCTAATGATAAATATTTGGTACATGATATCAGATAGTCATAACGAGACTTTAAAATTATACAAGGATGCGATACACAAATTTTATTAATGTTCGATAGAGAGCAGGTAGAAAATGATAAGCATGATAATAATAATAGTAGTAATACAATGTAAGCACGTCAAGAATTTAAAAATACAAATACAAATAGAAGATGAAAAAAATAGATAATTTACGAGCTCTTGGTAATCTCCTGTCCAGGATTATATTTCAACCAACCCCAAGAGGCTGACGCATATACATTTGGAGGAATTGAACGGCCACTAATCCAGGAACCAAAGGTAGCAAGAGGACCAAAGACATTAGTTTGCATAACAGACTCTTTCTAAACATGATATTAGATTGTGAATGGAAAATATAGCTACTTCTTACCTTTCCCAGGATAAGCTTGATAAGAGCCATATCTCTGCTTTGATATGGCTCCAATTCTTCTTGAGTAGCGCCATTAATCATCTTTCGGATGTTTGTTAACACAGCAAGACCTTGCATCCAAGCAAAACTGCCCGTCTTAACATCTGTGTGGTCAATGACATCGCCTGCAGCAAAGATATTGGTGAACCTATCATCTTGAATTTGCATTGTAGGCTTCACTTTGACAAACCCGTTTTCTTCGTTAATAGTTTCTGGTGAAAAGGCTTTGAGTAAACTGTTATTGGGTGTCATACCAATACACATGATCTGAAAATGATATGTAAGTGGGTCAACTAAACACTAATAAAGTAGCTACTTACTGCGAGATCACCGTGAATAACTTTACCACCTTTAGTGTGAACCTCAACAGGCTTGACTTCCAATGGAAACCCACCAGGAGGTAGAACCACACGATCACCCAATACTTGTTTTACACCTGTCTTCTTAAGGATATTATAGATCATAACATCCATACTGACTTTGTATCGAGGCAAGTATCTATTACGAGAATGTAGAAGCGTCACATTCTTTTCAGGGTAATGTTCTTTGATTTCAGCAGCAAGTTCTATAAAGAAACAATAGAGTTAACTCATCGTTCGCTCAGCTTTTACCACGGCAGCTTTACCTAATCCAACCGCACCAGCACCAATCACAATGGGTCGTTCAGATTCTGCAATGACTTTTTGATATTGCTTAAGTCTTTCAATACATTCCTCTTTTGAGTTTTCAGTGAAACGTCCGGGAGCGGGAATGCTTGTGCCGGCAGCGTAGACAAGATAAGCGTACTCAATCTGGTCACCAAAACCATCTACTTTTCTATCAAGGGATACGTATTGCTCATGGATACCGATCGCACGGGCTTGAATCACTTTACCAATTGTATCATCGTTATTGAACATATTTTCATAAGGTACAAAGATGTCTTCTTCAAAACCGCTGATAACGGAAGCACGAGGAAAAGCAAAGACATGATTGAAATGAGACTTTTCGTCAATCAAGATGAACCTGTAATTTTCATCATGATCATCGCACCAGTTAAGAGAAGCACCGATGGCTACATGTAATAGCTGTTTAAGTATTTTGCGATTTTTTGCCTATCAATTATAGCTTACCTGCACAAGATGCACCGATGAAAACAATGTTCTTTTGCTGCTTCAACTCTTTTGAAACCATCTTGATGTTTTTAGTTTAGAGGAAAGAGGAAAGAGTCGGTAGGCTTCTAGAGAAACTACAGAAAGGCCCAATATCTGAATTACAATCTGATAACAAATCACTTACCTGGTTAGATCTGATAAACAGTCACCTCCATCTGTAGAGCTAGAATTTTAGTCACACAGCATTCTCTCAAATGACACAAGAATACAATCACTTCAAGAAGCGTATCAAATTCGTACTGTTAGCCAAATCAGCAGTATGATTTGAATCTGATTACTGAGCCTCAAAACTAGAGAATAGACTATTTTACAGAAAAAAGTACCATGAAATACGGTTAAAGCTGATCTAAACTGCAAATAGGTGTATAGATGTATTGCAATAAGATAATACAAGTATATTATTCGCCTAGTGCCTCAAGAAACTCTTACAAAGACTAGATTATAAGTCCATACCTTACTTTCTTTCTTTTTTTTTTGAACTTCGGGGAGCTTCGCTAACACCGAAGGTCCCCGATATTCATTTGGCGAAAAGGATTTTAGATTCAAAATCCCCGTTATTTTGTGCTACAGTATTACTGAAGCATCTTTATCAGATGCAATGCTATTAATGCATCAGCTGTTATTATAACTCACGTGTATTTTACTAGTTTGTCATCGTACACAAACTTTTATTTTCTGATGGTTCCGATGATCTTGTCAGTTTGTATCATTTGAAGGGATTATTGGATTTTTTTTTAGCAAAAAAACTTCAGTAACTTGTTTTAAACATGATCTACTGATTGTTTAACATGCCATTTTTCACTGTATCACATAAATCAGTTTTAGACATTTCAACAAATTGTGCAACATTGATCCAGATCAATTATCCAGATCAATTATTGAGGTTTACTAAAAGTAGGCGAGTAGGTTTAGAGAGGTTATATTATGATATTGATATTGAGCAATTGCTTGAGTTGTTTGTTGAGTTATCGTTTATTGATATATGTATGCGTATATATATATTAGTACAGAAATGGGGATGTAATATATAATGGTAGTAAAGTAGTATTAGTTATATAATAATAGAGAAAATGATATAGTGCAATAGGTAGTAATTTTGGTTCTTGAGGGAATTAAAGAGTACATGATAGGTTTCTATTGGAGTTTGCTTATTGTGCGCTATAGTAAATAGGAGCGACAGTTCTATCCAAACATAACGTTCTTAGCTTACTCTTTCTTGGTGCTATAATCATCAGAGACTTGCTCATCGGTATCAACAGCTTCTTTACCGGCGGCTTCTTCATGATGATCATGTTCAGTCAAAGCCAAAGGACGCATTCTAAAAAAGAAGCCCAAAGCTATGGCAGCAAGGCAAAGAGAAGCAATTGAGAGGACTTTTTGAACTTCACCGTAAGCTATTGAAGCACCATCATGTTGATCTTGAGGAAGCAGGTCGATGTAGGTCAGGTTACCAAGAATTTGAGAGGGATCATATTCACCAGGAACATGTTCAGCAAGTTTAGAAGGCAACAAGGCGTTCCAGATAGCACCTGCAATAGCAGAACCAACACTAGTAGCGATAGTACCACCTACTTGAACCAATGCAGTGACCATAGAAAGATCTAACATAATAATATCAGCGACTAATAATAATTAATTGAGCAATTGAACTTACCAGCATGAGGAACAGAAGATTGGCAAGCAACAAGAACAGGAACATAGATCATACCGGAACCAAAGCCAGCAATTATTTGAGTAATGACAACAAAAGCGATAGAAGAAGAGGGATGACGAGATGGAATCATAAGACCCATGCCGAGAATATACAAACAGATACCAACAAAAAGGATAGGCCTGTATACCTTGAAACGCTTCATCAAGAAACCTGACATGACTTGGGTAATCAAGAACATGGCATGATAACTACGTTCAATATAAGTAGCTTCCATAATAGAAGATCTACGAGTAACTTGGAGATATGTCATAAAGTAACTCCAGTTACTAGCGCGGATAGTGGAAATAGCAGCGCAACACAAGACACCAGCAATAGGGGTAGGAGTATCCCAGTCGCCAACAGGAATAATGGGATACTCAGCAAATTTCCATTCATAAATACAGAAAATGATAGCGCAAACGAAACCACCAACGAGACAACCAATAGTACGAGGAGTTTCCCAGCCACCCCATTCAGCAGGACCGAGTACAAGTGGTAATAATATCATACAAAGTGCACCAATGAACAAGACACTACCGATAGCATCG
Organism: Actinomucor elegans; assembly: GCA_026027325.1. Classification (NCBI taxonomy): domain Eukaryota; kingdom Fungi; phylum Mucoromycota; class Mucoromycetes; order Mucorales; family Mucoraceae; genus Actinomucor; species Actinomucor elegans. Next base: position 1,931,387 of record JAMSLZ010000003.1, read on the forward strand.
ATTTCGTTACAGACATATTTGGTTTTTTCGATAAAAGTTAAACCTTGGTACTTGGACTTATCTCTAGATGGCAATTGGCCAGACTGTTTGACAGTTTTTTCGATACGGAACAAACCCCACAATAAGGGAATGGCAGTTGCACCAACACAGAAACAGATCATGGCATAAGTCCATCTCCAAGAACTGTTTTCAACAATCGCTTGGCCAGCAAGTGGAGCGGCAAAGATGTTAATCATGGCAGGTAAATCGTAAAAGGCTTGGAAAATACCACGATTGGCAGAGGATGTGATATCTATGAAAGATTAGATTCCATACTTTTATTTCCTTGTATAATAAGCACACATACCAGCAATAAGAACATGACCGAGAACAGATACACCAGCGAAACCAAAAGCGTAAATAACTTGACCACCCTATAACACAGATCAATATCTATTATTGATCTCGATTGTTCTATGAACTTACCACAAGGGTATCCATGTTAGGAGCAACAGCTTGCACAACACCAGAAAGGATATAGAAAAAGATGGCAATGACAAAGGCTTCAGTTCTACCAATCATATCAGAGAACTTTGCATACATGGGCAAAAGGACGGTTTGAACAATATAAAGGACGATATTGATAAGGGCAGAGATATTCATCGAGTTGAAAGCACTAGTAATGGCAACAGAGGCAGCATAAGTAAGATTACCTTCCCAGTTTTTGGCCCATGCAACTAAGATAATACTACAAGTATATGTAAGTTACTATAGATCATTCCTTCTTCCAAAAGTGGTACTTACCCAGTCACAACAAGCATTCTATCCCATTTTTTACCAAATCTCTTCATAAGCATAACCTTTTGAATACCATAGAACTCCTTGCTTAAATCTTCCTTTTCCGTAGGAGTCAACTCTCCGAGAGGTGCATCCCGAGAAAACTGCTTCTCTTCATCCATAGAACTAGCCATTTTTCTGTCTTATTTGGATAATAAAGATGAAAAGCGGAAAAAGAGTCAAAAACAAGATGATTTATATATTAGCGCGAAACACTAATTATGACTTCCGATCTGATATGGGGAAAGTAAACTCTGCGTTCTAGAAATTCTACTTTGGTAACTAGTGTGTAACATCTTCGAGTTATCAGATTTTCCTCTAAATTCACAAGGGAATATCAGCTGGAATTCTCGATCATATTTTCATCCGAGAATCTGTTTTAGTTTCCAGTTTCTAATTTTTTTTTACAAGATCGACATAAAGACTGTCATATTAAAAGATCATGGTCTTGTTGACTAAGAACGCTCTACAAGTTTTGGATCCGTGTATTTATTGTTCTCCGCCCGATTTTCTACGATTAGTCACTTCGAACTTCGCGACTTGAACATCTATGAATAATACTATCATCTCGAATGTTCAATGTTGGTATTACAAAAACTTTTTTTTTTTTTTTATCAAGTCAGAAATACCAAAGATCGATTGGTAGTATTCCTTTTTGCCATCTATATAATCATATCATTATCTTGTGGCCAGACTATTTACCTATAATACCTGGCTATAATCAACTCAGTTAAAAAAAATAGAACTATCTGGAAGCATTTCAAAATAATAATACTTGGATCAAATAATAACTATCCAAAGAAACGTTAAATCAATAAATGTTATCCTTTTATTGATGCTTAAATCAGGGTATTCAAAATGAACTAAAAAAAAAATCGACAACTGCTCCGAAGCTCGTTATTGTTCTGAAGAGAGCAAAAACTCCGAGTCTTTACTTGAATTAGGTACATGGTTACATTGCATTACCGTGTCCTAAATCATAAACCACTTTAAAAAATTTATATAGCTGACGCAGCTCGAGTCACTGAGGCTTGGTCCACCAGTAAATCATTTAACACCAATCATTAGTTCAATGTAACGGAAGCTAGATTGTTTTTGGACATGATCCCAAATACGAGAATGAAAGAGCAGATGTGCAACGCCTTGAAAGCTTATCTTTTAAAAAAAAATCACAGTAGTTGAGTTACTTGAATAGGTACAACTTTCTTTTTGTCTATAAATTTGACCAAGATATAGCATGAGGATACCATAGACATTGCCTGATAAAACATTTGGTTTTTTTTTATTTAGTTTTGATAGATTGGTGAGAAGGGTTCGGTCCCAATTTCTCCACCACTCATTATCAAGCGCCATTGCTAAATGACTTTATACGGCCAGTGCCCCATTGGTCCCTTCATCTGGATCACTTTCCCTGTATAATACATTATCTTCTGTGATTGAGATCATTTTACCACTTAGTCAAATATCATTGTTTATATGTATATATATATATATATAAAAGCCTAAAATTTTCAATTAGGCAATCCTTTTGTCAATGTAGGCTATGATTCAACAAATGTGTACAAATCATTTCACATAACAAAAGCATAGGAATGCTGACAGGCACAGCGGCTCATTTTGAGATTGGAATACTAATCAAATGTGATATTAAACTAAATCAATTGGAAGATCTGGTGTTCATTAGCCTGTCATAACCAGACATTCAAATTTAACAATTGTAATAAATGAAGTAGCTCATCATGAATAAGGGCTGCTAATCGGATGCTACATTGGGATAAAGCTCCATGCCTAGAATGAGCTACTAAATTTTGTTTAAACTATCACATATTAAACCACGCTAAATATAGGTTGTATTTTATTATAGTGGTTGCGTAAAGGAAAGATAAGGAACTATTTACTGCATAACTCAAGCTATCTTAAATCGAGTCGACTATATGTAGAAATATATATTATTTTCATTCCAAGCTTTTGGAGCCCAACGTTAACATTTTCAAGCCATAGTTTATAAATATGATAAATAGTATAGTTTTTTTTGTAGCCTTTATCTTAAGAAATATACGAATCATAGACGCATTTTAAAAATAAAATAGAAGAGTCGATTTTTTATTACAAGAAGTCAATGGCTTTATGGAAATCCGCAATATTTTCTAGTATTATTCAAACCTGTTAAAGATTTTTATTGAACAAGAGCGATTATAAAGAGTTTCCTTCTTCCTCCTACTGTATTCAACCTAAATTTCTGATACTACGAAATAATTTTTCGGATAGCAGAAAAGTGCATAAAGCTTTTGATTTTTGAGCATTAGATGTTAGTTACAATTTTCTTTCATTTTGTTAGAAACTATAAAAATGCATGCAAAGGAGCAATTTCAGGGTAACTGATTAAAAAACGCTTTACTCTTTGCTTAAAAACCATAGTCACCTTTCTCTAGAAAAAATGAGATGATTCGAAAGCAAATTAAGTTGACTATAGCTCTACGAACAACAGAAAGCATAAGTATCTATTTTAATCTTGCTATATTGCAAAGGACCCTTTAGAGTGCGATATTTTCATTCAGCAATCAGATTTTTTATTTTCTTTTCAAACTATTTACAAACAGCCTAATATGTCAACATTTTATTCTAGATCTCATTTGAATATATTATTAGAGATGCCCTTGAACTCTTTCTCATTAGATCCATTTGAACGTAAAAGATATTTTCAAGCCAACTGACAACATAACTATGTGCGCCATCACTATTCAGGTCAATCAAAATGGTGGTCTTTCCATACTTGGTGGTAGTGGTCTTTTTCGCTCAATCAACCAAAGCCAAATACCGTGGTCTACCATTGAATAACTGTTCGAAAAAGGAAACAATTAAACCAATGAACCAACTACCATAAATCGAGTTATTCTGGTAACCAACAAAGATTAGTTAATCAAAGGGGACTTTGTTTTTAACTGATTGCTTACTTCAAATTCTTGAATATTTTTGAATTGGTTTGTTTAGATAGTAGGTCATTCTCGCAAGTCAATAATAAAGAAGCATACCCATAATGATGGTAAGTGCTTTAATGCAGCCCTGGTTTGTACTCTTCAAACTATATCTTGGCAACTATGTAACCGAATTTTTAGTTCTTGAGATTTCTTCTGGTAAAATTTCGGGATACTCTATCTTTCTGTTGAGCGCGGGAATAGAAATAGCGGTCAATTAGGTACCGTTGACAGAGTAATAGTTAAAACTACTTCTGTACAAAGCCTATATCATCCAACAAAAAGGAAATTAAATTCGCTATAAATAACGTTAATCTCATTTATCGTCATTCTGCTTTTTTTTGGTCTTATATGCTATGATTTCCTTTTTTCCTTTATTTAATTGCGGTTCTGAAAATTGGTACGATACAGTAATTGACGCGGGATCTCTCGGCCAATACTCGGTCCAATGTCAGGTCTGATTACTATGAATTGCCTAGAAAGTGTTTCTACATCTATTAAATCCACAGATCTATTCTAACATCTCGTTTTTTTTTTCAAGAAATCTGTTCGCATGTATCGATCTATAATGTAGATTAGACGAGTGGTTGTTCTTCCTTTAGTCTATAGTCACCTTCGTTAAATCAAAAAACAAAACAAAACAAAAAGATCAATCGCCGAATATAATACCGAGATACAATCATTATACATATCGTAAATTGTGTATCATTATAAGCTATCAAAACCGAGGATAGGTGAACAATGATATTGAAACAAACTTTCATTTATTGCCCATACAATTTCCTCAAGCCGCAGCGCTGAATTGCATTGCTTTCTTAAAAATGGCAGTTGAAATGAAAAGATCGTGATGTTTTTTCTCAACTGATGTTCCGAGGAGAGGAAGGGGAATTTGACTATCTATGTGTTGAATGAACGAAATACCTTGATTAAAGCACCTTACGTAACGGAATGTTTTATCTATATAGTAGCAAATAGCAAAATTGGCCGGAATGCTCAAAGCAAATATTTGTAGATAGACTGAAGGGTTTCATCATGATTTTGCTGTGCTACGTTGTAGGATATTCTTGTTCAAGCTGTAAATCTTGCGCAAACCATCCGATTCGTTGACCTAACAAGATCGACCTTTCAAGAATCTCATCTGCTGATCATACATGGTTCCTTCTCGGTTCAAGTTGCATAGATGATTCAGCATTTTGAAATCGATATATATAACAACGTGAAATGCACCCCTTAACCTACCTTCTACCATAAGCTGTTTTATTGTTTGATCTTTTTTTTTCTGTCCTCTTTCTTTCTCTTGTTCGCAAAGTTTTTTTTTTTTAACTTACATACAATATATTAGCATATCTCGAACCGATGAAAATATCAAGAGAAACCAAAATATATTTCATGCTCGCCATCACAGGCAGTTTCTTTTTTGTAGAAATAGTGATAGGATACTATGTCAGCTCACTAGCATTGGTAACAAAAAAAATATCAGCAAATCCTCATTAAATAGGACAGGAACTGAAATTACGTTGTATACAGATTGCAGATTCTTTTCATATGTTGAATGATGTACTCAGTATGTGTGTTGCTTTATGGGCCATCAAAGTATATGATAATAATAAAAAAGCTCGTAATCATTTGCAAGATGTATTATTAATCTGATAATTAGGTTGCTAAGAAAACTCGATACAATCCAAAATACTCCTATGGTTGGCAGAGAGCCGAAATTCTGGGAGCATTGATCAATGGCGTGTTCTTGCTTGCATTATGCTTTACAATTTTGATTGATTCAATTGAAAGATTTGTATCTCCAGAGCCTGTCACTCACCCAGTCTTGGTTTTGATCACAGGCGGTGTCGGTTTGCTAGCAAACGTTGTAGGGCTGTTCCTGTTTCATGGTAAGGCGCATAATGTATTTGTTTTATCCTTCAGCCCATTTATCCGCCTATTAGAACATCCTCATGGGCATGGTGGACACAGCCACAACCATGATCATCATGAAGAACCTTCTTCGCTCGAAGCACAACATCATGGCCACAGCCACGGCCACAGTGGACATTTGAATATGAGAGGTGTAAGAGTTTATGCTAAGATACTGGATCAAAAATTCTTACAACACCATATTTTTAGATTTTTCTGCATGTCCTCGGTGATGCCTTGGGGAACGTTGGTGTAATCGCATCAGCATTATTTATATGGCTAACCCCTTTTGATTGGAGATTCTACTTTGATCCTTTAGTCAGGTAAAATGTAATATAAATGGGTTTTATTGGTGGATGCTTACCTGTTGTATATAGTACATTGATTACTATCATTATTTTCATGTCGGCTATTCCATTAGGTAAAAAAAAAAAGGCTGTATTCGTCATAACAAATATGTATGCATTAGTTCTTAGTTCTAAATACACGTTTTATAGTTAGACAAACATCTTTCATTCTGTTACAAGGGGTTCCTACTAATGTATCATTACAAGATGTAGATGAAGCCTTAGTCAAGGTGAGAAGCAAAAACATAGCTTTGAAAGTATATTGCTAACAATGCAACATTAAAAGCTGGATGGTGTTCTATCTGTTCACGAGTTACATGTATGGCAATTGTCAGATACAAAATTGATTGCATCATTGCATGTATTGTTAAAGTCGCGTCAAAAGTACATGGTCCTGGCTTCTCAGATCCGAAAAGTTCTGCATGGCTATGGCATTCACTCGGCTACAATCCAACCCGAGTTTATAGAGGATCAGGTGGACGAAAAGTACCAAATTGAACTAGCAGATACTAATGAAGACGATCATAATGACGAAAGTGAGGATACCAAGACTGTGCACATCTCTTCAAATAACCATGTTTATGACGTGAATAATAGTGCTTCATCAGAGGTAATATAAACAATGATCTACGAAATGCAGGTGCTATAGACAATTTATCGTCTGCTCTTGAAACTATAGGATTTACATGGCTCATCAACATGCCTCTTGCGTTGTATTGAAGATTCTTGTGTAGAGAACACTTGCTGTCCTCCAGATCAACAATCGTTAATAACGCAGCAAAAAGAGCAAGATAATAACCGGTGAAGAAGTACTAACTATTACAAATATCACAAATATATCTAAACAATTTAAGTGTATTTCAACTAATAATTCAAATAAAACTTTCTTTTATATATGTACTTTACAAAGCTATCTTGAAGAAGTCGAGGTGGTTGAGGAGGGTACGTCATGTCGATTTTCAAAAGAAATGCACTTGATGAAATTACCATAATCACAACAGAAGCCATAGCCATTCATTGGCATGACAAGTCGAATAGTTGAGAAAGGTAAAATCTCATAAGCATCATCATCTTCCTCGTAGCCACTGGTATTACCAAGTGATTCACTAGGATAACTACGTTTGCGAGTAGCTGCTATAGATGCTTCGGTTGGCCAAGGAGCGGCACGTACCTTTTTGATCCCAAATAGGCTCAATAAGATTTGGTCCCATAAGCTATTGGTTTTTGCCATCTCTTGTACATCTATCAGTTCTTTTTCCTCAATTTCTCTATAATAGTCTTCATCCTTTTCCAAGTCAAATGTAATCACAGGTATAGCGAATGCATCTTCTTCTTTGATAGGTGGAGGCTCGTAATATTGCAAAGAGACAAACCAAGCTTCCCAGAGACCTACATCATCACCATCATCCTCTGTGTCCAAGTAGGTTTGCCGCCGGCGAACACCAGCCAATACCATATTATCACAAAAGACTAAACCTCGACCATCCGCTTGATCCAATTTGCCCAGAAAAGAGACGGACAGAGATAGAGGCTGCTGAGTTTCTTCATCTTCTGATTCATCGCCAGATTGATCTCGATTGTTATTACTGTGTTTCTTGCGCTGCGATGCTCTGGGAGGACCAGCTGTAGGAGGAACAGGGGCCATACTATGATAAGGTCGATGCCGATACTCTTTGATGCACTGTGTGCATCCATTTTCATGACTCAACATCCGATCTAGACGCCAGCAATGTACAGAGTCATCCAATGCACTAGAAGCGACTAGAAATCCTGTATTGAGCGTAGTTTGGCAATGGCTGCACATGTCATTATCGAACTCGGGACATCCTAAACGCGTAATGACTACCTGGCTTACGCTCCTTCCATGATCTGCCTGCGCTAATAAGCACTGAGGCTGAGTTTGCTGTTGTAAGCCTTGTTGCTGTTCCACTTTACTGAATTGAAGCAAGAGACCGTCATTTTGGTTACCAGCTGCAGCGGTTTTGCTACTATTACTATCCTTCGAGAGTGTGCATAGCGGCTTACCGTTAGCAAGCTGCCAAACACAAACGCCGCCACCGTTAGATCCAGTGACCAAGATACCCAAGCCATTATGCAGTTGATGAGCAGCTAATGAAGTGATCATATGACCATGATGAGCTTGAATAGAATACATGCATCGCCAATTGGTGGTGGGGTGCATATCGTGTCCTGCAGTCAGTGTTCGTTCCCAACATTTCACGATACCATCTTTTGATGCCGTGAAAACCCATAGCTTGTGTTGGTGCTGGTTATCGGCTAAAATTGTGATGACAGTTATATCTCGCTTGTGATTGGAATCAAAGGCCTCAATCATTTCACCTGTCTTGATATTCCATTCCCTCAAGTAACCGTTTTTGTGTACTGAGAAGATGTATTTGCTGGACGATTTCTTCTTTTTAGTACCGTTATTGGGTTCCAGAAATGAGAGGTGCAGGACTCGATGGTTTCGGTATTCACCAGAGGGGTCTTGCACAGACAATTCGCGCACTACATGCGCCGTTTCTGCATTCCATACACTAATATAGCCATGGTCATAGCCTGCAATCACTAGTTTTCCTTGGCTGTCCATCTGCACGCACCGCGCCGCAGGTAGCTGGCGCATTTCTATGGGGTTCAGACCCTGCTGTTGCTGCTTTGTCCCCACCCAACCGTTCAATCCACCACCCAATTGTCTTTGTAGGTCCAACCTTGCTATTGCTGTTTCAGTTTCTGCAGTGATATTCCACAACACTAGCTTGCCTTCTTGATCTGTTGATATCAACTTTCTAGTTGTTTCAACAGCTCCATGACATGCCATGGCTTTTATATCAGCTGCATGCTGACCCATCAATGTTCTAATGCTTACATTTGGCACGCGTTCGCGTGTCTGTTGAAGATGAAATTGCGACTGTAATGATATTGCGCCTAGATGCATACCGTCTTCGTTGTATTCTGTTTCTACTTTGCGAATGAGCGAGTCGGTTTGGATAAAGGTGATACGCGTAATTATACGCAGAACTAAGGTAACAATACGGACAAAGACAACTCGCATGATGGGGAGCATATACTGCTCGCGCACAAACGTGTTCATCCATAACATAATGCCAATCCACACTAATAAAAGAATGGCACTGGGTAGCAGGTTTGTGTAGTGGTTCAAGTAGGCCATGAGATGATAGGGATGTAGGGTGTCCAACCAGGAGTACTGCATACTACGAACTTGTAAGTATTGACGTAGCAAAGTAAATTTATCCGTATAATAGGTGGTAAGATCTTGAACCAAGTTTGAATGATCCAGAATAGAACCATCATTTAAAGTAGCTATGACTATAGAAGGAGCATACACTTGCAAAGATTGCGTATGATAGGTAGGATTAAGCGTACGCCAGAACGAGCTCGAGATGGACGCCCATTGAGATCTTTCTAGTCTTATGCTAGGTGTCAATTCTTTACCAGGATTGGTATTGGATGGTATTACATTGAGTAGAAACAATATTATACAAATCTACAATAAAGTTCGTGTTAATTATTCTGTTTTTTTTTTCAATTATCAGTACAGCACTTACAAAGAGTGCATTGAGGGCTCTTTTGGATCTAAAATTTTGACCGTAAATGAATTGAGAGGCCGAGGAAGTACTGCTTCTTCGTCGTCTTTCGAAACCATTGCAGTTATCGAGATCGGTCAGCTAAGTGGTTTTTTTTATGTTGAGTATGGTTTCTATTTATCCCCAATCGCTTACATACCTCTGCCCTTCGAATATCAATTGAAAGCACAGCAACAAAAAAAGTCAAGCTCAAGACAAAGGCTACTACCAATGCCACAGCAGTAAAGGAACAAAATGACCTGATGTGATCTTTTTTCATTAAACTGCCGGTTCCAAGGATACACAATTCGCTTAGTAAGCTTGTCAACATTGTAACGCCTGCTTGTTGCAAACCTTTGGCAATTCTTTCTTTGACAGTCATGCTATCTCTTGTAGTTGTAGCGATCACTGCTCGGGTTAATAATAAAGCATGTTCCAAAGTTGCAGTTGTACAGACTGCCAAATACCACCAGGGAGTTTTGTTGAGTTTAATGCCCACGGTTGTAGTGTAACATGCGAATGATAGAAACAAAATAGTGATACCCAAACCAGAAGTTGATTTGATCAGCTTTGAATTTGTAGTGAATTGATGCTTGACAAGGAAGAACAGGCCTATACCACTCAAGATAACTACCAAAGAAGTGATGGGTGATACTGTCAATAGCTTCAGCTAAATATATGTGCTTAGCATGAATGTGCATAGTAAATGTTACACATAAGCGTTTGTCAGTTTTTATTACCTTGTATTGGATCCAGCAGGGTTCAATATCTAGTTTAAATGTAGTTTTCGATGAAACACTACGCTGCCATAGTTGATCCCAGGTATCTTGGGTTTTTGATGTATTCTTTAAAATAAAAGTCAAGATGATTGAGTCGGCTGATAGAAGTGATCCATGCGAATCCAGTGAGACGTTGCCCAGGGTGGTATAAGGATGCAAGGATAGCCCCGTCGTTTTCGAGACACCATGCTGATTGATTGTGGCTATGATATCTGTATCTGTATCAATTTTCTGCTGGCTGTAATCCCAGAGACTGAGAATAGAATGAACAAGACACTGACGTTGTTGTGTCGTTGCGCATATAGTTTTCAACTGATTTGAAACAGTCAAAGACTGGTAAATAGCCAGTGTCTCGCGTAATAGTTGTTTTGAAACAGTATGCTCGAGAGAAACAACGCGTATCTGTTGAGCAATAAACGATTCTGATTCACTCACTTGTTGTTGCTGTTGTTGTAAATGAGAAGAGAACTGCCACAAGTGAGCGTCTATTAGCGGAGGAGAAAGTGAATGCGGTGTTGTTATATAGTCTATGAATACTGAATATGAAATGAAGCAAATAATGAATAGTGAAATGCATAAAATGTAGTATGGATGTGAGGCGATCTTGATTCCACAAGTATAAAAGTACTTTTTTGAGATATGCGACCGAAACTTTCTTAGCGCCAACAAGGGCATTATTATTTGATATTGCTGTTTGTAGTCGTAGTAGGTGTTAAATGGTTGAAATATAGAATGTACTACCTTCTTTCTCCTTTACTTGTATATAGTGGATATTGAAAAAAAACGAATGATAAAATCTCTATCAAATATGTGTTATGATTCATAAGAACAATAATTTACTTGTCAAAAGACTTTTATTCATCCATATCTCCCCGGTTGAACTGAAACATGAAACATACTTTAGATCAAATAAATAAACGCGAAAAAAAAAATGGTTTCGCGTCAATCGCTTATTTACCTAAACTAGACATAGAACAGACTATACGCTTGTAGTTTACGCTATACACTACGCTTGACAGGTTATTGTACATTCTTATAATACTCTCAAGCCAATACAATGATGCATTTTATAGAGCAAATAAATATTGGCATCATAGTGCTAAAAAAAAAAGCTTATACTATTTTTACACATTCGTTCATTTTCGAAAGAAAAAAAAACTCAGTTATTTTAAATTTCATTTGCTCTTACTGAACCGTTGGAAAGAAAGTCGAACTGTCGAAAACAGAGTGTGGACTGAAAGACTTGAAAGGTTGTCTGATACTTCTCAGCGAGTTTCGCGTAGGAGTTTACAGAAAGAACATACCGAATCGTACAACTGTTTCATTTCACGATTGAAAGATGTAAGACATCAGCATTAATAGAAAGACATTTTATTTCGTACATTAAAAATGGACCTTTATTATTTTATTCCTATTTAGAAGAGATTTGGTCCGATGAGTCGAATTTCATGGTAACAGGTAATGAAGGTGATGCCGGATGCGTAAGAATGAAGAAACATTCGAAGATAAGCATATTTTATCTATGCATAAGTTTGGTACGAGATCAGCTATAGTTTGGAATTGTTTTTGAGAAGGTAATTTAGGACTTTTAGTTGCACCTGATGGCAATGTAGATCAAGACGCGTATACCAATTGTCCAGCCAAGAAATTCTACGTTTGGTACCAAACCTTGCCGGAAGAAAAGACTGAGATTTTTATTTTCCAAGCGAACGTTGCCTCTTGTCATACTGGCAAATATGCGACTTGGTGGTAGGATACCTATCGAATTCACGATTGTGAGTTTTGATCTGCCCAAAGTCCCGAATCAAATCCAATTGAGAATCTTTGGATAGTTTTGGAAAGGTGTATTGAGAGTATCAGACATCGCATTACTAATACTGAGAAGCTTAAGGCCTGTCTTGAAAATGGATGACGAAATCTAAGAATGATTTTTTGATCAATTTAGTGGAGAATATGCCCAGAAGAAGCCAAGCTGTAATATCTAAGGGTGGGCCTTCTAATATTTTTTTTCATCGATATCGTAAAATGTAACAGGATTTGGATAACAAACTTTTCGCTTTGAAGTAGGATACTTTTATCCCCCATAAAATTAGATTAAAAAACTAAACCACGCCTTCATCTATAACACACAACTCTATTGAGAGAGATGATTCTATTTCAATAAAAAAAACCGGTTAACTAATAAACTACCATTATGTCCTGTGTCGATCCATCATCACTTGTCATTGCCATTAATCATCAGTAATAATACAATAATTAATACAAGGGCCAATACGAGAACAATACGGTTACCTGTATAAACTAATTCTTCCATGATTTACAAGTAACCGGCTAAACAAGGACTATTATTTTAGCCATTCTCAGCAGTAGTACCTTTAGTCGGTTAAACATAAGATTTTTTAGCTAATATAAATACACTTCCAATTATGAACAAGTTATTACCAATCAGTAATTTGATTATATTAAAGTTGCATTATTATTACATGAAATCCACTTCAATCGGGAAACATGGAAATTCATGGAAATAAAAGTTAACTTGTATTAATCTGATCCCCAAATTACCATGTACTTTATTTTATTTCACTTCAAGTGAAAGCAATAATTCACTCGAAATTCACTTAAATGTACCATAAATTCTATCAGTAAAAGTGAAGATGTAGCCAGGCTGGGCTAAGACCATTTTTAAAATCTTGATTCGATCTGGTTTCCACTATGGCTTCTATCGAATTGTAAGTCTATTCAATAAAGTTTTGCTACATTCATCCCGTTTAAAGAGTACACACGGATTTTGAATTTATTCTTATAGTTTTTACCTTCCTTTCACTGGAAGGCCATAGGAGTAACACGATCTTAGGAATACAGTGATGAAAAAAAATCGTCTTTCTTTCTCATCCAGGCTTCATGTTTTGGTTTACTAAAACGAAGTGGAGGTTCAAACAAAATATGAAGGGAAAGCAAACACCTTCTCTTCTTGAACCTCATAGAAGCGCCCCTGAAAGGTGTCGGCGATCAACCGAGCGTAGCACACATAGGACTGGCTAGTCGACAACAAATCAGAAATGGTGTTTAACCAAGCTTAAGAAAGAGTAAAGGAGAGGAGTGCTGTTGTTGCAGCCGATAATAACGTCAAAAGATAAAGTCAAAGTCATATAATCATAGCCGACCCTAACTCTTTTCTTATTTATTAGAAAAAATAATTATAACGCAAAATATTGCAGCCCCATTCCCGCAAGGCATGTTTCCTTGCTTATGATAAGAGCAAGAACGAATTGATGAACACAATACCTCTTCTTCAAATTACAGTGTTGCAAAAACCAGAAGTATGTCAATTTTCGAAATCATTATTAATCTATATCATTATATATTACAATGACTAGAAATTTTGATGAAAATGATTACTGCAAACATAATCGGGGTAATTACCCTGGTATTCACAAAATAGTGCAGCAGTTCAAATTTGGAAGATGTTCCTTGAATGCATCATCTTCTGATGCCCATTGGGCCGTTGTCACCAAGTTCAAACTTTATGTTTGAAATTTATCCCATATCGAAGATGATGCTCAAGACTCCTTTGATGGTCAACCTATCCCAATTAACTTGAGGTTTATGATATAACCAAATATGAGAAAGGTAATTCCTGAATTAATGTTACCGTGCTTTCAAATCTTTTGAAATTATCGGTGACGGATTGTTTAAGCAGTTTCAAAAAAAAAAACGGTGTGCTATTGAACCTCATTTTTACAAAGTCAAATAGTACATAAAGATATGGTATCACTATAGAACTATCCGAGCTGTTTATTGGCTATAGAGGATTAAACACAGTTTTAGCAGATTGTGATAGAAAAAAAAAATGTGTCCTAAACTTTGATCTCGTTTTTTATGGCAAATCAATGCCGATACACGTGAGAGAAATTTTAACAAAGTTTAGCTGAAATTTAATGGTACATTGAATGTCGCTACAAGAACTTAATACATTGGCAAAAGCCCTTTTTCTTCAAATACAGCTAAAGCTCGAGTATTTCAAATACAATAAAATCCCCAACAAATAGATCTCGATACTCCCCAATACACTGATCTTATGTTATTAATAGACCAAGCCCCAAAAATGCTATTTTCGCGCTCTACAAAAAAATTATCTAGGCGTTTCGAAAAGATTCGATCCAGATGTTAATCCTTCAGAAATCATCCCATTTTCGACTCCTTTTAATCAATCCTTCATTTCTCTACGAGCCCTAGTTTAATGTCACATCTAAATAGCTGTGCATGTTCGGGATGAAACGCGGAATTTTCTGGAAACACCTTTTAACTAACATATTATGAATATATTCTAATATACTGAATGATCATAAATTATGTACAACTCATATAGATTAGATCTATTAGATCTAAAGATCCTTAAACCGATCTCAGTCAAATATTTTATTAGATTACTTGCAAATGCGCAAAATGAGTTGATGAATCTACTAAAACCTTTGCTTAGCTACAGTAGAATAATAAATGTGTTACATTTGTTATTTTTATGAATAGAAAGTAACGCGCATTTTCCATACTTAAAATCTCCTCATCTTTTGATCTCCCGAGCGATCTCGTTCAAATGTCTCATTTAATTGGCGGTTCGTGTTCAAAATTAGCTATTGCTGCATCTAATAAAACATCAATTATTCTGCAGTTTAACATGCGATGAGTTCAAGAGACAAATAAACTGCTTTCCCGTTGGATTTTTTTTAACGTGTCAGTAAAAATATGCCATAGGATATTAAGACGTAGATCGAGACTTTTTTCACGTTTTAGATAGTGCAAAAGCTGAACAATCTTGTATGAATAATAAATATTATATGGCTTGGATACTTTAATAATATGATAATAAATGACTATATACAAATCTATGAGGGGTAATAATATTGCTTGGCGTATTTATCCACTTCTGCCCGGTACAGCAACGACTGAATCATAACCTGGTAAAGAGCCAGAAAAGCTATACAATCTATTTGATCTAATTGCGGTAGTATATGAAGGGACCCTTGATAAATCAATTCCTTGCCATGGCACTCCCAAAGACTCGTTGGAGCCATTTGTCGTAGGCGTATTTGTTCCAGTATGATCATTCTCGTCTTCGGTGTCAGAATTTGTCGATAAGGTTGTATTGGCGACGATAGCTGCCTCGTTGGGTGCTGTTATAGCAATAGAAGGCGGCAAATCACCTCTAGCGATTAATGTAGCAAGTTGTTGAGGATCATAAGGTATTGATTTCCAAGCGTCTTCATAAGCAGGTAAAGTATTTTCATCTTCTTCAGGTGAGACTTCTGCTATGATGATTGGAATAGCAGCCCTTAGTTCTATGCACGTGTGTTAATGTAAGATTTCCCGGGTTTCCAATCGTTAATGTAATTTACCTGAGATATGACCATCTGCGTTGGTCAGAGAGACAGTAAATTTGAGTTTATGCTTGATTTTGATCAGGTCACATAGTGAATCT
This sequence comes from Actinomucor elegans, assembly GCA_026027325.1. Taxonomy (NCBI): domain Eukaryota; kingdom Fungi; phylum Mucoromycota; class Mucoromycetes; order Mucorales; family Mucoraceae; genus Actinomucor; species Actinomucor elegans. The sequence continues at coordinate 1,947,272 of JAMSLZ010000003.1, forward strand.
GTTTGTATCAATCGAGAAGCACAGTCTGGAACAGGTAATAGCTCAGTCTTTGTCCAAGAATCAGATCCGGAGTTGAAGTTTTCGTCTCGCAAATGCTTTATCACCCTGCCTTCCATCTTTGAATGTTCATCAGCTGAAAGTGTGGTGTATTCCTTTAACACGCAAGAAACGGATCTCACTTGCAGATCCTGAGCTATCGGAGACAATGCAAATGTGACGGGTATAAGGCTTCCCATACTGAATACTTTACTTGGCACGCTGATATCATAGCTTAATTTATCGACCCACACATTTGAAATTACCAGAGATTGGGTCAGTTCCAGTGAAGAAGGCAAAAGTACACGCGAAACACGGAGCATCTTTCGATCATTATAGTTCATGGAAAACGTCGGTCTTTCCACTACAGCCTTTAATCTATAATTGACTTCACCTAAATCATGCTGAACGCTTTCAGGTAAATCACCAGGTAATGGAAGTTCGAAATCCCTAGGTTGTACAATCAAAAATGATCGGTTTAGATTTTTTTCTTTTCCCGGTCAAACATTTGTGTTTACGTTACCACTTGTAGTGTCCAGGAGGTAAGTGGTATGTCTTGCGGTTGGGTGGCAAAAAGCTCCATTCGTGCATTATGATCGTCTTTTCTTCTTTAAAGTGTCGCTGATGTGAGCCGAGACCTGATAAAAGTTTTTTTTTTTTTTTTTTTTTTTAGTTTAAATGATCATTATGGATAAATATAACAATACCTTCTGTCCAGTTTACTTTGGCTTTACCGATGAACTTTAAAGATATGGATCTTACTTTGGTTGTTTCATGACAGTTGAGTACAACCGAACCTCTCAGCATAACGCCAGCAGATTCATCAATATTACCATGTAATATGATATGATCAGTTTCAACGTTGATATGGAAATCTGACGTATGTACAAGTTGTATGGGATTTGGTAGCATTCTATAATGAAGGAAAAGGAAGCAAAAAAAAAAAAAAAAACGAAAAAAAAAAAATTATTAGATATGGGTTTTATTTTATTTTTTTATTATTTTTTTATTGGTCGTCTCGATCGGTTCCATACCTTTTTGACATGTTTTTAGCACTTTCACTAATGATATGAAAGTCAGATCGATAGGGTCGAATTGTTTTATAGGAAGAGGCAGCCATTTAATATTACTATTATTATGTAAAAAAAGTTTACGGAAAAGAAGAAATCAAGAAGATTATATACTTGTTGTTGAAATCATACATTGGTCGCTTATTAATAGGCTAAAGGGTAAAAGAAATGAGTCAATTTTGTCACAGCTAATGTAGATGAAAATGTATTCCCGGACGCGAAAATAGAAACCGGCACCCGAGAAATGGTCGTGCTGACCTTATATAGGCCGCAGTTTGTGTTCAACCAAGATCCGTTCTAGACGGAGTAATGAAGAACCCATTGTCATAACAGATCTGATATGCATCTATTCACTTGCATCACTAGTTGTAGAAGCTTCTATGCATATATGCAACATTATTTTATTCATTTGTACTTTTGAGTTACTATTCAGCATAGCTGGTTAGACCATTGACTAGTATGATGTCACTTCGTCAATGTAGAGGATCAACGGGGAATTAATGCTAAGATGGCATATATATGACTTTCTCACGGAATAAGCTTTCAGTTAACATTGGAGATCTGATATCTTGATTGCGTTAAGTTGACTAATCCATAGATGTATATAGATGAAATAGAGAACCTTTGACTCATTATTTGCAGTATATAACTCTCATTTGAAATAGCAAGTATCACCTTAAGTGGTATTCTAGTAATTAAAACAGACAGTATATCTCTTACCGTGATCTAACGTCAATCATTGGTATTTTCCATTAATAACCGGTGTCGCGTAATGTTATTTCCGTGTGCGGAACAGAGCATCTGTTTCATTGGATGGCGGTAAAAGAATTGTATCAAACAGCCTACGAAATCACAAAATACAATTTGCTTCATCACTAGGTGGATCTAACTCTACAGCTCTTAATAAATGTATAACACAATAGCCTTTATAGATGAACTAATGCTCATAACTTTATATTTGTTGAGTGTGTACTGTACTATCATGAATGACGTGTACCGGAGCGTAAATAGGATATTAGACTGACGGTTCATTAGATCATAGTGTTCTTCACTTGGCAGGTAATTGAATTATATCATTTATTATATGTGAGATATGAAAATCAAGTTTTATTTCTAACAAATTCACTTTGAAGAAGGTTGATCAATACAGGCACATACTAGAGGTTGATATACACTCAAAAACGGAGATAGAAATGTGTACCGAATGATGCCCCTGTACGGTAGAATCTCAATGGCTTCTGGGAAATATAGAATCAAGTATGCGCTTTCTAATGAATAAGCTCGCTTAAAAATGCGCCAATCTACACAGGAGTTAGAAAGATACAAAAGTCTAATATGATACTTTTGCGACTAGTCCCGTCAATTTGACTTGACTATATACAAATACTCGGCCTCTATATCTGTTCATTGTTAGTCGATACCTTTGTATATCTATTAACAATTTTTCTATACTCTCACTGATTATGGTTGTTCATTAGTACAAGCTTTATCTGCCTTTTGAAATTATTTTTCTCTTACAAGGATGACTTCACCGGCTATACATAGAGGCAGTTTTTCACTAGGCTTGTTTACGAATTATTGTTTCAGTTAGGTTATACTTTGATCAACATCAATATTGTTTTTTTTCCAATGAATTTGCACGTCTGAATTGATTTAAGCAATCTTAATGTATTAAATATAAAACCGAAAGAGGATTTTGAAATAAGGTATGAGAGCTCATTCTAACAATTTCTTGAAAAGTTTCCTGGTTTTTTTCATTTCATAGGAATTCTTTCCAACTCCTGGCTAATCTTTCCAAAGATTATCCTGGTTTATATCATAGCTTCTCTCCAATACAGTTTATTATCTTAACCTATGGTCTCTCTCACTCGAGAACAATCCATCTGAATATTTTATTGTGATGTATACAATGAAACAAATGACTAAAATAATAGATGACATGAAATAAATATTGAAACTTGTTATTATGAAGATCCAGCAAAACTAATCACACTGTGTGTCAATACTATCGATGAAAATCATTATGTTATTAGTACTTATAAAAAAAAAGCTGTCAATTGCTAGTGAAACAAGTTCTACGGAGGAAGCAATCAAACTTGGTGTGCAATTGCTACATATAGCATGTTTTTGGAAAGTAGCCGGATTTTCTTCACATATTCCCATAATAAATGTAGCATGGATTATTCAATTCTTAAACATGGTATATGTTTCATATAGTCCTAGCAGTTCATATGCTTATGACTCTAAATCTCCAAATGTTAATAATATATTAACTACAGTATGACAGTATATAAATCTATTAGCTGGTCCTACGATCGATATATTCGCTCGGTTGCCATCCTCCTATGAGGGTCCTCGGGAGAGGGGGGAGAGGGAATACTACCACAGAGCTTGAGAAGGTATACAGGAAAACCAAAACAGGACGAAGAAAGCAACAACGCTTGCTTTCAATGTTTACAGTTAATGTGTCGCAAATTATGGGAAAGATCATTGATAGATAAACTTTTTGTATTCGTTTACTGTAATTCTAGCAACCCAGTTATTGAGAGAAGCGTAAATAAAGACAACTTTCTGTTGTTAAAAGGATTAGAAGGTATCGGTGGTGATATGCAAGTTAAAATCATCCGCTTCTAGTTGATCTACATCTCTTAATGGATGCTGAGCCATTTCTTAGGTATGCTTAGATACATATCCATGAAAGAGAAAATGCACTTAATAGCGTTCGACTACTCAGGGCTCTTTCTATGTTTTGGGTCTTAATAAGTGAACACAGGAAAGCTTTTGTTGAATATTCATAATAAAATATTCAAATGGTTTGTTCTCGAAAGATGGAAACCATAGTTTAAGATGATAAACTGTGCTGGGAAGAAGCCAGGAGAGACTGAGTTGGAAAAATTCTTATAAACTCTTTTAAAATTTGTTTGGAATAAGCTTTTGTGACTTATTACAAAACACTATTTTAGTTTGATATGCAATGCCTCCAGAACATTTAAATCAATTGAGATGTGCAGGATAAATCTAGACGAGCAAATTCATTGGAAAAAAAAAATCAATACATAGAATGAACAAACTTGGAATGTTGGCTGCTGAACATTTACCCTTTTAGTCGATTACATGGCTGATTTCGAACAGACGTTAGTATAGAACTATGGTAAAGCTACACCCTGATGAATACGACTTTAAAGATTAATAGATGATGTTTATCGTGCTACGAAAATGGTTGTAGTGATGGTAAAAGATTGGCAGGAGTCAATGCAAACTAATTGTATATATTAAGTACATTTATATTAAGATCATTAGACTGACTTGAAAACAGTTAAATCTTCATTCCGGTGAATTCAAGCACATATACAACAAACAAAACTGTACATCGATTAGATAATATTGGTTACTGCTACTATCCCTATGCAGGTAGTAAACAATAGGGAAGCCACTCTAGAATCAAAGGCTGCATATTTACTGCATGTGTTGATATTCGAAATGAATTAGATCTTGCGACTCTGTGATTTAATCAGAAATGGTCTGATAAATCCTTTTGTTCTTAGTTATTGTTTGATTTCTCTGCTTTGTGATACGTGATACATCAAATAGGGGTCAAGTTGTTAAATGAAAACGAACGTGTAGATAGAGTAACTTTTTTGACATAGTATCTTTCGGTTCCTTCCATTGTAAATTGACGTTTACGAAGCTGTACCTGATATGATTCAGTCAATACCAAGCAACAGATGGCGCGAGTTTATTCCTTTTGTCATACAAAAAGAACTCTATTTCAATTGCCAGTGCATTCAATTAAATTGATTGGCTACTGCATAGTCGAAGTTTCAATTATTAAAGGTTTACGTTTAGTAATTGCCTAGGTTTTACCAATCTTTTTTTTACTCTCTTAATATCACTTTCATAGTCAATCCTTTAAGTCAATGAACAAACGAACCTGAATGTAAACAATGATGCACCAATTCAAATCCTGTTTAACATTTAGCAACCTGTAAGTTAATAAAGTCTTATAAAAGGTGGATAATTTCTCATTGTTGCCTAGCCTATCCTTTTACTTAACAATGTTTGCTGCCCCTTCAGTAACCGAATTACCCTTTCTTATGTCTGCTTTGTGTGTTCACTATCTCGGTAAAAGATACAGACGACTATTCATAGTATTTTGTATTCATATATTTGCATATAGATTCCTTTTTATCGCGTTATTTGCCATTTTACTTTAGTATCACGCTAGTACCAGCTCCAGTCCAAGTTACTGCTGTGAACAAAACTACTAAAGAGAAGGCTGTATTGTCAATTGATACAAAAAAATCCAATACTCTCAGCCCTGATTTCAAGATAGCCGAAAAGCCATTGTCCAATTGTGACATCATAACCAACAAAAGACCCTCTTTGTCCATTGACACTTCCAAACGAGATATTGGATCAAGCAGAATAACCACGCCCATGATGATCGATTCGCTGCCTGAAAAGCCAGTGAGCAGAAGGAAGCGTCACTATTCGATTTCTACCATGGTAAACAAACCACCTTATAAAATCAATGACCCAGACGCGTTCCCTTATCAAGAAACCGTGCCTTCTACACCTCTACTCTCTTACTCTCCCACATCGTCAGTATCTTCTTTCAGTAGTATGTCTTGGAATCCCGATGATACCAAGAGGTCGCAGGTAGAAGAAATGATATATCTGTTTGAAACAGGTGGATTCCACCAAGAGAAACTTCAGCATCGCCGTTATAGCGTTGATTCATACAATCTCCAGCAGCAAAAGAAAGCTTTTATTCGAGAGCGTAAATTTGAATATCAACCTATAGTTGGTGAATGGAAAAAGCGTGTCGTTGCAAGCAACTACCCTGTCAGTCCAATGGAATCCAAATCAACGTAAGATTTTTTTTTCTATATACAAACAAGCTTTTATAATCATGAATATCTAACCGATGAATCTTTTACCATAGTCCCATCCAATCGAAACGAAGAATCACACCAATTCCTGAACATAGTAAATCCCTTGTAGCTTAAATCGTATTTTACGTTATATATTCTCTCTTCTGTACATTTAATACTGTTTCTCTGTTTGTCACTAATAAAAACAATGGTTATTGACAAAAACAAGTTCTGTTGGATAGTAATTTTAATACGAACGACAAAGGGATGGTTTCAAACAGTAATGATAGAAGGTGGAAGGAATTCTGAGTCATTCATACGGAGCGATGCGGTTAACCTTTGCTTAGCAGTAATGAGAAGCAGCAATACATTGCTGTTACTTGTAGTAAAATGTGCGCTATTATAAACATCGACAGCTTTTGAATACACAACTTCGATATTTGCTAATGCGTTCTAATAGACATTGGGTCTAACAGCTTTCAATACCGTAGATATAGCTATAGCTTATATTAAAAGTTTCGATACTGGCCATGATATTTTTTTTTATACTTAAACATGAATTCTATCATTATTATGGCTCATTTTCATTCTGTAAATTTATATACCGATCTATGCAGATTTAAGCTTTTTTATCCATTCAGGGCTTGTATGTGTTTTAAGAAAAGTTTTAAAGTCAATAAACTGATTGAAGGACTGTCGCTAATTCCAAGGAAAGCCCTAGAACTAGCAATGGGTTGTCAAAGTGTTGCTATGGCTCGTTAACTATATAGCTGCTGGTGCAGCAGTCCGCCTAATCCCTGTCCTATGTTTAAATTTGCCAACTTGGCCTATACTAGCTTTTATACGGTAAAAAAAAAAACATTGCGCACGCTGATACATATGTAATAAGATTTGATTATAGATAATGCCCCTATAATCCTTTAATATAGTCAAAAAATGGTATGAAGGTCATATCATCATCATCATTATAATTGAGATTTTTTCGGTTTTTATTAGTCGGTGAAGATTCACATAATATGGCTTTGGGTGTTGAAAAAAATTGTTTAGAGTATTTACTTCATATTTTAAGACAAAATAAAGTTGCTATGAAAAGGGCACTTTATTAAAATTCATATAAAATTGAATCGTACATATAATCATTTAAAATATGCGCGATATATATCTCAATTGATGTAGCTTCCATGCGCACTCTCATAACTCGAGCAATTTATATTTAATAGTTTCTGAAAATATATATCTACATGTATTTAGATATATTGAACCTATGTTAGTAATCAACTATGCCTCAAAAATATCATCTTTGCGCTCCATAAAAAGACGAAACTTCAAAAAAATAGAACCTTGGCTTTTTCGGAAATCGAGTCATTTTGACCTCATTTTTAACATTTCTACATTCTTCAACTGATCCTAGTTCAATGTCGCATTTAATGGCTAACATATGCTTAAATGAAGCATTTTATCTACTAGAATTAATGTTAAATCAAAGGGCTACGATTACATTACATTTTAAAAATGCATTGCAAATTATATGAATTTCAAATATAACAGATCAAATGATCTAATCTCCATTATATTCAGAAAGAGTTTACGCATCAAGTGAAACCTTTGTTTGACCAAGTTCCTCCCCCCTCCCCATAATAATTAACTGCTGATTATAATATTTCATTCCCATATAAATCCAATAATATAGATATTTCAACCGGTTTTGGCTTAATACTGTAATTGACAAGTAGTATATTGCAGTTACTGCTCAGAATAAATCATTGCTCCTGCTAAGATTTCATTTAAGAATAGATCATAGATAAACTTGCGGAGTTTTCGGACAGAAAATTTGGATAGGTTATACTTGTCATGTATGTATTAAAACAGTTATCATTACGGCATGCACAGACCCGATGTTTTATTAATGTAGTATAATTTTATTATAATGATTATGACTAAAATAACTTGTAAGTCCTTTAATTGAAAGGACAATAAAAGCCTCCTAATTCTGGAGAATGTACATCGACAGCTGAAGACCAGGTGATGCCAGATATATGAAAGACAGCCTATAGGAAAATTAAAGAGGTCAACAATTTTCTGATTTCTGCTAGATATGTGACTATATAGACTCATCATATTCTACCTGCCTGCAATGAGACATTCAAAGCGGGGGTCTCCGTTGGCATCTGAGGCCCGCATGCATTATACAGATTTTTGAATGTAGGATCATCAACACTCTGAGGCTCATAGTCCACGTGAAACAGCAAAGACACCATTGTTTCCTTGCGTGGCACTAGGTACAGAGGCCCTGTCCTAGACCAAGCAAATGGAAGATGTGTATCCCTATCCATCAGCACTAACTCAATGTCTTTGACACGTGTAGGTACGAAATTATCCTGATTATCCAGTGTCATATTTAATTTCCATGCAGCTCGAAGCCAAGGTTGTTGACGAGGCCCCCAATCGGCCGGTTCCCCAACTCGTTCTGCCTTTTCACTCTTGAGGACCAAACGGGGTATCCGTGGCCAGCAGAAATACATTACAATGGCAATGATGCCTAGCAAACTGGTGATACAAACGCAGATCCAAAAAATGTGTTTGGACGAACATCGTTTGGGACGTTTGTACTTGAATTTGTCAACGAGCGATTCATGATGTGACAAGTGTCGTGTGCTGGAGGTGGTGACCATGACATGTTCTCCATTGATCATATCCACAGGATGACTGGTAGAAATAATGGTGGCAGTATCTTCTTCTTCTACATAGAGCTCGGCTCTTGACTGCACAAAATCGGGTACGTGGTTGGAATAGGGTAAATAGGAGTTGGTTCTACCTGGCTCTGGTTGGAAAATGAGATGTGTTGTGGATTTAGGTGTTGTAGGTGAGGTTTCTTTTATAAATAAAGATATTATTATGCAAACAGGTATAATGAGTGTGTTAGATAGAATGAAATACCTATAGTAGATGATTTGTGTATTCACCTTTTGTAGAACACCTTCTATTGCGATACGGGTCTGCTTGAATAGAATACAAGGATGTAGGGCGTAGTTTGGTAGACATTAAAATATATTAAGGAAACGAAAAAGAACAAAAGAAAGAGAAATGACGGACAAAGGATTATATTATGTAGGTTCATCTCCTAACAATAGCCATAGCTCCTGACCATTCAAGAAGGAACAGCTTAGGGGAATTCCACACACACAAAAAGAAAAAAGACTCAATAGAAAAGGGACGCAATTCATAACCAAGCTGTTGAACTCATGGTAGTATTTTGGTTTATTTACAGTTAAAGAGAATTTTAGCATTTATCTGGTTTTAGGACGAGGTTTTACTTCCATATCTTTTACAGCATGAAGCATTAGCTTGTTGATTTGACCTTCAGTGGCATGGAATTGATAGCCCTATTACCATTATTTGTTAGTTTTGATTTAAAATCCAACAAGAGAATAATGTACCTTTGTCCAGTCATAGCTAACAGCATATGCAAGGATATTTCCTGAACGATTAAACGCAGTACAAGCGATTGTACCAGTCGATTTAGGCAGCGTGCTTAATCGTTGTTTGGAATCTTTGTCCCAGAAACTAATGGTACCATCAGCACCTGCAGTTGAAAACGTGCCATAAGTAGGATGAAATGATATATCATTCACTGAATAAACATTCTTTGTCTCATCGCGATGACATTTGAAAGAGAAACATTTCCTATCAAATCAAATCATTAATCTATGAAGTTTTGATTTTTTTTTTTCAATCTAATATTCCTTACGCTACTTCTTTTTCATCAATATATTGAATACCGACACGTCCTTCAATTGATCCTATCGCATAACCCTTTCCATCAATAAAGCAGGAAACTGTACGCGTTTGCCACTTTAAGGGTGAAATGCACTGTTTAAAGATAGTAGTAGGGTTACTCAAGTTGAAAATCATGATATGACGATCGGCCGTTGCTGCCACGAGTAAATCGCCCTTAGTATCCATGGAATAACATCGTTCATTCAATTGAACAGTGCCCACAGGCTGAGGCGATCTTAAATCCCAATATTTTAGTGTCTTATCCCAACTTCCGGTGGCCAAAATATTTGGTTGGTTATTTAAAAACTTGACACATTTCACAGGTTCATCGTGTGCTGCTACTTGCGTCGTTTGACCAGTGGCTAAATTGTACATGCGAACTGCTTTATCTGTGCCGCCTGATACAACGGAAGTACCGTCCTTTTTGGATGTTAGTATATTTTTTTTTTTTTTTTTTTTTTTTTTTTTTTTTTTTTGCATAGATATGTGTTGTAGTATCTTACCTTGGACCAGTCGACACATAAAACAGGTCCTTCATGGTTGTAAGACGCTTTAGGTATAGCAGCACCAGTAGGCTGAACTTCATATAGCCTTACCTAATAGACATAACGCGTTAATTTATCAAGATCTACCATCGTTCAGCTCATTACTTTACTATATTGTCCCAAGAGGGAACAGCTAATATATCTGCTTGTGGTGAGAATGCAAGGCCAGAAATACCATCGGGTGGGGGTGAGGTAACCTAATAAAGTAGTTTTGAGTATTTTCAGTTTAGCATGTTCAAATAAAAAGAAGATTTACCTCGAAATCAGGAGCTTGCATTGAAAAGAAAAGTTAACAGGAAAGGTAGTCGTTTCGGACACTGCTTAAAAACGTGGCGATATTAGACTTTAAATTTTTGTTGGATTTGGTTGACTAGCGGTAATTCAACAATAAAAAAAATACAGATTTTTTTTTTATCTAGTTTTTCTTCTTTTGCTTTAATGTGGCCTTTATATGATATAAAAGTCGATAAATATACAAACTTGTATAACGAAATGTACATGAAAATCATGGTTCATGTTTGGCGTTAGTTTATTATAATTTTCTTTATATTTTTAAGAGTCATCCCTAATAAAAATCCAATTTTGATACTTTAGAAATCCACACATATAGTGAACAAGTCAGATCAGTAAAAAATGTCATTAAAATATATCATATTATTTACATCCTTATGAGCCTATGCTACTATAAACTATATCTTTAAACTACCATTTATAATCCTAAAATAAATACTAAAGGTATTTACGGAGTTTAAAACATAGAGTCCAAGGGGTTTCTTTTTCTTTTCTTTTTTTTTTTGGAAAATTTCATTTTGACATCTCTAGATCTTTCGGTTGATTCAAGTTTAATGACACATTTAATAAGTGATAAGTATCTAAAATGAGTTATTGTATATACTATAGTTTTCTTTTTCATTAAGGCATAAAGAGTACATTATATTTTTGTCATTGACTATAAACTAAATACAAATTATAAAATTCATCCATTAATCTACAGATCTATTAGCCGATCTCAGTATAATTTAGCATTTGATGAATACTACTTGTTAAAAATGAGCCACTACATATTAGAGACATTTTATTTCACTTAAATGCAGCCATCTTATTGCGTTATTAGTGCTTGAAGTAAATTATATACCCTTCTGATATAATTGATCTAATAATCTATACATTTTTCGATAGATCCTAACTTAATGTCATAACGAATAAGTATTCTTCATTGCTAACGACCGACTATAAATATTAAACCTTCTATTAAAGAGTGGGCTTACAAAGAGCACGTTTCGCTTTCAGCCTAAAGAAGAGAGAGTTTCGTACTAACTACTGCCCAGCTGATCTGTATGATTCTATAGATACAGTGTGCGTTTGTCTTTGTTGGAAATCTTAATGGTCATAGAAAAATAGATGCGTGCTTATTATAAATATTTCATATATGGAACTGTAATTGCTTTTCTAATAATGTGCATATTTTCGACTAAAATTGTATCAATCCAAATGATCCAAGAATTGAATCTCCGAGTGCAGTAGCCAAAAATTTTCATCTTTTTCTCTCTCTTTTGCGTATCAAATAGTAAACCTTTATCTCTGCATTTACAACGTTAAAAATGAGTCCCATCGGTGTATGTATTTATCCATCCATCCATCCATCTATCCAACCTTTGTTAAGTTTACTAAATTGACCCATTTATGATATAGACTATCAAATCATATCCCAACAATCCTCGCGTTGCCAAAGCTCAAATTGCTGTAAGTAAAAAAAATAAAATAAAATAAAATAACGTGCTTTCAATTACAAATGCTTACTTTCCACAATCTTTAGGCTGCTTATAATGGTTTGGAATTCGATTTCCAAGCTTTTGATTTAGCCAAGGATAGAACTCCCGAATTCTTGAACAAGTTCCCTATGGGTAAGGTTCCCGTCTTGGAGTCCTCTGAGGTCAACCTCTCCGAGTCTTCTGCTATTGGTTACTACGCCGCCGCTCTCAAGGAAGACTCTCCTCTTTTGGGTAAGACCGCTATTGATCAAGCTTTGATCTTGCAGTGGGTTCTCTTTGCCGAAAACGAGATTACTACCAACAGCTCTCAATGGATCCTCCCTTTAAAGGGTATTTGGCCCTACTTGAAGCCCAACGTCGACAATGGTGCTGCTGGACTCAAGCGTGCTTTGGGTGCTTTAAATAAGATCTTATTGACCAAGACTTATTTGGTCGGTCACCAAATCACCTATGCTGATATTGCCATTGTCACTTCTCTCGTCAATGCCTATGTCAACGTCCTCGATAAGTCTGTCCGTGATGAATACAAGAACGTTACCCGTTACTTTAAGACCGTTGTTGCTCAACCCAATTTCAAAAAGTTCCTTGGTGAAATCACTCTCTGTGAGACACCTTTGAAATTTACTCCTCCCAAGAAGGAAAAGAAACCTGCTGCTCCTAAGGAACAACCCAAGAAGAAGGAAGCTGATGCCCCCAAGCCTGCTGCTGCTGATGCCGCTGAAGAGCCTAAGCCTGCTCCCAAGCCCAAATCCAAGTTGGATTTATTGCCTCCTTCCAAGTTCATCATGGATGCCTGGAAGCGTGAATACTCCAACAATGACACAAAGGATGCCATCAAGTGGTTCTGGGATAACTTTGATAGTGAAGGTTATTCTATCTGGAAGGTTGATTACAAGTACAATGATGAATTGACTTTGACTTTCATGTCCAACAACTTGATCGGTGGTTTCTATGCTCGTCTTGAACGTGCTCACAAGTATGCTTTCGGCTCTATGATTGTTCGTGGTGAAAACAACAACAATACCATCTCCGGTTACTTTGTTATCCGTGGTCAAGAGGTTCCTTTCGAGATCTACGATGCTGCTGATTATGGATCTTATGACTTCCAAAAGATTGAGCCTTCTCAATATGAGGAGAAGAAGGAAGAGTTCTACAAGTACCTTGCTTGGGACTTTGATGATTGTGTTGACGGTAAGGTTTTCAAATAAGTAAACCTCAACTATATAGCCCCCAAAGAAAAAGAAGAAACATCTTCTTTTGTTCAAGAATAAATCACAATTTGATTCCACTGTTGTGATATAATTTTCCAATGTTGTGTCTTTTTTTTTATGTGTTAATTATATTATGGTATCCCGGCCAAGGATGATTGCTCATAGTTGCAATTGTCTTGCCTGCCGAGAGGTAAAAACATTGTGTTTGGAACCAAGATTAAACAAAAAGGATCTCATATAGACTCAGTGTTTTTAAGTTCAAATGACATTGAGACAGATACGTGACCTACATGTTTTCACTATATACTATTTAGCTGCTTTTATTATGCAACCTTTGACGACTGTAAGTGAATATTCACGCTCATAGACCAATGTGTAACTTGTACTTCACATTCTTGGCCTTTACACAAACTAATCCATTGAGACTGTACAGTGTCGCCAGCGCCAAATGGCGGTACTCAAAAAAGCTTGTTTACTAAAAAGAATAACACGACTCTACAATATTTTCCAGCGGCAAGAACGTAAGTTTACTTAATAAATATAATCTGTTTCCTTAGTCTTTCCTTTGGCCTCAATTTAACTACCGACTTCATATTTATTTTAAAAATGCATGACATTGCATTTTGACGTGCAATATCACTCATTTTAAATATTTTTATGTCTGAAAAAGCCCAAACTTTTTATTTCCCTTCGTGACTCAAATATAAGAAAAATATTCTCCTGATGCTTGGAGTCATGCCAGCGCCGTCATGTTTATCATGGTGCCGACGAGAACCGCAGCAGGTTCGAATGGGAAGTGGATTGGTAGTTTCAGTGCTTGCACCCTCGATTTTCTGCGTGATTGAGACAATATCTAAATTTTCCCAATTACATATTACGAATAGTAGCGAATTTGTAAAAGCAAATAAAGAAATTGTGATATTGAGTAAACAATAAAGCGCAAAAGTATGAAAAATGAAAAGAGTTCTGACTGCTTGTCGTACCTAAACTAATCCCCGTTGACTCCACTCTGACTCCCAAAGTGATACCTGATTCTACAAGTTATAGCTCGAAGTATGCGATGAAATAACACATATGATAAGCAACATAAGGATATTAAATAGGTATTGAATGCAACACTCATTCAATATATATATCTCCTTAAGGCTTTCACTTGATGAAAATTATTTTTGTATCTTGTAGTATACCAACCCTTTCTCTTTCGTTAGCGCCATATGGCACATCTAGTTGATAGTGAGAATGTTACATGATCGGCTGTGAATATTATCTCATGTGTATTACAATCAAATGTATATCTTACTAAAAGTTGACGTCAATGTTATCAATAATATTGGCGTTAATGAAGGCGTAATTGTTTATAAAACACATTAAATTCAGCATTTTTAACAAACAAACTATGAAAGTATATTATTTACGTAGAAAAACTGTGCTTTGCTCTTTATTATATAAATTATCTGTATCGTATATAAGTGTATGCGTTGTATTTCGATAGAATATATACCTTGAATAAGGTACAAAAGACTTGTATTGACATATGATAGCAAAGCCTGAAACCAAAACATGCAGGCTTTGTGTCACACCTTTTTGCATGAACGTACGGGTGATATTCCATCTAGACGTGTATATACCGCAGTAATTATCATCAGAAAAGTAACGCATAGAAGTAACTGGCTTATTCGCGGCCGATTGATTTTTATTAAATGCTAGACATATACCAAAACATTGATCTTCATTGAGTGTTTCCTCATCATGGAACATCACAGAAAAAAAACTATTTTATTATGTAATAAAGTGAATGAAAAAGAAAAAAAATATAGCATGTCTAACTATTATAAAGGGAATGATGCACTCAGACTATTATTTTTTCTATGAATATTAGATGTAATCATATTTAAGTCATCTAGTATAAAGATGTATAATAGTTTCATCATTGTGCGTGGGAGGGGGAGGGCAAATATAACAAAATTGAAGCTCCAATAAGCAAAATCCCAGTGAAAATACCGACACATCTCGCCCTCAGATGGTGGTATGAATAAAGTAATAGTCTTGATATAAAGGGATAACAGGTTGCAAACGACGAAAAAAGATAGCCATCCACCGAGCTTCCCCAGGACGCTGGCCTTTATATATAAAAAAGACAACTCAAAGCGGCACTGTCCTGTCAGGAGAGAATAGAGATATATAGTTATAGAATAAATGTGGGGGGGGGGGAGTGTGTAGGAGGGGTAAAGGGAAGAGAAGGCGCCGTTGCAGCGCACTGTTATTGGAATCAAGCAACAATTACTACGTACCGAAATGAAATAGCCAAGACTAACGCAACACTGTCTGTGGCGTGTACGATTTGACTCAAAGAAGACCAGAGCTAAACCTACCCATGAAGAGCAAAGCATCGCTTGAGATTGTACCTAATGGAGCTTCAACCTGTGGGGAAAGGAAAGTGAAATGGAAAGAATAGTAATTAAAGAAGAAGAGTGATGAAAAAAAACAGATAGAAAATGAATTGTGTTTTATAGCCCTTTCTTTTTGAGTGATGATTGCCATCATTGGATGGATAGTTTTCCGATAAATTCTCAGGACAAAAAGCTGATATAATCATAATGTCGTATCATAAATACAGGTTAAACTATGCATTTTTGAACATGTATAAAGCATATTATGCAGACTTTAAACTACACTTATAAAGTTAAATAAAAGTGCCAGACATTTTTTTTTTTTTTTTATCTTTTGAAGGATGCTCTTCTATTCGATTTCTTACAATACCCACATCATTTCAGAGATAGTCTCATTTTCTGTAATCTGTAAAAAAGAAGATTGCTGATATACATATTGTTAAAATCATGTTTCTATTTTTCTGTATAACATTCAAGTATACCCAGTCTTTGAAATTGATATTGCAGAATAGATCGGTTGATCTCGCAAAAAAACAACACAAAAGATATCATACCTGGAATGAGCTACTGGATCTGATTAAATATTATTTTGTACACAACGCACAAAATGTTTTCTTTGAATTCGTTAGTTAATGAGTGGATGTATTAGATTTTACTTCATTGAAAGGGTATTATGCCGTAAGGAAGGTAATAGAGCTTGGAATAAGAATAAAAAAAAAGTGAACACTAATAATAAGGGTAAGATTATAACATATATGAAGCTACCATATACTCGCCAATTAAGCACTTTCAGGAACCAGGTCCCGCCTTAGCCTTCATGTTTAATGGTACTATTATGTCGGAGCATTTGTGCTTATATCTGACTAGTGAAATCCACTGAAATTCTTACAGATATGATTAAACTACGTTCTTAATCGACCATGCCCGAAAACGTCGTCATTATGCCGTTAAAAAACAATTAAGACTTTCAAAATATGGGTCTACATCGAGATCAATTTCAAAAATAATTGAGCCCAAATTTCATCGATTTCGATTGAATAAATAAGCCATGGCATGCCTCAATGAAATCATATAGATCAAATATTCCTTCAATAAACTATGAAGAACAAAGATAGGGCTTTGATAATCGAGTAAGGTGCGGAGCGATATAATCTTTTTATATGAATTAGTTTTCATGTAAGCTTGATCTAATGATCAATAGATCTATCAGCTGATCTCTGGCCCATGTCGCATCATCGATACTCAATATTCAACATGAACTGTGGCATCGATTAGAAGTATTGCTAAAAGTTGCTTTTAATAATAAAGGTTGTGTCCCTTTCATCATTTAAAAGCTTTTGTGCTAATTATTTCATCACCTACTTTTATAAAATCCGGCGATTATCATGTTCCATATGAAAACCGATCGAGTGTAGAGTAGAACAGTTTAAAGTCAGTGGCACTCCATTAATTTAATCAGAAACCCTGGCTTTCATATTCTCGTTTTCCTTTTTTCTCTCTCTTTTTTATTTAACAAGCAATCAATTATATGGAAGGCACCAACAGTGATAATTTCCGGTTTTTACCATTACTGGGAGCCGATGAAAATCAAGGTCGCATTGTTCATGTTACGCATCAGATCCCGTTCGAGATCAACCATGACATGAAAGAAGAAGAGCGATTGCACTGGAATTTTGTCTCACGTCACGGCCATGCCGCCATGTATGCGGGCATGCACTCGCTTATCGACGAGTGGGAAACTGTGTGTATTGGTTGGACTGGCCAAATGTACGAAAACTCAACCAGTTCTTCAGAACGCCAAGAAATCGATGTATCTTCACTGAGTCTAGTAGAAAAAGAAGCGATAGCCAACCAATTGAAACAGGAACACAACTGCATACCTATCTTTTTGGATAATGAAAGTATAGCTGGCCATTATCATGGCTACTGTAAAACATGTAAAAAAAAAAAATGCAATAGATAGACTTGTCTTGCAGGAGATAACACTAACTTTTGGTATGCATACTAGTACTCTGGCCATTATTCAATTATATCATTTGGAATGATGCTACAGATGGTCGTATCGAAAAGACACAGTGGAATTATTACGAAGCAGTCAATCAAACGTATGCCGATCTGGTGGTAGATCAATATCAAAGTGGAGATACGATTTGGATCCATGATTATCATTTGTTGCTAGTTCCTAGTATGGTCAGATCAAAATTACCAAAAGCAAAGATTGGATTATTTGTGCATTCACCCTTTCCAAGTTCAGAGATCTTTCGATGCTTACCAAGTATAGTGGGAAGAAAAGCGACACCGATAAAGCTGACTAACCGATTTGAGTATAGAGCGCCAAGAGATCTTGAAAGGCATGTTGGGCGCAAATCTAGTTGGTTTTCAGGTAGATGAATGAAACTCTTTAAAAAGAGAATCCATGGCTAAAATAAATCACCACAGACCTATGCAAATGCCAGACATTTCATTTCCACATCAACGCGTGTATTGGGGTACGAAGCAACCCCCGATGGTGTAGGCTATGAAGGTCATTTCTGTCATGTAGGCACATTTCCTATCGGTATTGACGTAGACGCAGTGGATTCAATTCGAAAGAGCTCAGACGTTGTGCCCAAAATCAAAGCCATTGCCGAAATGTATCATGATAAAAAAATCCTTGTAGGCCGAGATAAGATTGATCTAGTGCAAGGTGTGCTTCAAAAACTAGCAGCTTTTGAAAAGTTCTTGTTGGATTATCCCCAATGGCAAAATAAAGTAGTGTTGATTCAAGTGACGGATGCAGCCACAACTTCAGGCATCGATAAGAATGAGCGTAAAGTGTCTGAAATGGTAGCTCATATCAATGGCACTTATGGCTCTTTGGAGTTTACGCCTGTCCATCATTATCATCACCATATTCATACAGACGAGTATTATGCGTTGCTATCAACTGCAGATGCAGCACTGATTACAGCAGTAAGAGATGGTATGAACACTACAAGCTTGGAATATGTCATGTGTCAGCAAGAGAAGCACGGTTCTTTGATCGTCTCTGAATTGACAGGCACAGCTGGATCCATGGGCTCTGCCTTATTGGTGAATCCTTGGGATTATTCAGGTGTTGCAAAGACGATCAATGATGCTTTATTAATGTCAGAGGAAGAGAAACTAACAAGACATATGGTAAGTTTGAGCTGATAATTACCAAGTATGCTAATAGCTGGTTTATCATAGCAACTACTAGCGCATGTAAAATCGAATACAACTTCCTTTTGGGCGCATTCGTTTGTCAGAATGCTGTTACACACGTGTCATTTATCAGAACAAAGCAAGAACACACCAAAACTTACACTAGATTACTTGCAAGATCAATATAATTGTTCAAAGAAACGGCTGTTGTGCTTTGATTATGACGTAGGATTCATCTCTAAAAGTGTTGAACATGGCTGTTGTCTAACGGATTTATACAGGGAACATTGACTCCCATCAAAAAGACGCCTATGGCAGCTACACCACCAAAAGACATGTTACAATACTTGGAGAAACTCTGTCAAGATCCACGAAATGAGGTTTGGATCATTTCTGGTCGTGACGAAAACGCATTATCCAACTGGTTGGGTCATATTGATCGCCTAGGACTGAGCGCAGAGCACGGTTCGTTTATGCGATACCCTACTAACAACAATAAGAAATGGATCAATTTGACGGAACATCTGGATATGGGGTGGAAAAATGACGTTCTCGAAATCTTTACTTATTATACTGAACGTACTGCAGGCAGTTTTATTGAACATAAACGATGTGCCTTGACTTGGCATTACCGTTTGGCAGATCCTGAGTATGGCGCGTTTCAAGCCAAGGAATGCCAAAACCATTTAGAACAAGCTATTCTCAGTAAATTGCCGGTGGAAGTGCTCGTAGGCAAAAAGAACCTGGAAGTGCGTCCTACCTTGGTCAACAAGGGCGAGATTTTGAAAAGATTGATATCAAACAATGGGTTCGACTTTGTTATGTGCTGTGGTGATGATCGTACAGACGAAGATATGTTTAAAATCCTCAAAAAGACAGACGGTCTGCTTGAACATCAAAAGTTTTCAGTCATGGTTGGATCAGAAGATCAAAAGACGGAAGCTCTATGGCATTTACCAACTGTGCAAGATGTAATTGAAAGTATGCGAGTCATGTCCGAATCTGTTGCAGAGTAAGGGATTGTATATTAGTATTTGAAATAGACATACAATAGATAGACATCTGTATATAGTATTTAATGGTAGTGGCATTTGTTTATTATAACGTACAAACAATAAAAGATAAAATGATGCCAATAATGAATACGCAATTCAAGGTAGGGTAACGAGAGGCTGCACTAATAGTTAATAGTCTTGCATCCACACCCATACGATTACAGGTAGGATTGTTCACATCAAAATGAAACAGTGTTCCGTTGACTGTAGCTGTGCCATTTTGCCAATAACCATATTGCATATCTGCCAAATCGCCTTCAGGACAATAGAACTGTAAGAATGGTGGACAGCTTTGTACAACATGATAGCATAGATCAATACAAGGCAACAACTCAGTCCATTCTCCAGGCTTCAACGTATCATCTACCCAGGGATTGCGCGATGCATTGACTGAAATATCACGTATAGCTGGAGCTGTTTCTACATCTTCTGAGTCTTGACTAAGATTGGCGCTGGCAGAAGAGTCCGAACATCGAGGAATAGTAACAGCACAAAGCCACGTTTTGTAATCTCGATAGCAATCGGTACAGTTGCGTACCAGTGAATATTGAGTACTTTCACAGTTGTATTGCGAAAGTGACGTGTTGAAAGGCTCAAACTTCTCCAACGCTTGATTGTCATATTGTAATGCTAAACTATGCATGTCATCTGTCAAAAAGGTTTCAGGATTGGCAGGAACACTGTAGGCTACTTGATCACAAAATTCGAGATCGTAAATGATCCGACAGTTGGCATTGACTTTGGTGCTGAGGTATATAGGTGTCGTCATACCAATGATACCATTCTTGTAAGGATGGGTCATATAGGCTGTGTAAAGGGTATTTTGGGTCAAATTGGATACCATGAATTGCTGTCTGAATAGATTGTTGGGCCCACGTCGCGTAATTGTTGCATTGATACCGTAGTTGTTGATCTGTTTCAGTTTGGCTGCACACATGGAATGAGAGAGTTCTACTGGCAAATTGGCAGCTATGATTAGACTAGAGTTTGGAGGTGTAGTTCCTTGAGGAAAAGGACTCGATAGAAACAAGGCATTATTTCTATCTGTATCATCTAATATAAGATATGGAATATTGTTGTCCAGTTTTTGGTCATTCATAAATACAGGATGCATATTTTCTATAATGTATCTGTTAGTATCAATACTGCCAAATCAAAATGGTTTCATACGGTTAGTCGAGGCACTGATTTCAAAAGTCCAATTGCCAGTCCAGCCTTCTCCTAGTAACGTAGGTGCGCCTACGGCTATCCATATCTCTGCTGTTTGGTTATCGCTTGTCCATTTTGTTAAACCATTTAAAGAATCCTCTACTGTAGTTCCGTTATCAGGTCCAGGCAAAGTGTTGCTACTAGATGTTGAGACAAACAAGTTTAATGGCGGCACTGTATCATGAAAACTGGAAGGGGGTTGAGGTTGACTGCACGTAACTGTAGATAGATAGATAGTGGGTAAATCTCGTTTTCCAAATAGTCGGCTTGTTGCTGAAACACTAAAGTAATAGTAATTGTTGGTTCCCGGTGCAATAGAAGATGACAGGATTTGATTATTGTTTAATTGCGTTGTTGAAGACGACGATTGCGCATTTGCACTATGGAATAAATAGTAGTAGCATATCACCGCTATTAACATATACAAGCTTGCCATACAAGTCTATGGGTTTATATTTGAATGAATAATTATGTACAGATGGGTGGAAAAAAAAAAAGGTTTATGGCTTTCCTGTGTAATTGCGCCCATTGTATGCGGGCATCAAATTTTTCAAATTATTATTTTGTTGGAACAACTTTTATCTTTATATTAATGCGTACTATTTAACATAATAAGACGACTTTAATTGGATGCTATGGGTTATATATATATATATATATTTCATATAAAGTATCCAAGGTTCGTTCAAAAATCAAAATCAAAATAGTAGTATGTAAATTAAATGCTGCTCTACGTTTTTTAACACATTGCAATGGCTTTTTAGTCTATTCGACGTGTAATAAAAAGATCTGCACGTTTTATTAAAGCAATACATACCTATATAAGCCTTTTCATTATCCAGTCAGCGGATAAAAATAAGAAAGAAAGTTAGGAGCCATCAAGATTACCGCTCCCGACCAATATCGTATCTGCTCAGTCGTTTATTCGCAAGGTAATTTATTCATCTGTAAAAAACATTAGAATGGCCCTCAGAAGCAACATATGTTTAACTCATCTTCATTATAATAGAGCATCTAATAGCTTGATTGGTTTTCGCCTTACTTCAGTACATGAAACAAGCTTTGTAACACAAAACTTGAACTTGTAACAAAATTCATGCTAACAAGGTGATAAACATCTTTCATACAAAAAGTTTTTCCTATGTTTCCTTTTGGTGAAATACTACCTTGAATATCTATAGATACTCTTTGGATCATGCGTCCTTTAAGTCAAGTATGCTGGATATAAGTTCTTTTTTGTTGTTGTGTCGTAGAATGCAACACGTCTTATAGATGTACATATATTTATTGATGGTTTATTTACAGAGTTACATCATCCTTTACAAAGAACAATTATTTACGAGTGGTGTAGCGAGTATTTGGGTATAAAAAGGAATCATTTCAACATTGTATTTCTTTATTTCTTTTCTCTACAAAACTTTCTGGTGCTTGACAAGTAAATACTAGTGGCGATCTCTCTGTAAAGCATACAAGACCCTTTAAGCCCATCCACCTAGCTAGGTTTATCTCAAATACTGAACTTAAGGCTACTTAACTATGTGAGCAAGGCTTAGGTCTATAAGAAAAAGTCTACTGTCTGCATCCAAAGTATCCTCTATACCATTATTGTTGGGTCTCACTATCAAAACAGAAGTTGA
Source organism: Actinomucor elegans (assembly GCA_026027325.1). Taxonomy (NCBI): domain Eukaryota; kingdom Fungi; phylum Mucoromycota; class Mucoromycetes; order Mucorales; family Mucoraceae; genus Actinomucor; species Actinomucor elegans. The sequence goes on from JAMSLZ010000003.1 coordinate 1,970,013, forward strand.
TTAAGAGCAAACCCTAGGTCAAAAATATCCTCTCCATCCCAAAGGATGTGGCTTGCTACTTTAAAATTTTCTACTTGAATAAAGGCATTCCAAGTACTAAGCGTTTGCTAAGTACTGCCCAATATACCTTACAAGATATACTACTTTATATGCATATGCACATGCATATATATATATACTCTATATACAAAATAAAGCTATATACCATTCTGCACATCTAAAAACTTGACTTCTTTCCACAAGCTTCTATCTCTATATATTCCCTTTATCAATCAAATGTGACTTTTCACCCATACATTACATCGTCTTATAACCAAATCATGTGCCTGTGTATAATATTTGCATGGTTAACGCTAAAGCCAACTACACTAAAACTTACAGCGCGGTTTCATTTGATCTGTCGACGCCTATTAGTTCCTGATCTTACGTAATAAATGAATATCGACACACTAAAAAGAAACTTTTGGATAAGGCAAACGCAACATATACAGAGTTTCAACAGACAGACAAGTTTATTGATTAGCACAAAAATCTTCAAAAAAAAAAAAAAAAAAAAAAAATCAAGTTGTCAGTTGTTAAAGGAAGGATATCTAGAGCTTTAAAACTGACTCCTGACAAAAATTCAGGATACTCAAATCGTGGTGTAATCCAATCTGTCCAGAATAGAATTGTGCATTGAATAATTTAAAAAAGTCATTATATAAGGCCGTTGAAATTTTATTGAGAGATATCTACGTACATCTCGTTACTGTCAACACTGATATACTGATATAGGATAAAATAGGTGAATACTAGATTGTTTATTAAAATATAACCAGTAGTACTTGTCCATCTGAGGCTTGTATTGAAGCAGATAAAGTTTTATACTCGAAAAGAACATAGGTGTTTCGTTTATGCTAACAATACTTAAAAATGCGGTAACCAGTTTACACTGTTGGGGTACTTTTGTTCAGGTGTGACAACCAAACAAGAACAAACTATAAGTATAATCAGCAAAACCGGTGGAATTGTTGCTTGGAAAAAGAAGAGCTTTTCACTCAAGAATAGAAGACAAAGTAAAAATATCAAAGGTGAAATTACCGCCACAAACAATATCCAAACTATGCTTAATGACAGTAATAGTGTGTTGTTTCTGTTGATGTAAATCAATAATATGACCATTAAGCATATGGGTGTTGATAAGAGAAGAAAAACTAATATTTTTGCCCAGTTTTTGTCAAAAAACCAATGGATACACAAGCGCAATTTCCGAAATGACAATTCATTGTTGATCTTTTCATATATTCCCAACTGTAATTTAGGTAAGCATACAACTGGTTTGCAATAGTAGGCTGGGCCGCATGCTGCGTGAATTACCATGCACAGTAGCATATAACTTGAGAACATGGATATCACGTCCATTGTGTGCATTGTATCTATATTTTGTAAGCGCATACATGACATTATGATGGCTGAAACACACTGAACGGCACCAAATAGGCATCCCATGCTACTTTTCATACAATAGAACCCGTCAAAAGTAGGATCGCTGATATATCTTTTAGCAGGTAGAGTCAGTAATCGCAGGCGTTTCACTTCTTTGACTTTTTTCGGCCAGTATTTTGGAAGCCATAGCGTTGGCAGTTGAATGCTGCCTATATCGTTTTTATGAGTAACAATACAATTTACTGATATATCGTTTATGTCGGGTTTATCATCCTCCATGTGTACACTACAGTTTTCCTTGCTTACCGTCTGGTTTATTGAATTTATTCTGGGTATCATAGCCGATAAAATATCTTGCATTGGGCAATAGGCGGATATATTTGTACGGCATACCCACAGACTTGTACTTGATTAATCGGCAGAGAGATCTTGCTGCATACGAGACAAATATAACAGGCAATATAAGTAAAAGAACAAGTGATTCTAAACAACGTTGGATATTGTCTCTTTCCCCTAACAATTTCTCATCACTATGTTCGTTATCTTTAAACACCCCCACTGTACCAAGCAATGCCATAGTAATACTGTTGGTAATGATAGTGGTTAACAGTGTAGCGACATTTCTTTCATATGATACATCCATATTGTATATATAATGATAAGAAAAAGAAGGAACAAACAAGAATCAATCATATGTATTTAAATTGAATGAGCCACACTGGGCTAATGACCGATTTTTTTTCTTTTTTTTGTTTTGTTTTCTCGAATACTGTTGCTTACATTCTATTTTTATGATTTAATGGTGTTGGTTATCGCTTTTGATTCAGTTAGTATTATGACTTCAGAGAACGAAATGCAACTGTTGTGTTTGATTCATATAAAAAGACTCTGAATTACTGCGTACATGCCCCATTACTTGAAATGAGAGCAGATACAATGGATTTAACAGAGTTTATTTGTGTACATATTCTTAGTTTTGTATTACAGTGTATTCAACTTGAGCAAGAGCGTATACTATTTACCGTACATTTGAAAAGGAAGACAAGAAAACAACAAGCCTTCAGACAAACGACATGTTACAAATAAATATACATGCGTAATACTTTAATTAAAGATAGGTATAGAAATGTATGATTTTGACCTGAGAAGGACAGCCTATTAAGCAGCTTCAAAGATCTCACTCATCATATACATAACAGCTAGATTACAAGGAACACAAAAAGGGGTGCGAAAAATGAATATTGCATTGATAGCTGTATAAAGCAACATTCTATGAGCGCGAAACTACTATCATATACCAATGTAGGCCTATCACAGTGTGGAATGGCTACAATAATCATTGATTTATTAGTGTCGGTAAGTAATTGATCATCCTAATAGAAACTGAGCCTTATATATATAACTATGTATACTGACGTATACATAAAGTAATGTGCGTCAAAAAGTATACTTCTTGATATATCTAATGTCCAGTAATAGACACAGTCTTCCAATCCCAACAATTTTTCCCCCCTTGTTAAGCTCATTACATTTCTTATCCAATTCTCAGTTGATATCGCTGATGACTGGTGCAAGCTCAATATAAAGCACTGCATCTACTAGAATCATTGTTTGATCAAAGTACTGTCATTATATTACATTTCAAGTATACATGCGTTCCTTGTAAGCTAGATCATCAAATGACACCTAGCTTTTTCAATTGACTCCAGTTGAAAACCATATCAGATTAAAAGGCCGTGTTCAGAATGAACAACTGCATCTATTAAAGCCTTTATGTCACAGAGCTATTAAAGGTAGTTTGTGTTATTTTTCCATTCAAGAGTTTATAGTGATTAATAGGCAGCGTCTTCTTCCAAAATTGTATAGTCGGTTAATGCTTCAGATAGTTTATTATTGTCGTGCCTCGAAGCTTCTTTTAGTTCTGTCTTTGTTAAGTTTATATCATTGTTCGTAGCAACGCATGCTTTTATATGATTTTACTATTTTTCGAACAAAACAAGATAGTGCATGATATTTTTTTTTCTTGTTGCATGGTATATATAGACTGAATTAAGTAGCGATATATTGTTATACCTCTTTCAATTGAACAGTTTCTGTTACTCAACTTAGCTATATATACTGTGATCATAGTTATGCCCGATATTTTTGACAGGCACCACCGTTGCTGTGCACTAGTGTATTCACAGCTGTTGCTGCTATGCTCCGAGATTTCGGTGGCAATATACTATTATATTTCTCTACATTAGCAGGCGTCAAACGTATTTAGGTTGTATATGGAGGCCATTGAAAAAGAAAAAGCGCGATCATCTTGATTTGATATTAAATACAAGCTTTTGTGAGCCTTTTTTTTTTTTTTTTTTTTTTTTTTTTTTTTTTAAAAAAAAAAGGACTCCGAAAACATATAAAATTCCAGTCAATAGGAAAGCCGCACGCGAAACCAACAAAATACTCTCCCCGAGTTTACTATTCGCACTTTCCAAACCTTTTTTTTTAAGCTTATACATTTAGAAAGAAAATGATGATGAATATGCGGCCATCATTGGTCTCTCTGCTAGTCCTTTTAAGTATTTTGGCCGTTGTTAATGCCGTCAAGTTTGACTTGCTTGCTGTTAAAAGCGACCGAGCATCTGAAGGAACCAAATGTCTCGCTCAATACGTTACAAAAGATACTTTGGTCCTTGCTACTGTCAATGTCGGTGAAGGTTACAACCAACGCGTCGAACTTGAGGTAAACAAAAAGAGTACTCGGTTAGAGAGCATCCACTAATTGGGGGAGTTGTTGAACTAGATTTTGAATGAAGATGGCGAAACCCGTAATGTATACACAAAGAAGAGCAACGTTCAAGGTGAACTTCGTAACGCCTTCAACACTAACAATGATGGTGAAGTGATGGTTTGTTTCACTAATGTTCTTGATGATGGTAAGAAGAAGAAGAAGAAAAAAAGGACTCAGCATAGCATATGTATATACCAGAGGATTTTTAGTAATGATGATTAAATAGGTTTCCAAGAAGGACCTCAATACAAGCGTGCAATTGAATTAACGTTCAGTGTTGGTGCTGAAGCTGCTGATTTCAAAAAGATGGCTAATGCTGAGAAACTTAATCCTCTCGAACTTGAGCTTCGCAAGTTGGAGACAGTCGTTAAGGAAATTGTTGATGAAATGAATTACTTGAAGCGTCGTGAAGCCAAATTAAGAGATACCAACGGTAAAAATGCAACTGGGAGAACATGATATGCTATGGTTTTACTTATACAAATGCTTATAGAATCCACTAACGAACGTGTCAAATGGTTCAGTTTCCTTACATTGTTCACCCTGTTTGGTCTCGGCACCTGGCAAATCTTGTATTTGCGTCGTTTCTTCAAGAGAAAGAGATTGATTGATTAAATATAATAAAGCACACAGACAAAATCATTGTTTTATTTATTTAACTTTCTTGGTTAATTTGCTTTGAAATGGCCAACAAGGCTTCACCAGCAGCCTTAAAGTCATCCAAATCAACATAGACTTGACCACACAATCTAACCCACCAAGTGTTATTGTTCTTGTAAACTGATGCCATGGTATTATGGTCATAGATCAATTTTTCAAGATAGTAATCAGCGATTTCACTGTCTGTCTTGGAAGACTTGATGGTAGGTAGCTCGACATTGACCATATTAGCAGTTAATGTCTTGGTAGAGTTCTCCATGACGCGTGTGCCCAAGATTTCAGCAACGAGGGCGCCTCCTCTAACAGCCATATCATGGCAGTATTCACGAATAGCGTCTTCACCGCCAATGGATTCACGGTATTGAATAGCAGCATCTACACACATATAAGGTGAAGTGTCAATGGTATTAGGTGCATGCTCAAGATGATAAGAAGAAACATCATCTGCTTCAGTATGATAAGTATAAGCCCAGTTGATAGAAGTAGGGTGAATAAAGCCTTGATTTCTCTTGGGGACATACAAAATGGAACAGCCTCGAGGGGTAAATAGCCACTTGTGACAGTTGGAAATAAAGTAATCAGGATCCAACTCGCGCAAATTCAGTTCAATATGACCAACAGCATGGGCAGCATCAATGAGGGACAAGATTCCATGTTCTTTCACCAACTTGGTAAGGGCTTCAAATGGTAGTCGGACGCCAGGAAGAGAGGAAATGGCATCGATCACAGCCATGCGGAACTTGGAACCCTTGGCTTGCTCTTTTTCAATAGCTTCTTTGGTCAATTGAATCACTTCCGCATCTTCAAGTGGGTAGTTGAGCTCAACATACACCAACTCCACCTGGTACTGATCTTTCAAAAACTTTAAGGTCTTGTCTACAGAGGCATATGTTGTTTGATACTAGAACAAAAAAAAAAAGCTATTATTGCAGGCCCAATGAGGTAATCCGTTCATATACATACACAGAGAATCTTGTCGCCTGCTTTGAAAGGAAAGCTTCTAAGGACAGTATTGATACCTTGAGAAGCATTAGGCACAAAAACAAGGTCATCAGCATCACAGTTGATCATTTTAGATAAACGATCAAGATTGGCACGAATGATAGGCTTCATTTCAAAACGGTTCCAGCGATCAGGATGCGCTTCCGCTTTATCTTGCAATTCATGTAAAAGAGGTCTGATCGCCTTGGGATAAACACCAAATGAACCATGGTTGACAGGTACATATTGAGGTTCCAAAAAGAAATCTTTGCGAAGGCTTTTACCAAAAGTAGCTTTAGTCATTTGAAGAAGAAAAAGAGAAAGTGAAGATATGGCATCATCCTTGAATTGATTTGTCTTTATATCCATCAAAACACATTAAAGGTCCGCAAAATATTTACAGTGTAGCGCTGACTACCACTGCTTCCAGAAAATCGTATATTACTGTGAATGGCTGCGGATATGAGTCTAAATGAGCTACCATGTAGTTTTTTTTTTTTTTTTGTTATCTGGATATTTTTTTGAGATTTATGCAGATATGGACTCCTACCTGGAAAAACTTCTGGAATATACCAAAATGCGATCTCCGGCATCGTGGGAAGTGAGTCATTTGAAAACAACGCTGCATGTGCCTGAAAAAAAAAAAGATTCTTCAGATAATTAATAATCTACAAAATGTGACTATAAATTATTCATTGACGTTTCAAGCGTGATCAGTTAATACGTAGATCGCTGGTATATTTTTAGCAATAACTCGACCCATTAGTTAAGACTAGGATATACACACAACGCGTTATGTTTGAGTCATACCCTCAAGCTCGGATGATCGGAATTAGCCATCTAAATGTGCATACTCTGACCTACATGAGAACTAGGAAATGTGATCCTTATTAACACGTATTGATCAAAGCATCTTATGACTCTATTATTACTGGTCAGAGTAAAGCAGTTTAGAGATCAACCCTAGTAACACAAGGTTAACCGCAGTAAGTTTCACGTATCCTTTGTTTGCTTCCCCCCCCCCTTTTTTTTGTTTTCTCCAGCATTCAAACGAAATACCCAACTGATGTATATATGCAATAGTTCAACTTGATGGGGCTTTTATTTATTTATTTAATAATACTCAAAATACCATAGTATGAAACCAAGAACATTCAAGATTTCTAATTAGGAGTCAACTATTTGACTGATGAAATTTACAAATTAACAAAATGTTTATAGAAAATTTGCATACTCGAGTGATATTGTATTGTTTTTATAGGCATTGTGAATCCTTCCGTTTCATTCAATACAAATTAGATGCAACATTTGATTGAGATCAGCCAAAAGATCTATAAATGATTAGTCTTTGCCCATGTAATGATATAAACCGCTGTTATGCACCAATAAGGTAATATGTCTATCGCAATTGAGATAAACCATGTTTAAACAGGTACAACAAGCCATTCTCAACATGTACTCCTCATCAATTATAATTGTGAACCAGGATTGATTGAAAGATCAAGAGACGCGGAAAATGGGTGAATTGTACTTGTTTCGATCTTTGATAGAATGTTGGCATTAATTGCAAAGTACTAACAACAGCATTTAAAGACATACAATTTATTAACGTAGCCTATGTAGAGGCAATAGTGTATAAGTCTATTTGTTTTGTTTTTGTTGGTACAAGACACTCGATTTCTCACTGTATCTCTACACCATATAAAAAGTGGAGCTTAGTATACATACATGAAAAGAAATGTACAAGGTGGTTTATATCATTCAATGCAGAATACAAAGTCGTACAACCTGCATTAAGTCATTTTCTGAGTGTTCGATCGCTTGTATTATTCAAAAGTCAATTGGAAGTGCACATTGAGAAATATTTTGATAACTGGAAAAACCGTCCTTAGGAAGAGTGGATACATGAACGCCGCTAGATAACCAAGATCATTGATAGCCTTAGATTGTCCAATCGACTACCATTTAATGTCGCATCCAATGACGATGACGGGTTCAAAATAAGCTACTTCGTCTATTATATAAAATTATTATTTAGTTAAAGTGCTGACTGTAAAGCACATGCATTCTATAGGTATAGATTCGATTTATTGAACAATTGATCTCTTGACCAATTTTGGTATACAATAAGGGCATTACCAGACAAGTGGCGTATACGCTTATAATGAGTTTTTGTGTTCATCAATGTCATTGCTTCACTGCAGTACAATTTATAAATTACGTTCATCAATAATTTAACGTAAACAGGCATGCATTCTAACTTGCATAAAAGCATAACCTATAAATTTTTTCGTTAATCCCTGCTAAATATCGTCTCTAGTGAGTAGCCACCGAAAAAAAGAAAAAGAAAGACTTTGTCATAATATTTGTTTCATTGTATCGAGTGATTTAGTAACCAATTGTAAATTTTGTACATTCCACAGAATCTAGATGGATCTTGATCAAATGTCACTTCGAATGAGTATTCCAAGATCAGAATGCACTACTTTATCTAATAGATCTGCAAGTATATTCTCATGCTTTTGTTACAGTACTTTTTTTTTTGTAGCTTTAATTTCATGTCCTCGCGTTTTCTTTTATGTAATTTAAAAGTCTTGCTAGAAATTCATGAATTCAACATTTATTCTATTAGCACGAGCTTAAAGTTTGGTTTTGATCTCGTGAAGAGGACCCTTATTCATTCTTATTGGTGAATCTATAAAGGTAATACTCGAGTATATCCACTTGTCTGGTAATCCGCTCTTCACTTCATGTAATGAAATTAAAAATTCAAGCGTCGGAACTCATTTTTAGCTTTCGTGTATTTACCTATTTGATTAGTCAATCCATCATCCTAGTGCTCCAACGTGCACGTATATACAAGTGGAATGGCTTTCTATTAAATGCCAATGCAGTGATTGTAAAATGGGTTTGATTCCACCGCTCCATGTTTCTTGTACTACATCAGAAAAGTTTAAAACCTGCAGACTGTAGAGATATACATGTCCAAAAGAACAAGCTCCCTTTTCCGTTGTAAAACCCAAAAGCATGGCCATGCATTCCATCGTGCTACCGGTATGTATATTAATTGACAGGATCGAATGTTTGCTTATGTGTGGAACAGTCATTACAGAATTCGGGGAGACATATGAGCCGACAGAGAAAACCACACGCTTGTACAGGATTGAATTAGTTAGACTCTTATACTGACAGACGTTTGAATCATACGCTATTAGTCATATAATAGTAGCGAGGAGCATGAAATATACAACGTCAAATCTACGAGAGCCAAGATTGAGTTTTCCACGTTCTTTTTATGTTTTCTGGCAAAATCAGGTTTCATTCCAAGCTGGTGTAATGTTTATAAAAAAAAAGGAGCAACAGCTAATGGTCTCCACAACAAAAAAAAAAAAAAAAAAAGTCCCTTAAAGATTAACTTGCATATAACCTGTACCGAAATCTGAACAAATGATTCTCTGTTCTAATACACAACGACATGCTTGAACTTGTTGTAATCCATACCCGTTGTTTGTAAGTATATAAACTGGTGTTGCCCACGTTCTGTCTAGAGTCGGAGCTTGTGTAACAGATGATATTAATTATATTCAGTGATAATCATACTGTTGGAATACAGTGTAGAAAGAAAAAGGTTTCATTTGAGGATGACACTGCATATAGTGATTAAGTGCTTATTATATACCATTAGCCTATAGAATGCATTCATTGTTCAGTTGACTGGACATATCGTGATTTAAATGGCGCTGGTAAGCTCTATTAACCTACAAAAAAAAACTCTGTCACGCGTTGATTGCCTCGATTCAGAAAGGCTATCCAAGAACAAATATTAACTCCTGTTTTATTCCGTTCGTCTTTTCTTTCTTTCTTTCTTCATTTATTTTCAATACAGTATGGTTGCTGATTTCGCTCCACAACCACAACAAGAGCCTTCCATAAGTCGACATGGATCTCAAAGAGAACAGCAAAGGTCTCTTCCAGTAAAGACCATTGGCAACTACTCTTTACAACAAAGTATCGGCAAAGGTAGCATGGGCAAAGTCAAGCTAGGTGTCCACAATGTTACTGGTGAAAAGGTAAGAGTGGATGGATCGATAGTTTAATTTAAATTCTAAATATATCTTTTATAGATTGCCATTAAAATTGTTCCCAGAGCCAATTTACAGTTATTAAACCAGCCTTCGCATACAAATGGAAAGACAGCGCAGCAGATAGCAAAAGAAAGGGCCAGAGAAGAGAATCGTGAAGTGAGAACCATCCGAGAAGCGCACATTATGATGCTGTTGAGACATCCAAATATCGTTGGCATGAAAGACTTGGTGCTGCAAGGGCCTTATTTTTATATTTTAATGGATTTTGTGAATGGAGGCCAACTGCTTCATTATATAGTCAAAAGACAACGTCTTTCTGACAGAAGAACACGATCATTTTCTCGACAAATAGTCAGTGCATTGGATTACTTGCATAGAAACTCGATTGTTCACCGAGATTTAAAGATTGAAAATATCATGATCGACAAGTCTGGCAGACATATCAAAATCATTGATTTCGGCCTATCCAATCTCTTTTGTCCAGAACGTCAGCTCACAACTTACTGTGGATCCCTCTATTTTGCAGCACCTGAACTATTGAGAGCAACTCCTTACAGTGGCCCTGAAGTAGATGTCTGGAGTTTGGGTGTAGTGATTTATGTGATGGCCACTGGTTCAGTGCCCTTTGATGACAAGTCTATGCCAGGTCTACATGACAAGATCAAGCGAGGCCATGTCAATTACCCTGCTCATCTTAGCGAGGAATGCAAGAACCTTTTATCTCGCATCTTTGTCACTGATCCTACCCAAAGAATTATCATGACGGATATCATCCACCATCCTTGGATGAACAAGGATTCTGCACCCATCAACAACCATATGCCTTCTCGAAAACCGCTGACACTGCCACTCAACCCCAAAGTCATCGAAAGAATGTCTCAGGGATTCAATCTAGGCACACCTGAAGAAATCGAACGTCGACTCACTTTGATTATCCAATCTCCTGTATACCACGATGCAATCAAGCACATTTCAGACTGCCACGCAAGAAAGACACTCACACCCCCTTTAACTTATAACGAAATCAACTTTGGCATCGTTTATGATGACCCACAGTCTGTACCAGCTGCTTACCATCCATTTTTGTCATTGTATTACCTGGCAGCAGAGAAATTTGTCACAATGGAACTTGAAGCGCACCATCATCGTGTGGCCGTCAAGTCCAGTTTATCACGCAAGGCCTCTCTTGAATCACTTGGTGGTAATTCCTCAGCTCGCAGTAGTCAAGCCTCGCTGGTGGATGAACATGCTGGCACTCGACTATTAACTGAAGTACCCTTGAGTCAAACACCTGTCATGCCTGTTATTCAAACAAATGGATCTGGTATCAAGATGCATGGCAATTCAAGTTTCTCTGGATTTGTCTCTCAACCTGCTGCTATCGGTTCAACCAATTACCTAAGTCGAATTCAACGCTGGCTTCGTTCTTCGCTTTCTCAGCAGCATCTTGCTTCAGAAACACCCAACACAGCTGTTTCAGCACCACCATCACCACCACATCGCGTGGAGGATCCCAAACATGCTGAAGTGGATCCTCTTTATGTCAACTCTTCTGAATCTGGCGCAACCACTCGATTACCTACACCCTCTCATTCCACGGACGATAGAGAAAACACGGTGGACTCTCGTAACGAAAGTTTCAACAGTCACCAAAATGAGACATTGCATGTAGTAGATATTAGCCGTCATCAACCACCACCTCCTCCTCCTCCATCATCAGCACAAACTGCTGGGACACCTGTAGCAGGAGCTCCAGGAAGTAGATCTCTGTTTCGAAAACTATCTCAGGCCTTCCTTCGTAAAAACTCTTCTAAAAGCTTGAACAAAAAGTCAAGTAATCTCAGTAATACGAATACGGGTAGCGAAAATGCCAGTGAAGATGAAGTATCTCATGTTGCAGTTGCAGATGTGCCTACGAAACCTGTCGAAGATGCTGCGGACGTACCACCACCCGTTCCTCCCAAAGATCCCAATTACTCCATTGCACCTATTCGATCAGCCAGTGTGTCACGCCCTCTCTCTGCAAGAAACTCTCAACAGCTGCCTCCTCCTGGCATGTCTATTGCCACTGTGACATCTCGACAAACTGCGCATACGATTGATATCAGTGCTATCAATCTGAATGGTAACAGTAACACTGGTGTTGCTGCTACTACTGTTTCTCCAATCTCGACCTGTACTACTACTACCTCCACTATACCAACACCCATTGCATCCAAGATGGCCAAATACGATGATATACCAGCTGCACCTTCAGCACAAAACAGTCAATTGTTGATGCAACCCACACCCATTGTATCAAGATCTGCATCCATGGCTACCGCTTCTCATCATCGTCGTAAAGGCTCTGTGTCTAAACTGACTGGCAAGATTGGTTCTTGGCTCAATCGCTCAGCCTCATTTAATCAACACACTAGCAATAGATTCAATACCACCACTCAACAACAAGAAACCTCTTGAATCATTATACAATTATATATATATATATATACATATATTCTAATAGATTTTGCTTTTTTATTATTTTTATTCTTATTCTTATTATCATATCCTTTTAACTCACATTATACACAAAAAGAAACGCTTTTATATACTATAATTACATTAATCTTATTATTTTCCTCGTGTTTTATCGCAAATAAAAAAAAAACGTATATAGGGTCTCTTGAAGGCTCGGTCTCTTTGCTGTCCAAAAAGTCTAGAATGTTTGTACGACATGATATGCTTAGTGCACAATTGACGGGGTACCACACAAACTTTAATGATCATAAAAAAAAGGGATCTTCGCTGTTTTTAAGTGGCAAAAAAAAAAGTTTCTTTTGTGCATTTGTTAATATGAAGTCATTTAAATTATGAATACAATTGAGAGCACATGTTTGTTTCCCCCTCACGAAGAAGTCACTTTTCCCAGGCACATACAGACTATTACTCGCGCTAAAAGAGGGAAGAAAAGGCTTTTTTATCAAGTGAAAATTGCAAACTGAATTGAAGAGATATTAAATACATAAAAAAACAATGGTCAATCAAATTATAATTCTATCAGATAAGTTAGCTCATTCTGAACATGAACTATTCATTCAATGCAACATTGAATTCGAGATCGGTCTAGATCGCACGCGTCAAATAAGGCACTACTACCATTCCATTGTTCTACGCTAAAAAATAAATTAAGACTCAGGAACAGAAATGAGATATTAGTTAAGACTGTAATAGAAAGCGATAAAACAGAACCAACAACCCGAGTAGCTAACAAAATATGTATGCCTTTTGATCCTCTTTTGGATACTGGCTTTTGGAGGGGAAAAAACGATAAATGACCATGAGCTATTGAACACCTTTCTATGTGGATGTATGGGTCATGGCATTACGTTTATCAGAACGATCTAAATATTTTCCGGATTTCAAAGGGTTATTTCGGGTAAATCCAGATTAATAAACATGTTTTTATTTTGTATGATTTTCAATTAAGATACTATGGTGTCTATGCGCAATTCCTGCTGACTGATAAAATCAGCAGTTTCGCATCCCATCCAGAGTGGCCTGATGAAAAGCTATAGTATTCAAGGGCGATTACTCGAAATGCTCTCAATTATATCGAAAGCCAATTGAATTACTCAAGTACCTTTAATATTTTGGAACACATGGATCAGTATTTAAGCGCACGCGTCAATGCAGAAAACATACTCGTTTCAAAGATTTTGACGCGTGATAAACTATTAGCCGCCGTCAATAAGATTCCATACTTGTTCTAATATGTAGTTTCTGTTTTCAACCATAATAACCTTCATAGACACAATCCAGTAAGAAAATATGACCCCATCTTAGGGATCACATTAATACAGTTTTAGATGATACTGTGTCTACACATCTTCTGATACGATAGCATCGACAGTCGAGTCGAGTGCAATCAGGATAACAAATGATTTAAACAGCAGCAAAAAAAGCTACTGGCATAACGCTTTATCGAGATGTTCATAAATTATCCCAGAATTGAACTGCATCATGTAAATAATAAGCTTGCTCGGTATACATGACAAATCTTATCATCCCAGTAACTAGCCATCCATTCTATAATATACATGTAATTGCTCTTTTATAAGCAGGATAGGGCTCTTTCTTCCTGCTGCAAAACATCTGATGGAACGACTTGGGCGGTAGGTGAAGTATTTATTACAGAGAAAAAGTTTACAAGGTACGAGGGCGTCTATTGAGTTTGCTGATTTATATATCTATTCGTCAGTCTTCTTTGGTAACTGAACTTTGGGAATGGTCTATCATTTAAAAGAATAGTGAATACACAATATCTTTCTATGAATACATTTGCCTTTCTTTTCTTTTTTTTTTTTAGCGTACCATGTCAGGTTTCATGATCTAATAAAACAAAGAAAACGCGTTAATGAGTCTACTGTAGTATAGGTAAACGTTTACGACATACTCTATTGACTACCGTACTTCCAACAGCCATGCCGGTACACATGATCATAAAAGTATAGAAATTGTTAACCTTGGCCATTATTTATGAAAATACTGTTGTATAAAATAATCTAGGGTAAAAAAGAGGCAGGAAAAAAAAAAAGGACTATACACACGGAGTTTAAAGTTTTGACAAGGCCTCTCACTCTGTTGACCATTTCTTCATAATCTTTGCATTTTTTGGCTGTAGTTATTTCACATTTGGGCTATGTTTAATAATGTAAAAGCACTTTATGAGTAAGGTGATATAGTTTGTATGAATTATACAGCATTTTTCAAATAAAAAGCTCAAGTATTTCATGGTAGACCCAAAAACCCAGAAAAATTGATTTTTTGCGTGTATACCTTTTGAGTGTCACATCAAACCATTGTACTTTTTCAATGCTCAGCCACTAATAAGCGCTTGCATGGTTAAAAGTAAATTACAATTAAGCTTTCAGCCGTGGCCATGACAGACAATTTGCTGCTGACCACGACTAAAAAATTCCTGTGACACCATGCGACATTGATCATGCAATGTATTCATAGTATGATGTTAAAGTTAAGTATGATGTGGTTTGAGTGCATGTGTTTTTTATGTGGTATCATGAAGTTATCATGGTATCGTAGAGTTTCTGGTTATTATACGTATTTGGCTCCGATTACCGCTAGCAGCAAATCAAACCAACTAACTTAGGTGATATGATTTGGCTTGAACACATCTACAGTATTAGACATCAAATTATGCCGTGTAACAATAGTCTAGGGAATCTGATCTGCAGGATATGCTATTACTGTAGGAAATAACTAATCGCTTTTTAGAAAATCTTTCGATCCAAATTAGTAATACAGTTAGGTATGCTGGATGCATATAAAGAATTGCAATTGAAGCGATCTCTGTCTGAAGTACCGATGCATACAATTTCATACTGTATTCGTTATTATATTATGTATTATTATATACTGCAAGGGAGAAGAACAGTGCCAATACTTAGTATAATTTTACACATAAAAAGAATGATCCTAATATTTAAATGGGGGGGAGGTGTCAAAAAAACTGAGAATATTACTATATCAATATTCGCCTGTTTCAACTTATTTTGGATGTCTCCTTCGTAGTGTTCAATATTACCCAAGAAGACGTTGGTATCCAAATCTTTACCTCGCAAGGAGATATCTTGGTCTGCGCTTAAAACCGATGACATGAATACTTTACAGCAGAAAGCAACTTGTTTTAACCAATTGACTATGAACTGAAGAAGTTCCACTCAATTCTTTGGTGACTCATTTATGGGGGATTTTTGTGCATAGCCAAAATGAGGGCTGAATTCGACAACACATGCTACTTGTAAAATTTAAAATTGTCAATGTTGATAAATTCTACAGATTGATTAGATTGACATAAAAACAGGAGTCGCACTTATCACAGAGTTGACCATAGGGCTTCCATAATATCCCTCTATGTATACAGCCCTTCTCTTGCAATTTTGGTCCGAAACTGGCCTTCCGACAACTAGAAGCACTCATCCATCGTTCCACTTGGTGTTTGTTAGGGCCAAAATGCTGATTTTCTTCAGTGGGAGAAAGGCCATATATCATATAGCATGCTTACTCGTAAGCAATCGACGGATATGTGATGGCCATAGGAAGTGACAAAAAAAAAAAAGACCCTCCCAGCTATTTTAGAGCGCAATTTTTTTTTTGGCTGGGAGTGGGGCGTGAAAATGACCTAGATATTATTGAAATCGGTATTAGCGATTGACAAGCCAAAAGATTGTAGTACACTTTATTCAGAAAAAGATGGTGACAGAAATAAAATGCTTGATACGATTCAATGCTTGGAGGATATAAAATCAATGATACAGTACTGTACAGTATGCATGAGTGCATATGTAGTGCTATGGAGATTGAACGTTCCTTCAAGTATACTGTTTAACTGCTTGGTATTTTATGTATGCTGTATGTGTGATTTCATTATTGTTGAAGGTGGCCACCTATTAATGATCCATATGAATCAGTATCTCGTCAGGCACTAATAGGCATGATGCACATAATACGGTATGTTCTATCGGACTTAAATGTGAAAAATCAGAATTCAATATTTTATAAATCATAAAAAAAAATCACAATGCATTTCTTTCCACAAGGTGGAATCACACCTGTTTATTGGAAATATTACACTGCGTTGTCATGAAATTGTAAACAGTACTACGAGAAACATTAAGACTTGCAAATTTTTGCTTCAAACGTTTTACCTCTTCAGTTACAATAACAGAAGGATTCTCATCAATTTAAAAGGGGTTTTTTATGTTCTTCCTTAAGAATTCGTTGGTCACTTGATTTTTTCATCTTTTCCAAAATACTTTAGGATCGTCGTAATAGTGTTTGACCCATCACAGAGCTACATGAATATGAATACCCAATTGTTTCGCTGCAGCAGAAGCAATCTAGCTTTTATTAGTTTTCTCGCCATCAGAGTAAGTTGTTCTCATCCGGCCCGCAGAGACTGAGATATCCATATTAAATATGTAGTACAAACCCATTTTTTTTCGCTCCATTTGCCGCTGTCCAATAGTCCTTTGCCATAGATTCAATCACCGTTCAAATCGTGACGCCATGAAAGCTGGTATACAGTATTCTCGAGAAAAAGTTTCTTTTTCTTTTTTTTTACTATTGATTTTTTTTTTCTCTAATACCTAAATCATTATAATTAGGTTCGTTATTCTAACATCCATCAAATATATACACATTTGCTAAAGACTAATACGCGTCTATTTTTTATTGGATATAGAAAATGGGAAAGACTACTACACCAGAATTGAAAAAGTAAATAATAATTTCAATAAACATTTCATCGATCTAAACGCGAAATCTTTTTTGTTGTAGATACATGGACAAGCGTCTTTCACTTCAATTAAACGGTAACCGTAAGGTTACAGGTGTTCTTCGTGGTTTTGATCCCTTCATGAACATTGTTTTGGACGAAACAGTTGAAGAGATTAGTGCTACTGAGAAGCACAACATCGGCATGGTGGTAATTTATCCTATTCTACACATTGTATGCTAGTATATCTAATTGTACCTCTGTATTTAGGTTATTCGTGGTAACAGTATCTCTATCATGGAAGCTCTCGAGCGTATCTAGACTTATAAACACATTCTCACTCACACACAACCTACGCCACTCTCCAACACTATCCATTACTTAGTTTCATGTCAACAACTCCCATTAAAAAAAAAAGAAACCAGCTCTTTCTTTCTTTTATGATTATATACATATAGTCTTTATTATATTTCCTTCGAATGATTACACTAGTATTATTTATCTTTTTTGGTTTCCTTGTCCTTTTCGGTAACTTGTTCGCCTACTTGGCCATATTCATTAGCACGAGTAGGATCCACTTTGTAAGCATGTCTTTGATAAAGGTAGACAAAAAACACGAAATCGTCACGAAGACAGGCAAGACGATGCAAAGTAGGCATTTTGATAACAAAAGCAAACAGATCATCTATGATTATATGAGTTATAGCGTCATTTTTTATACAAAAAAAAAAAAAAAAAGGCTTCACTTACCAATGAATGTATTGAGAGATTTGTACATTAACGTCTTCCAAGGCATATGAGCAACCTATGAGTTAAGCATGTTTAGTAGGTATCACTTGACCAATTCTATAAATGTAAACTTACACTCTTGAGTCTATAATTGATATACAATTGAGGCAGCATAGTGATGAAGCCAAACATGTACACAAATTCAACCAATGTCTTGAGCACATAAGAATACCAACTCTTATGTTCATCATAGTACAAAGAATAGATAGCGTAACCAGCCAACAAAGGATACGAAAGCCATTTCAAATATTTAAATGCAATAGCATCATACTTGGCAGTTTCGTCTTCTTCTTTTGTATCCTCCACAGTTTGATGACCAAGCTTTGGCAAAAGAGATCCAGGCACCCAAACAAGCTCGTATTTAAGCGCTTTAAACACCTTCCATAACTCAATCAACAAACCAACACCTTGACTGATGAGCACCATGTAAGATGTTTCTTGGTTATTGTCAAACAAATAAAGGAAAATGACGATTTGGAAAAAGATGTTGACAATCAAGGTACGTACAGAGATACCAGCACTGTTTTGCTTGTTCTTCCAGAAAGCAATATCGTTCTTGAACGCAAGCATTTCAAACAAAGAATGCAAAAGACTGACAGCGATCGTTGTACCCAAAAGGACAGGGTTGGTCTCTAAAAACATGCGTTTGACTTCATCCATATCACTTGCTGTCATACCACCAAGAGGACTGTTGGATTGTTGCTTCATGGACTCATCCAGGGTAGCAAAGATATTGAATTTCCACATGGAAATAGGTTCAACACGAATAATCAAAGGCAAAGTAGTAACCGTTTCATTGATGGCAAACGCGTTGGATTGTAAAACCCAGAAATCGTTAGGGAACACGATAGGCTTATAGAAACCTTCCTTTCCAGAGGGGCTACGTACGAGATTGGTATCAAATTGAACATCTAAACGAAAACAAAAGCAAAAATTAGCTTCACTTTTTTTTTTTGGTCTTCTTTCTCTTACATTTTAATACAGGTGGTTGCAAACCGTTCTTGGGAATGAGCTTGTTATCCATAGGTAAGGATAAAGTGACATTTTGATGCCAGTAAGCTACCAAAGGAGCGCGACGTGTCAAATTACCCAAAAGACCAGCACCAAGTCCAACAAGACCTGAAGCACCATGCTGATAATTTTTTGTTATTAAATATTTGTTTATATTACGCGTTTATCCCTTGATTTTACCTCTTCTTGTTGAACAGGTACTGTTTGCTCTTGATGTACCTCTTGTTCTTGCTCCTCTTCCTGATCATCACCCTTCTTTAATAGGTTCTTTTGTTTGACAACGGATTTTTGAGGGTAAAACTTGGTCAAGACTAGTTAAAAATAATAAGATATAGGCTATACATGTTATGATGTTGAAGTGGGTGTTACCATGTCTAAAATAAACGATCGAATCAGGATTGAAGGCATCGTGGTTGGGATCAATTGGCATCTCATTTTGTGCAACAAAGATATGAGCGTACAGAGTACCATTGTGCTGAATTGTCTAAGAAGATGATTAAGTAAGGACGCACAAAACTGTTCCAATCATCATAGTTTTTACCTTTGTAGCAGGAATCTCAATGAGTGTTTCTCGACCTTCGAAATTTTGATTATAGCGGATATCTCCAGTTTTATAATCGGGTTTCTTTTGATAATCTCTAAAGTACTCATCTTCACTCACATATACTGACACTTCAAAGGGCGTTCCTGGTTGCCAAAGAGGAATAAACCTTTCAGGCAGATCAGACAAAGGGACTTCAGGATTAGGATAATAATAAACATCAGCAGGTACACCATAAGCATAGTCGCGAAGTGTAGTAGAACCAGGAATAAATGTAGATTTGGTAATAACAGGCTGGCTTCCAGAAGCAGTAGAAGAAGGTGTGTTGGTCACAGCTGTTTGAGGTGGAGTTGTGTTCCATCCTAATAGATTACATGAGAATCATGCGCTCGCGTAATATATAGAGAGATCTTACCTCCAGAAATCGTCTTCATTACCAACCAGAAAAAGATTATCTGAATAATCAATCCACCAAACTTTTGGAAGAAAGTCTTTTCTTCTGGTGCAGCAGGGTTCTGTCCAGCTGGAGCAGAGGGGCCTCCAGCTTTGGGTTGAGAAACAACCACCTTTTCATTATTTGACATTTTGCAATAATAGAAAAAAGATACCTTATTTCCCATATTCCAAGAAATCGTTTTTTTTTTTATATATGGTACAGTTCGGTCTCCGATCAGGGCTGCCTTCATAACAACCATTCTAGTCATTGTTAAGCTGTCTCATCTCATCTAGATTTCCTTCAGTACGAGCTTACAATTGGATCTTTTAGTTTGTAAAACTGAATATGTACTTTTGCATTTTTTAGCTATGGATGGCATAATAGTATCTCTTGTTTTTCTCACTGGTGTGTGACTTCTGTGCTGCATAAAGCATATATATATTCGCCCCAATACCCTACCCACTTTTTTTTGCAGTAAATAATCTCGATTTTTGAGTTACAGGTTCCTTTTTTTTTCCATCTACTATTTTTCAATTAATATAATAAATACAATGTCGAATACTGACTTTCTCTCGGTAAGACTACTTCTTTTCCCCGAGATTTCTATCTAAATAGGATGTAATAATAGAAAGCCATTGACATTGCCAAAAAGGCCACCGAAGAAGATCGAAATGAAAATTATAAAGACGCATATAATCTTTATCAAAATTGCTTGGAATACTTTATGACCGCTATTCGATGTAAGTATCTCTACATGGACCTTTATACCTTTTTAGTTAAACCCCCTTTTTCTTTTTCTAGATGAAAAGAATGATAAATTAAAGGAACGAATTCGCGGCAAATTAATGGAGTACCTTGATAGAGCCGAAACACTTAAAACATTTTTAAATGCTCAAGAAGAAAACAATAAGGTTGCTGCTAGTCCTACTTCGAAAAACGGTGCAGCAGCGAAAACAAAGAAAGTGTAAGATAATGATATATATAGAAAAAACCAGCATAGTCTAAGCACACTTCCCCTTAGTAATGGATCTGATAAGTCGGACGAAGAAGATGATGCTGATACCAAAAAGATGCGTGCTAGTTTAACAGGCGCTATCTTGACAGAAAAGCCCAATGTGAGCTGGAACGATGTAGCAGGTTTGGAACTGGCTAAAGAAGCTTTGAAAGAAGCTGTCATTTTGCCCATCAAGTTTCCTCATTTATTCACTGGACAACGTAAACCTTGGCGAGGTATTTTGCTTTATGGACCTCCAGGTACTGGTAAGTCTTACTTGGCCAAAGCAGTTGCAACCGAATCGAATGCCACCTTCTTTTCCGTATCTTCTTCTGATCTTGTTTCCAAATGGCTCGGTGAAAGTGAAAGGTAAGTGTCATGCGTTATGATAGAGTATAAATAAATAACCATCTGGTTTAGATTGGTCAAACAGTTGTTTCAAATGGCCCGTGAAAGTAAACCTGCCATTGTTTTCATCGATGAAGTGGATTCCCTGTGTGGTTCGAGAGGTGAAGGTGAATCAGAAGCTTCTCGTCGTATCAAGACTGAGTTTTTGGTTCAAATGAACGGTGTGGGTAATGATATGGATGGCGTTCTTGTTCTTGGAGCTACAAATATACCTTGGCAGTTAGATTCTGCTATTAGAAGAAGGTATACCTTATAAAATTTAGGAATAGCTTTTTGTAACTAATCCCACCGAGTAGATTTGAAAGACGTATATACATTCCACTTCCTGATGCCAATGCTAGAGCCAACCTATTTGCTTTGAACGTTGGTAATACACCTTGTACTTTATCGCAACAAGAATTCAAACAACTGGCCGATATGACAGATGGGTACTCTGGATCAGATATTGCTGTATTGGTTAGAGATGCGTTAATGCAACCCATCCGTAAAGTGCAAAGTGCTACACATTTCAAATCAGTAAGTAGCCAAAGTTTGAAGTTGAACTGTACCTAAATCTATTTTGTATATAGGTGACTGCTCCTTCCCGTACGAATCCAGGTACAACAGGCCAGTATTGGACGCCTTGTTCACCTGGTGATCCTGCAGCTCAAGTCATGAACTGGATGAACATCGAAGGAGATCAATTAATGGAACCAGATTTAACGATCCAAGATTTTCTTAAAGCTGTTCAAAGCTCTCGACCTACTGTCAATGAGGTTGATATTAAGCAGCACGTTAGCTTTACTCAAGACTTTGGTCAGGAAGGATAACAGTAATAAAATAGATATGTTTGTTTATTTAAAAAGTCTCGTCTAGCTTGTAAGCTACAAAAGAATCCACTTTATGAATAAGCGTATTGATGGATTGCAATCGTACATGCTCTCCTCCACCTGCAATTAAATGAGGACCACTATCTCCCCATGCTTCTGGCACCTGTACGTCTTTATTCGCATAGACAAGCACATTAAATGTACCTGCATATAAACTGTCAGCTTGATACGTTGTGTGTATGTTGCTAAAACTTACAATCGTCGGTATCTAGTTCAGGCAAATACGACACACTTGCTGTGATCTGACGAAGGATCGCTCTGATTTGTTTTATCGTCGTTTGTTGGATGATATTTGCCCTATAACAAAATCAAAACGTCAATTACCTCTTTTCTCTGTAAAAGTAACCCGCAAAAAAAAAAACTAACTCTGCAGGTGGTATGTTCTCTGCCATAGGAAGGCCATTTTCACCATTGACTTCGACATTAAAGTTCCAACGTTCTAACACCTCCATGGTATCTTTTGATTTAATCGCAATGACGAGTTTGCTAATTGTATTATTCTCTAGCCATACTGTACAAGATTCACATTAGTGGCTACAATGTTTAAAGGGTGCTGTTTTATACTTTTCAATTGCTGGGTGATCTTGGAAATATATGCTGTCAATTCGGGATTGGTCGAAGTCAAGACTTTCATGCCATATTTCGTGACCATTTTAAAGTCTTCTTCTGGGTATAATCCACGTTGATATAAAATACTTGAAGACATGTATTAATTGAATGTTGACATTTGCTATGATTCGACTTCATTGTGATTTACCTGTTCAATCCACATTCTAGAAGCGCGTGAACGCGTAATATAAAAACATGTCTTTCGAATTAGATAGGCTCAAGTTATAGATACAAGCATTGTCTTACCGAAAAATTGAACTACAAGAGAGGAAGAGCCTGCCAAATTGATAGAAGAGTTGAGGTCGTCCATTATCAAGTGAAAGGAAGAAAAAAAAAAGTTGTTCATGCGGAGTGTCAGTTTGAATCGCTTTTGTTCTCAGGCTAAACAGTCCAAAGGAGGAGGCGCCGATATCTTGAAAGAGAAACTTGCAGAAGGAACATTATATACGAGCTTGATAGATATTCTTTTCTACGCACCAACGATGCATCATTTCAAATAACGGAACTTCTGAATGACCTGCTATTAAAAACTTTTGTGAGCAAAGGTTTCGGTCTGATATGATCTTTACTGTTTATACATATTGGATATACATGCAAAAGTGAATATATTCACTTAGGAAATAGTATATATGCAAAAAAAAAATAAGTCTTCAGTGCCAACGTAGGCTTATATTGTATTGGAAGTCGAGATAATT
This sequence comes from Actinomucor elegans, assembly GCA_026027325.1. NCBI lineage: Eukaryota > Fungi > Mucoromycota > Mucoromycetes > Mucorales > Mucoraceae > Actinomucor > Actinomucor elegans. The sequence continues at coordinate 1,993,568 of JAMSLZ010000003.1, forward strand.
TAATTAGCAAAATATTCTACATCTTACCCATAATTATTAGTACTTTCAAGACTTGGGTATCCATTTCGCTATGTGCTCCACCAATACTATGTACAGTATCAATATCAGATAATATGATAGCTCGTTATCAATGGTTATTTATGTACTGGCTTGATGAACGCATCCTATTATGACTATTATCTGTTCAATATACATGTTTTGAACGATAGCAAAGTGAAAATAATATATCTCTAAGCTGCCTGTTTGCATCTTTTGAGGTTTGTATACAAAATCTATTGGAGATGCAGCAGTTAAGATACAGCTATAGCATACACATTTTGCATTTAGCTACATTTATTCCACGCGTTAGCTACACATATATAGAACAAGCTTGAAGCAGTTCATAATAATATATAGCGCGATTGGTGTGAGTAGAGCACATGGAGTTGGGATAGCAATTGCCTTAATCAAAGACTTTAAAGTGCATACTAGCAAGAGGAAGTGGAACAGAAGGAGCACATGTACCATATAGTAATAGGGTTGATAGTATAGCTGTCCGTCTTTGATCTGTATTTATACGGATAAAGGGACTTGGTTGGAATCAGTACATGGTTTGGCTATGGAGCGAAGAGGTAAATAATAAGCTCATATTTATGAGCATTTCTAGCATTCTAGTGGACATACAACATTCAGAATATGGGAGACTATTCAAACACAATACCAAACCAAGTTCAACCCAAGAGATCAGTTAATGATTAGATCTAAATTACCTAAAATGCGTATTCTTTGCAGTTAATTGCTAAAATTTAATGTATCCTCTATATTATAGATAAATTACAATTGTAGTAGATGCAGCACTTCATTCTAAACGCTTACTATTCATCAGATGTGATATTAAAGCAAGCTCGACCGAGGGATATAGAGAAGCTAAGAACGCAAAGGTGGCTGGAATTGGGAGACACCATTGCTTAGACTAGATAGTAGTGCTTGTGACTACTGTATATGAATATCAATTCAACGGTGTCCATTTTTCGTATTTTTTTTTTCTCAAGCGTTTTGTATCATTTAATAATTGCGTTTATGAGTGAGAATACTGAATCTGTTTAATAGACTGTCCTTTTGCAATTTTCAGTCATATGAAATGGATACCATTTATAGTTAATTATTGGAGATTGCAGTATACTGACTGTACTACAGTTCATCAAAAGTCCTTATATGTAAAATAGTTCACTTTGAGTATGACACTTATCAGATGCGATATGAAACCGAGATCGGTTGAAAGATCTATAGATCATTTGTGCCAGGCTATCTAAAATACATGACCATTATAGTCAATTGCTAGAATGCAATATATCTATTGAACTCGAGTCAAATAAGGATGTTAACCGATACAATGCTTTATTCCAAACATGTACCAGTCATCAGGTACTATATTGAGCAGGAACTGGTCGGATATATCGAGAAGTTTTAAAAAGGCTCGGATTTCAGAAAAATCTTAAGGGTGGATATATCTTTAGGACCAAATGTTCGATTATTGTTTTTGTATTTTATGAAACATGTTAGCATCATTTGTCTATCAGCATATTTTATTATTCAAATGTCAGCTTAAAAGGACTTAAGAAATTTTATTTGGCTAAAGACAAAAAATATAATGGTTTTCGACAACCAATCATGATCCTGTCAACATCAACTCTTCTTTGCCCATTTTCATTGGATGACGGTAAATCTACAAGTTTTGTTTATATAGCATTGATTGATGTAATAAGTACATTAGATTTTTTTCATATCTATAGCGTTTACCTTGATGGAAAGCCAGTTTTTTCTACTTTTTTTTAAATGTGTCTATAACTATAACTCGTATGTTTCTTAAGATAAAAATTAGTTGCATACTCGTATTTATTATTATATCTCTTTTTTTTTGTAGATTAAGGTTTTATTAAACTTCAAGAGCGTCTCATCACAGAGATGAGGCTTGAATACTTAATATAAAAGCATCTAGGTACTTATATCCTATGCACCATATATATCCTTAAAAACGATACTTTCATACTCCACAGAAAAGAAAATTCGGAAATTTTTTAAAATTAGTCCATTTTGAATATAACATTTGTTAGTGATTCTGGTTTAATGTCGCATTTGATGACAATTAAATGTTAAGAATGAGTCATTTCATTAACTAGAACTGTTAATCGACTCGTTTGATTTGTATTTTACAATTCAGCAAATGGCAGTAGAGACATGCATTTAACATGGTATAACGCCACTAATCTATAGGACTCTTGACCAGTCTTGATTTAATATCACTTCAGAATAATCACTCGAGTCCAGAATGAAATGTTACATCTATTAAAAAGTTTAACAAATAGTGTATTCCGATAAATGACCATATTTCGTATTCATTTTCGAGACTTTCCACTGATCACCGATATCTTGTACTTCTCCATATTCCTCTGTTATACCACCGTTTTAAATAAGCTATGCATGCCATATTATTATTTTTTCTTTTTACGTGTTCGCATTAAATCGATTGTGAAGTCTGAAGTGGACAAAAAAAAAGGGCCAAGCCATTAGAGGAGGGCAGACAAAAAGATTTCTGCTATACGGTAGAATTTAATGGTCCATGATAAATAAAACATATCAGTATATGTTTGAAACACAAGAAACAACAAGATTATAAATTAAGCTTCGAACAAGTCCAACGTATGACATAAAAGTTGCATCTTTTCTAGAAGGATACTGTTGCTTAGCCCTGTAATTGATGAGCGAGCAAAAACAAGACTTTGCATGCGTTGTAATGCCCGTAGTACTAAAGGTAATCAGAGGGATAATATTTACTGCGTGGCTTTCGTTGGTCTGTACAGAGGAAGCGTCTTGAATTGCTTTGATGGCTACAAGTCCAATTTTGCATTGTGAAGAAATGCATATATCTTTATATATTAGGGATATAGGCTTCAATTATTAACCGGATATTAAATCTATATAAAATTGAAAACTACGGGATCGACAATAAATCTTTTTGCAACCTGTTTCTCCACTCAACGTGATGTTTTAACTATGCGCAAGTAAGAGTCCTTCGTTATCAAATGAAATTACTGAGTTGTGACATATTTGCGTTTTCTTGCTCAGTAATCTTTTAGTACGGGCATAAATGAAAGATTAGCTTCCTACGTTAACTCAGCACAGCTGTTTAAACTCATTACATGCCTTAGTTTACCAGCAGCACGATGCAATTAATTATAAACGGGGTGTACTCATCATATTGTTTTGGTTCCGATGATCATTTACATAAAGCCTCTCAGCGTCTGCCTTAAGAATAGCTTTAAATGTATATATATATCGAACGAAAGCAGATATAACTTGCATCGCAACTAGGATATAAATCCCATGGTTATATTGTTTAGCTTGTGGTTCCCAAGATAATTGACCCTATTAGGATCAATCACCAACAAATGGGATATAGCTTTGAAATCCGGGGAATAGCTAAAAAACAGACGCGTTCTTTGCTAATGCGTCACATCCGAACATGGTAGCATACGTTGAATATGAGTCCTTTTTTTAGCTGGGTTCGCTGCCATGTTCTTGAGCAGTGGATTAGACGAATAACATGAGCGTAAATTAGTACAAATTTGGAACCTTAACCAGAGACAGAGGGGGGCTGTCGAACTGAGAGAAAATTATCTGGCCATTGGGCGTGTTAAGCTGGGCAAATCACCGTTAAAAAAATATTCTTTCTTTTCTAATATTCAAATAACAATAATGCGAAGAGCATCTAAAAGAGTGGCCATGACAACGAATGTAGGCTTACCATTCGACTTGGACATGGTGAAAACAAAAGCGGACGATGCATCCGTTACGAACCGTAAAAGTGAACGAATCTTTGGATTAAAAGAAGCACCTACGTTTTACCCAACCAAAGAGGAATTTAAAGATCCTTTACGTTATATTGAAAAGATTAGTCCTGAAGGAGAAAAGTACGGTATCATCAAAATCGTTCCTCCTAAAGACTATCAACCTGAATTCAGTTTGAAAACGGAGGTTTGTATTGTATCATTCACCATATGCACAAGGCTCATTATCATTTTCTTAGAATTTTCGCTTTAAAACTCGTATACAAAAGCTCAATAGTATGGAAGGTGAAACGCGTACCAATGTCAACTATCTTGAACAACTTACAAAGTATCACATATTGACCGGAAAGCCTGTCGGCAAAATCCCCCAATTGGATAAAAGGCCTATTGATTTGTACAAGTTAAAGAATGAAGTCGCCTTGAGAGGTGGTGTTCAAGAGGTCACCCGTATGAAGAAATGGGCTGAAATTGGCAGAATACTTGGTTATGCACGCAAGCAATGTACTTCTATGTCAAATGCTCTTAAAACTGCTTATACCAAAGTCATTTTACCTTATGAGGTTTGGTATGCAAAGCATAAAGATAATGTAGACCAAGTGATTAAACGAGAAGGTGTGTAGATATATATCTAAAGAGAGCTTTTTAATATATTAATTAACCCATTATTGATAGATCATACTACAGACAATGCGAGTGGTGAAAGTGATACTTGTGAAGTATGCCAAAAGAATGAAAACGAAGAAAAGCTCCTCTTGTGTGATGGCTGTAACCGGGGTTATCATATGTATTGTCTAAGTCCACCCTTACAAAATATACCAAAGACTGATTGGTATTGTCTCCAATGTTTGACGGCTGTTGGTAAAGATTATGGCTTTGAAGATGGCGATGAATATAGCCTTGGTGATTTCCAAAAGGTCTGCGATAAATTCAAGAAACAATGGTTTGAAAAGACGATTGGCGAGGGCAAATCTGTTACAGAAGAGCAGTGCGAAAACGAGTTTTGGAGACTAGTTGAGAATCCTCACGAAACATGCCAAGTAGAATATGGTGCCGATCTACACAGTACACAACATGGAAGGTAAACCATTAAACACGTCGTATTTTATTTATACTTATTATCTTGCAGTGGTTTCATGGCAGCTGAACAAATGCCCAAAGGCGCTTTTGATCCTTGGAATTTAAATGTAATCCCTGTGGCACCTCAATCCTTATTTACGCATATCAAAACAGATATCAGCGGCATGATGGTACCCTGGCTATATATTGGAATGTGCTTCTCCGCCTTTTGCTGGCATAATGAGGATCATTACACGTATTCTATCAATTACATGCATTGGGGTGAAACAAAGACTTGGTACGGTGTACCTGGATCAGATACACACAAGTTTGAAGAAACGATGAAGAAAGCAGTACCTGAATTGTTCGAACAGCAACCAGATTTACTGTTCCAATTGGTGACTATGCTAAGTCCTGGTCGATTGTTGAAAGAAGATGTGCAAGTTTATGCTGTTGATCAACGACCAGGTCAATTTGTAGTGACTTATCCCAAGGCATATCATTCAGGTTTCAACCATGGTGTAAGTAATTACCTCACGATTTACAGTCATGCACTAACAAACTTCTGTAGTTTAACTTTTGTGAAGCCGTCAACTTTGCTCCCGGTGAATGGGTTGATTATGGTTTAGAATGCGTCAAACGATACAAGGCCTTTAGAAAACAACCTTGCTTTTCTCATGATGAATTACTCGTTACAGCAGCACAAAATATGAAACCAGCAACGGAAAACACAAGTTGGCTAAAGCGCGGGTTGACTGAAATGAAGCACAGAGAAATGAAAGAACGTAGTTTAGTGAGACTGAAAAAAGTCAAAGAAGAACCAGTTCCAAGCACTGATGCAGGCGATGAATTGCAATGCGTCTTTTGTAATTGTTATAGTTATTTATCGTATATTGGATGCCCATGTACAGACAAAGTGGCCTGTTTGGATCATATTTCAGAGGTAAGCGTATGGGGTGATTTTTCAGTGTGACAATACTAATTTACTGCATAACAGTTGTGTACTTGTGACATTTCATGTAAAACAATGTACCTACGATTCACTGACAAGCAATTGGACGAAATGTTGAAAAAGGTAACACACGCAGGCACAAGCCCCGAAACTTGGATCAAGAAAGTCGATAAAACGATCTCTTCCTCTAAACCTGGTTCAAATACCAAGGCTTTAAAGGAATTATTGAAGGAAGGACGTGAAATTGATGCACCAAAGGACTCCCTGGATACATTGAAAGATTATATCGATGCAGTTGATCAATGGATGAGTGATGCTGAGCGATTGTTGAGTTTCAAGAGTGATTCATCAAGATCAAACAAAAGACGTGACCAGCGAGCCAAAGACTTGATTGACAAAGCCTCGTTGATCGGATTCGATGTACCTTATGTAGATGAATTGAAAGCCTATTCTGAAAAACTGGGCGCATTTGACAGTCGATTGACAGAACAAGTGCTTGCCAGCGAGGATACTAGTGTCAAAATGGAACTATATAACGAAGGCTTACAGTTACGTGCTGATTCAGAAAAGTTTAGTGAACTTCGCGCACTTATTGAATCCTGCTCTTGGGAAGAACAAGCAGAATACGCCATGAAAAGCACTTATAGTCCAAGAACTTTTAGAAAACTAATCAAAGACGCTGAAGATTATGGCATAACCAAGGAAGAAGAGCCTTTATTAGACCAATTAATCACCATGGATAATTTTGGTAAAGACGTATTGCAACGAATCGATAATATTTGTAAAGGAAAAGAAAAGATTGGACTCGACGAAGAAGAAAACATCTTGAACATTGGTCAACATCCAAAGAACCCCGAGTTGTCGATTCGAGTGGATCCTCAACAGATACTTCGTCTTAAAAATAACTTGACGCGCTCCAAAAATACACTTGGTGAAATAGAAGATATGTTATTGAATCATTGCAGACGGCCTTCTGTCATTCAGCGACCATCATTGACTGACGCACAGCGGCTCATGGCACTCTGCCGTGAATTAAGCTTCAAGTCTGAGCTGATTCCACAACTAGGAAACGAAATATCACGTATGGGTTCATGGAATGAATTAGTACGATCTACCTTTATGAGCGGTCGACAAAAATCATTAGAAACTGTGCTTCGAGAAACACTAAGCAATGTTCAGCGAATCACTACTAGCGAAGACAAACCAGCTACTTGGTGCATCTGTCGAAGAGCCGAATCAGGTTTAATGATTGCTTGTGAAATCTGCCATGAATGGTACCATAGCTCATGTCTCAAAGTGCCACGCAACGTGGTAAGATCGTCCAGTTCTTATGTATGTCCCATTTGCCACCTCTCAGATGGTAATGCAAAGATTACACACTTGTCAAGACAGCCCAGACTAGAAGAAATTACTGATTTGATAGTTGGAGCAGAGCCTTTAAAATTCCGTCCCAAGGACTACAAGATCATATTCGAAATCCATACACTGATGGTGGAATATAGAAACCGTGTACAAACCTTTTGTCGGTCTCGCACACAACTAGGCTTGGAAGATCTCGGAAAGATCAAATATTATCTTCGAACATTGCTTGGACTCGAAGTCTATTTACAAGACGAAGCTGAATTCTTACGCACAAAGATTCAATCATTGATGCCTATTGCCCCACCGCCTGCCAGCAAAACAATGATCAGTACAAATCTCGAAAACTCATCTGTACATACAAAGATCGAGAATGGTACCACACATGACCGAAAACTTATCACTACAGTAAGACCATTGTCTTCAAATCACCATCAAAACACATCGCAATCTATCAATTGCACCTGTCATGAAGATAGTAAGCAAGAATGTCCCACTTGTAGTACAGAATCAACTGGTAGTAGTAAGTTACTTGAAATATTATTTATTGCTGCATATTAAAACGCTTTTATAGATTCACCTCGATTACTACTAACAACAAGCAACGTGAAGCGACATATTGTAGATGAAGTGCCGAGCACCAAACCTCAAAAGATAATTAAATTAACTGTCAAACCACCAAGTCAACCATCATCATCTTCATCCTCTCATAACAAAAAACGACAATACACACCCGAAGAAGATAAAAAATATACAACCAAAAAGCACAAGTCCATTCACGATGCTCATCACCGTATCCACAATTAAAATCTTTCATTGTTTCCTATATTATTACTCTTTTTGCCCCGCCTCTTACTAGTTTCGAAACGTATTATACACCTTATTATTTCCAGCTCTCACCATGTTTCAATTCCTTTAATTACCGTAATAAAAAAAAAATAAAGGTTTTTTTTTCATTATGTTGTCTTTGACTCTATATTGCGAAATCTTAACTTACTATGCCACCATGACATTTAACGAAACCAAAGTATTCAAGTAAATTATATAAAGGTGTTACTAGGCGCAACATCTTATTCTGGGCATAAAGTACTTGTTTGATGTTACATCGGGTCGAAATTGGGAAATCAGTGTGCCATATTTCTTGAAGTGATAACTATTCAAAACTTTGGAGCAACCCTCCCCTAACCAACTAACCAAGAAAATAAAGAACATCATGCAGAAGGTAATGATTGGAAATTGGTAACCTGGCGCTTACTGAAAATTATAGAAACTTATGTGCTTTGAATAAGTCATTTCATCAGCATATAGTATGGAAAAATCTAATCCGAAATGTAAAAAACGGACATGCAATCGGAGCTTCTTAGTGTCCACCTGCATACGTTTTTACGGTTGTTTTTAAAACAAATAATTATGCTTTGTTCTGCAGTTCTACCTAGTTGCAAAGCCGTATCCTTCATTGGTTTGGAAGATATAGATGTTTGCTTAATTTATTGAATTTGTCTAATGAGCTATGATAAATTGCTATTGATAACGCCGACAATCAATGAAAATAGTGAACATACAAATTACTACTACTACTGCTACTACTACTAAAACCTCGAGCTCAGACGCAAAAATGAAAGTTTAAAATATAATAGATACAAGTAATCCATAAAATGGCATCTGAACCGACCGTGTTATTTTCTTGAAGATTGCATAATAGTAAATCTATTACCAAGAAGTCTATTTATTATCTTTTTAAGCAAAGGATAAGGGAGAGGAGGGGGGAATACATGATAGATTATTAAGGCGTTGAAGGATTGGAATCACTGGGCGTTAATTCTTTTGTAGGAGGGGAAGAAGCAGTTATAATGATAGTATCTACTGATTCCATAACAGAATTTGAGGGCGGATCAACATGATGAAGGGATTTTAATCTTCGAGTGAAATAAGAAGCATCTCTTGCCAATCTACTCTTTCCTCGTTCTGTTTTGACGTTTGTATGGTTGATCTGCTCTGAGAGCTGAGTTGTAAAGGATTGGAATACGCGAGACATGATAAACTGATCATAGTTAGTACAAATCAGTCAATCTGCTTTTGAGTCTTACCTTTAAATCGTGTACAGGCAAGTATTTTGCAAGCACTTTATGCAGACGAACAGTCTCTGTTACAAGCGTTTCCATGTAAATATTGGCATTTTTACCAGTTTGAGGTTCTTCCTCGTCCCATTGAATGGCTTGCATGGCTTTGACATGAGCAGCAAATCGTTCATTCATAATAGCTACTAACTTGGCATGGATTTCACCCTGATGGTCTTGATAATCTTTAACAATACGATCGAATTCAGATACTAAGCCAACTTGTTTCGCGGATAAATGGCGAGCGATACATTCTTTCAGTTTAGGGATTAAGGCAATCATGACGCCTAAAGACTGGGATGCCAAGGCCAAATGCTTGGCAGTAATATTCTTTAATCCTGCAGAACGCATGGCTCCTGCACCTAAAATAACTTGACAGACTCTTGAGTTGAATAACTAGAATAGCTTACATTAGTACAATCGATTGAAGGTGAGTAACTACATTATACCTTTAGTAATTCAATCAGTTTCTGCATAATCTCAGATGTCATGCTTTCAAGATTAAGCACACATTTGAGATAATCTTCAAACATCTTTAGGATCAATAAACTGCATCCAACAACGTAATAGCTATGGCCATCTACAATTAAATGCTTGGTTGACTTTTCACTATCGATATGGTGCTGTTGAGATTGCTGGAGCGAACCATCGATAAAGCAAGAGATACGGCCATCACAAATACGATCCACAATCAATTGAAAGTCAGAAGGCACTTCACTGGCTGCCCATTGTTCGTTTTCAATGAGGACTGCTTCTTGTTTGACGCGTTCCATATGGAAATGCTCAATAAATGCTTTTTGTTGAGAAACTACTGTTCCTCGAAGGCCAAAGCAAGTACGTCCACAAAACACTTCGCACTGAAGGATAAACGTACGTACAACACTTGATAGTCGATAGAAATCAGTAGGATTCAATAGTGCGTTTTGATCACTACGAAAACCAATAAGTTTTCCGCATCGTACATGAGCTAAATCAGCAGCGGAAAACACAATATCAGCTGATTCTTTGCCTAACGCTGTCAGAAATTCAGTAGGTGGCTCTTGCAGTCCAACAACGAGCATCAATAGCTGATGATATACAGCTGCACATCGAATAGATTCAATCAATGCAGAGAAAGTATCCAAAAGCATTTGAAAGAAGGCAGAAAATGGCATGGATTTCAATTGTTTAGCGAGATTATTACTTTGTTCGTCAGTTGGTGGTGAGGTGGCGGATGAAGCAGGGTATCTTTTGCGTACAATATCTTTGACTTCTACCATCAATCTTTCTCGATATCCTTGCAAGGTAGACATTAGCATCTCGGTTCTTAATAATCCAATCGTGCTGGGCGTCATTCTCTCTTGTAGTTCCTTTTCATTTTCCAGGTTAATGTTATCCCAACCGTCATCGTTGCTATTTTCCAACGTAGATCCTTCAGTGAGTTTAATGAGTGCTTGCTTTGCTGCATTGGCATCCAAGCTTTCGATTCTGTAAGAAAGATCAGATAAGAGTATACTGAGGAAATCGTGCTGCATCATCACGCCTACAGCCTTTTGCATTTCATCCAATTGAGTTGTAAAATTGGCGAGCGCTTTAATCGAACTAATATCAATAGCTTCGTCACTGCCTTGGCTCTTTTTGCCTCCAAGTACATCCTTTGTTTCATCAATCAAATCCAATGCTGCAAAATAATCGCCTTGGCCAAGCAGGATCTGGATCTTGGGCTGAACAGATCGGATATCACGCACTATCTCCGTCACCCGATGCAGTTTCTCCAAATTTCGCTTTCTCACTTGTAAACGAATCACCTCCAATCCATCCTTGCATTCTGTATCCTGTATTTGCTTCATCTTTTGTCGAATCGTATGGATTTGTGCTACACAATCCAATGTCTGTTGATGCAGTGCTTGTAAATTGCTTAAAGCTTCAAAGAAACTCGAAGACCGATTCTCAATTTCGCGCAACAAATGCACTTCCACTGTGTCCAAATAATAAGATAGTTTCTCTTGCAAGATGGAGTTGGTAGATACAGGTGGATTGGGTCCGCTATGGCCTACAATATCAGCACCTTCGCAAACTGTATCAAATACCTGAGGATTCTCAAGAAAGAAATCCGACTCGAAAAAGATGGCTGGTACGTTTTCTAGCATGGGCAATTCGCGTGGTGGTGTCTTTGCCGCATCCTCGTCCAATAAACTTTCGTTGGATAGTACATTGTATGTAGGTAAACTGTATGGGTTTCGGCCTGTACGTTTAGGAGGATGCCGACTGAAAGGCAGAAGCTCTTCTTCAACCTCGGGAATCAATAAAGGCGTTGAAGCAAATGAAGAAGGCTCTTCTTTATTGTTGAGTTTGTTATATTGGTATCGTTCAAAAGCAGGGCCAATATGACTCAAGTAGGAATCAAAATCGCTGGGCTTAATGCGAGGAATTGAAGCATGGGCTACGGGTGGCACATCCACTTTGTTAGGCTTTGCAAGGTCTTTGGGTTTGGCAGGATCGTTCAAGACGCCTGTAAACATGGTGAGTTATGATTTCCCTCTGCATAGCGTAAGATAGTTACCAGAGATAGCATTAAATCCAATATCTCGGGTAGTCCAAGGCAGAGCAGTTTCACTCATAGTACTAAAGTTTGAATAGTTTGAATGGTGCCTTGTATGTTGACCCGACATAAATCTGCCCAAAGGTCTTCCAAAGGAGGTAGCAGATCGAATAGATGGTGGTCGACTATTGGGATTGCTATTCTCATCACGAGCAAAAGGCCTTTCACGAGCCAATGGTCTACTGTGGGTAGTACTCGCGTTACTTGTAATAATAGTTGGTGGTGGTGGTGGAGAGACGTGTACATCTGACTTGGGAGAGGTTGCATTAGGTATACTGGCAGAATTAGGTTGATGAAATGGCTGCTGAGACGATGCTAAGTAGGCTAGTTTGACTCCAGAAGCGGTACGACTCATACGTGTATTATCTATAGACTGCCTAGTAGGCGTTGTATTATTGGGCATATTGTCATGTAACGGTTATTATTATATATATGTAATTTTATATCTGTTTAATGTACAAGAACTTGGTTGAATACTCTTTTAAGTTGCAAAAAAAAGAGTAGATATATTAGAGACAAAAAGCTAGTTTGAATCCTTTGGTTGGGTCCTAGATTATTATTCTCAGCTTTGTCCTACCACCAGTTACCCTGCGTTTAAAAGCTTAATGCTGCATTTTCTTGTAATTCAAGCAAAAAAAAAAAAAAAAAAAAAAAAAAGCAGGACAATAACAAGCATAATTCCAGAAGCGCGTATATAGAAGCAATTATTAACCTTCATGAAGTACAATTGAAACAAAGGTTCTGATAGGCTATAGGGATGAATATCATAATATAGAACTGTCAATAGAAGCTATTCACAGTACCAAAATCAACCAAATATCTGCACATCATAATGTATAATAGTTGAAAACTCAATCAATATTAATCGTACATCAGTCAGAAACATCGTATTCACCATATAGTCTTACAGGGATACAGAAAAATCGTATACTCGTTGGGTATTTTTCTGATAGATTGGCAAAACGGTTTCATTCACTTTGTTGGCCAATGGGAATCTACATCCACTATAATGATACCCACCCGATGAAATCTTTTAAATTAACTAAATGCCTATATAATAACACATGGTAAGGCATTAATTTTCAGTCAAATGATAGAGCTTTATATGTTCTTTCTAATTGGTATATTTCTGCAATTCTCCGTTTAGTGTAGTAAGGGCTACAGAGCTCCACTTGGGTAGCATTTTTTTCTCTTTAGTGTAATAGTTCATGATACACTATGTCAAACTTCTGTAACAATATTATTGTTTTCTTAAAATCTTGCATCATTCAAATAAAAATTGAATTGCATAAGTCTTTTAATTGTATATAACACAAGTATACTTTTTTTTTTGCCTTGATAAAGCCATGAATTCAATTTTCAGGTTCAAAATTTTCGATATTCGAACCCGGAATTTTATTCGTATATCTCCATTTTTCATTGACCAGCAGTCATAATCAAGCCGCTCCAAAAAACCTATTGGTTTAGTTATTTATTCATTGTACAGAATACTATACAACCGCAACTGCACAGTATTTTTTTTTTTTGACTTTAGAAAGAGATTGCATTTACCCTGTTCGTACAGTTATTCAAATGTTTATGGTATTTTTTTGTATTAACGCCACAAAGCGCAAACCCTCATTCATTGCCCTCAGCTCCTATGATCTCAGTTTTTTAGGTATAAACTTTTTTATGATTCAGCTCAGAAATTTATTAGTCCCTAAAATGGTTCTGTCATTGTATATCAAAGATATAAACTGCAATTCATCGGTCGTCGATCATCATCAATGAACGACATTTCTCTTTGACAAAATTCCATAATGAAGCAATTGTTGATATATCACCAACCACTCAAGCCATACGTTTAAATCCCGATGGATCTATAGAATAAAGTAGTTTTTTTTTTGAAACTGCTTTGTTCTAATAATATTTTATTACATTAGATATGCATTAGCTAACTTCAACTTTGTATCATTTTTGCTCATTTCAGCCGATTTTTTTTCTATCTGTTATCATGCAATTATGACTCTCCACATCTTCGTTTCTATTTTCAGCCAGTTTTTGGCTTCACAGTTTAATAGGTATGCTACATTAATCTGTAGATCTCTCAGTCGATCTTGATCAAATGTTGCATTTGAAGAACATTCTATGCTCAAAATGAGATGTATCATCTGCTAAATCCTCAGATCTACTCGAATACTCTGATCGCATTAAGTACCATGTTAGCATTTGTTAATTGATTACAATCAAAAGCTTAATGGCTTTATACATCTTTTGTCTATTTAAAAACCTTTTTGCATCTTGGTTAGCTGGAAAGATTTTTTTTTAAAGTATCTAATATTAAAAATATGCAGTTGTTTTGTAAAGTACAATGGCTTTCGTAGAAAACTGGCTGAATTTACACAACCGTAAAACTTGATCCCGACGCGTTTTTCTCAGACGCGTCCCAAAGTCACGGCCCAATTTTTTAAACTCTTTTTCACTTTACAAACTTCAAGTACAATGGTTCATGTTGTTATCCACTCGTACCAAAATTCAGATCGAAAGGAAAATCTTGTTTATCTCGACTTCCAAGGCAGCTTTGATACAGGCAACCATGTCAAATTAGATAACTTGGAGATTGGTGATCTAACGCTTCAAGACGATTCAGCCATTCTTATTATTGGTCATCATCGTCTAGTGGGTAAAAAAGTGAAACTGCCAAAGCCATTTGCAGTTATTCATAAGAGAAAAACAGACTTGGATGTTATGGAGGAGGAAGATGGCGTTTGCTATGATGTGGTGACGGTTTTGAAAGAAAAGTACGTGTTCTCCAATAGACCCGGCTTGATTGTACAAGAGAGTTTGCGTGGTTTAACAAAGATAGGCAAGTAATCTTTCGATATGCTTGAGGCTTTGTCCGATAAGACATCCATCTTTGATACATATATATATACCTCTTTGGCAAGGCACCTTCAAACTGCTTTTTATCTTCATACACATATACGTTATGGTCGATTTGATACCAGTAATAAAGATAGAAGCGATCCTTGGTAGATTCAACCTTTTTAGAAGCCTGTACTTGGCAGTCACTCAATAAAACTCATCATTTGTACCATAGCATTAACATCTAGACGAGATCAGAGCATTTTAGCTGCGGTATCTGAATGAAGTCGCTGCTGTAATACGTTCTAATTAAACTGAGCACTATATATCAATTTCATAAGTGATTACATATTTTAATAGGATCATCGATTTCAAAGTATTGCAGATATATCGCTTGAAAGCGATCTATTCGGAACCTTATATAGTAAATTGCCGTTGACATTTGTATAATGGTTGAGAATAACAGATATGCGTAATCATTGTAATCTTCACAAGATTTTACTTTAAAAACCTCTCTTTCTAATATTATTTGAAATGATTGATTTGACCGAATGTCCTGAGTTACTGACCTCATTTTGTCCAAAGTACACAGGCCATGCACCCCAATTCTTCTGCTCTTCTTTTTAGGCAAAGATTTGTTTTACATTTACATTTTGAGAGCTTATTTTCTTTCATAAGAATTGGAAACTCGAGTGAGATCATATTAAAACTTATTAGTTTTCGCATATACAGCCATCGCAGACCATTCTAGAAGCCGTTTACAATGAAACAATCGTTATGCATTATAGAGATATAGCATCTGATATGCATTATGAGAAATGATATAAAAAAAGGGACGTAAATCTCTATCAAAGCTGTTTTTAGATGAAAATGCATCATCATCGGCCGTTTCTTCTAGTTAGATGTAGAAAAAAACAAGTTTTCTCTTTACTAAGCATGACTTTTTTTTTATTATTATTATTTACATTCAGTTTTTTTGATATATTCAAACCAGCTTGTAGACATAATTGGATCTGGAATTGACCCGAGATGGTAGGTTTCTCGAGATTGAGGTTTGTTTATCAATCATAATTACTCACGTTAATAAACCTTTATTATTATCGTCCTTTGGATACATAACATGTGAGTACATAAGGCGGCGATTTACACTAAAACATCAGTCAATGTAAAAAGGAGAGATAGAGAGATAGAGAGGTAAAATAGTAAACGCTTCGATTGGCTTAGCAAGTCTCCTTTTTTATCGCGGGACTCGGTATTTGCTTTAACGCTATTGAATGGCAGCAATATATGATAAATTGACAGTTCTATGAAAATTTTTCACTAATAGTCTTGGGAAAACAGGTATTATTTGACAGCATAGACCGCTTAGATTCAAAAAAAAATCCTTATAGTCTATTGCGAAATCAATAAATAAGAAGCCTTGACCGAATTTCTTTCGATTTCTTCTTTCAATCGTTCAATCTAGTTTAAAAATAACATGTCCACTGTCACAGGTAAAAGATAGAAGAAAGACTCCACTTGATATTAATTACAAACTGTCATTTAGACTATTTTGAGCATCCTTTTGCTGAGACTATGGTTAATTCAACCGTCATGTCTGAAGAGGAAAGCAATTCATCTTCCTCGATCTCTCCTACTGAAAAGATTGGATTGGCTTACCCTAGCCAAGACTACTTCGTTTCCGCTGGTACCACTTACTTGATAAATGATTACGATTGCTGTACGGCTCATCCTTATGCTGCTGCATTCAATACTCAAAATATGATGTACACTGTTTCTTCTCCTGAAGAACCTCAAGCCTATTTTCATTCTTCTCATGAAGGCTTTGTTACTACGTCTTCCCCTACATCCACTATAACCTCAGCATCTTTCAATCAGTTTAGCCCAGGAATCCCTTTTAATACTGCTTCTAAAAATTCTAATTCCGAAGAAATGGACTTTTATCAAGGCTCTAGTACTAGCAACTATGACTATAGCCGATCCATGTTTAACTATCATCCTTCATCGTCGTCAAATGAATCCCCCGTTTCAATTGATGCACTTGCAATGGTTGTCCATGGCGATCGTCATCGCGACAATAAGAGTAACCTCGCTGATTCCGGTCGCTATCCAAAGCATATTGGTTCTTCTCGCCGTCATTACCATGAAACCCAAGAAAAGAAAAATAATCATGCCAAGCGTCATTCTCAAAGCAAGGCCAAGAAGAGATGCGGCAACTGCCACACCCCAAATTCCCCTTCCTGGAGACGTAGTATCTCAAAGCCTACCAAAGGAGATCTTCTTTGCAATGCCTGTGGCCTGTAGTACGTATCAATTACAAAGCTATCCGCTTTGAGTTCTAACCCTTTGTATAGCGAGAAGACAGCTAAAAGAAAACGTATGCTTGTTACCCAAGATGATGGTGTTACCAAGGTGGTTCGCAAGAGAGATGTCAGTGGATATACCTGCTGTCGTTGTGGCACCACTGACGCTACTCGTTGGCATAAGAAACCTGATGCTATTCAATGTAAGCTGCGCTGTATGTGTCTATAAAGCATCGTTCTAATTGATTAGTTTAATAGGTGAAAAGTGCGCCCGTGGCCGTAGATAGATAGGTAGATATATCATCATCTACTTGTTTTTTTTTTGTTCCTTATCACACATTTGCTTTATCTAATATATAATAAAAAAAAAGTTGCATAAGTGCTTTATGTATGCGCACTCAATTCTCTTTTTTATATTACTGTTAATCTCATATACATAATCAGAGGAAACAGTCTAGACTAGTCCTTCCTTAGCATAAATTTGAACACGGTATAACAGTTAGTTGCTATAGATATCCGAGGCAGCTGCTAATTTTTCACTTAGGGCTTCATTGGCTTCTATATAGTGCATGTGATGCGCATTGAATCCTTTTCAGTAGTGAGACAAGAGATACGTAGGCAATCACTATCATCTATGCTATAGATCTCCTGTTAATATTTCTCGATCAATTATAGTCTTATTGTCGCATCTATTTGCTATTACAGATTCAGTATGAAGTTTTATTATTATTATTAATTAACAACGAATATATGTTGTATTCTATATTATTGGATTAACGTACAATTGATTGAAATAATAACAATTGTGTTGGTATTGCAGTTGAAAGGCTTATTCTCTCTTTCTTGATAATAACTCATCTTGTAATGATTGAGGCCCATACCAAATTTTTACTCTCTTTTCTCCATAAACCACATCAGGAACAGTGAATTTCTTCTTTGGCTGTCGTGTTCCTCTCTTCCTTTTCTCTTCTTCCAACATTCTATTTCTCTCTTCAACTAAAAGACGCGCCTCCATTATTGTTTTCTCTGACGGAAGGAGTTGGGCTTCTGGTTCTTCAGTGGGATCAACCACTGGTGTATGAATGGAGGCTGTACCAGCGCTATTGTTGTAATAATACTCATCCAGGACTTCTGGTTCGACAGAAGAGCCTCCTGTCTGTGTGGTATTAATTGTCTCTGTTTGTGAAATGCTTGAAGCGCTCGCTGTTTGATACTGTTCAGTAATCGACGGCTGTCTCGCTTTCGATACAAAACCGTCCATTGACAACTGCCCTCCATTCTTTGGTTTTTTTGCTTCCAACGCGTCGTAATCAATATATGTTGTACCAAAGGGGTTGAAATCCTCTTGTTCATCAGGCAGATCAAACATATGCGATGATTCGTGAATATCATATTGATATGCAATGGTTGGACAGTATCTTTTCTGAGTATAACAAGCCAACAGCCATTTTGAGGAAACGCAAATAATTCCCTTTGACACTGCTGTTCTGACTATACCTAGTTGCCGTTTATCGCCTCTTGGTTCAATTACTACGTGTGTCACCGATTTACTCATATCTGTTCGTACTGTAGCCCCAAGACCTTCCGCGATCTGGGTTAATTTCACTAGATCTGGTATCTTAGTATGAATAAAAACAGTACGATTTTGAAGAATGTGTGGCAAATTGGTAGTATCAAACTCTTCTGGCAAAGAAGGGGAGCTCGTGTTTGCTGGTGCTATAGTTGTCGCGGCCGTTTTACTTCTTCGTTCCTGTCTAATGGTGCTTCTGTTTGTGAATGTATTACGTTTATTGGGATGGAGTCTAGTTTTGAATTGAAACTTATCTCCAAATGAGGCTGCGTCTGTCATTTTGATATGTTTAGAAGAGATAAGAAAGTAAAAAGAAAATTTATCTGTGATATTGACGTACAGCTTCTGGGAATAAAAGCCTACGATATACTTGACTGGACTGGGAATCTGCCTTGAGGCTTTGTGCCTACACCTCTTTATGTATTTTGCATAAGAGCTCACTTGGATATTTAGATTACGTGTTGGTGTAGCTTGCGAGCTGATTATGTAGATATTCTAAATTAACAATGATAAACCTTAGAGGTTGCTCTTCCTGAAATTTGTGTGCTTGAAAAATAAAGAGCGATTTTTTAATATATGCCTACATCATGACGATAACAGCAAGCCATCTCTTGTATGATCCAGTAGATATAAAGCATGTTTTATTAGTATAATAAGCAAAACTAAGGGATATACTAAATTAAGCAGAACTTTGATTAGTAGTCCATTGTTATAATCTAGCGGCTTCATATAATATGTAAAATACCCAAAGTATAGACTTTGAGGAATACTGATTTGATTATTAATTGCTTAAGCTAATTGAAGACAGTTTGAGTATAACGAAACGCAAGATAAAACCACAGGTCTATATTCAGAGCCAATATTGAAAAATGAAAGAATCAAGCATTGGCACCTTAAGGATTCTGCAATGCTCGTAGCAGAATTTGATAGTATCTACAAAAAAGTCACTAAAAACTGAGGGCTCGAAAGATAGTACCATGAACATGTAGAGTACGTTTAGGCGAATGTATCTGTACTAAAATATAGCAGTGCAGCTAAATAATGGTTTTAATGGGCGCAGCGCTTCATTTATAATATGTACTAGGCGCTCGCTTTAACTACGGCATACCTGTCAAATGTATTTAATCAGAATCGCTCGAGCAATCCCAGTCAAATATCGCATATAATACATAGAGCTTGTTCTGATTAAACTACAGCTTTTTCCAGAATTCATATTTTACTGTATTACAAACGTATACTTGATATCAACAGTAAGCAGCAGCATACATGCATGTAGGTTTATAATCGATTTGTCGACTGATCTCTGTAATATCACATATGATAAGAAATGCACACCTAAACTGACCTGCAAAATCTACCACATATCCCATAAAGTGTAGATTTTGGTAATTGAACTTGTTTAGTCTTTATTCTGATGGATCTTGTACTAACTGATGCTTAGAGTTTTTTTTTTTTCGAACTAATAATACAACGTCAAGAAACGCTCATTATTCACATACAAATAGTAATATTTATTGACTTTTTAAATGAGAATACAGTTGTGTCAAAACTGGAGTGCATCCTACTTCACCTTTCCAGTTCATGATGCCATCAGCTCGAGTGGGACCTTTTGTGACAATACCAATCGGCTTGTTTAATAAATGAGCCATTCGTATTAATCGGTAAGAAGAATAGGTGGCCAATGAAGATCCAATGATTACAATAGCAGATGCATCCTTTACAAATTTTTCTGCTTGTTGAGTTACTTGAGGTTTGATATTTTCGCCAAAGAACACGACCTTTGGTTTCATTTTAAGACTGCCGCAATGTAAACAAGGTGGTATATCAAAGTCATCATAGGAAGCGCCTGGGGGTAATTCAACATCACCATCTGGGTTGATTTTGCCTTTGCCTATCATATCAGTCCAGTCTGGATTTCTAGCATGAATTCTATGTTGATATAGATTTCTATCGGTGTTGGAATCACCACAGTCCATGCATTCTACTTTATAAAGTGTGCCATGCAGCTCTAATAGTCTATCTGCAGGCGTACCTGCTTTGGAATGTAAATGATCTACGTTTTGTGTGATTATGTTTTGTATATAGTCCTTCATGAGTAGTTTTAAAGTGTCGTGTGTAGCGTTAGGCAGTGATTGGCTCATGGTTGGCCAACCAAGATAACTACGGGACCAGTAGCGCTGACGATAAAGGTGGGAAGAAGCTAATTCGTGATATAAAATAGGTCTGTGATTGGGGTTTCGAACGTACCTATAGTACTTTTATGAGTAAGATAATATACAAGGCTATTGCTTCAGACTTACGTTCCCTAGATACAGGATGATTTAGTATTTGGACAGTTTAGAAAGGTTTCAATGTTTACCTGATCACCTCTATAATCTGGTATACCAGAATCTGTAGATACGCCTGGATTCGAGCAGTGAGAACGCGTTAGATGTCTTTTTTTTCTTTCGACTTATCAAGTACCTGCTCCAGTCACTACGAGTATACCGCCTTTATGTTCTTGAAACATGTCTTGTAATAAGCCCACTACTTCCGTTTGATCAAAAGAAGACGCAAAGGCAGGCAAGGTAGTCTTTAGTTCAGGTATTTTTATGGTTGCATTCCATACTTTATTCGAGATTTGTTTCAATAATGCACCATTACCGTGAACCATTTCAAGAGTGAACGTAAAGAATCTAATACAATTTTAAGAGCTTTTTGTGCGTCATTTGAGGATTTCGGTCTCAGTGAGACAATTTTTTTCGCTTTTTATTTGAACAAGTACTTGTTTCCTTGGCTTTCTTTTTAGTTTTATAACCTTTTTTTTTTACATTTAAACTTTCATCTTTATTGAACTCGAACAGAAGAAGGTAATTTCCCGAGAAAAGAAGCCATTCTTAATATTATGCGCTTAACATTACCGAAAACTAGTCATCTATCTTGAATACTCAACTTTTCTCTTTCTAAAAGATATATATACTATAGAATAACTTACGGAAAAGCTCTTTGCAGATATAGAATTAAACTCTTGACAGACAAGCAAGAACCCATATAGATTATTTAGATTAGAATACGACAGCACCAAAAGGTAAACTATTGAGAAAAAAGATTCTAGGATAGATATTGAAATTGAGTATTAGTCATAGAATATATTAATGTCACAACAGCAAAAGGTAAAACGGGTAGACTTTGTAGTGTTTTTGTTACTCATTATTTTTTTATTTTTTTTTTAGAATAAAACCAGAGTAACTATAGACTATGTTTGTTAAAATGAGGAACTGTACTTACTTGTGTAAATAGAGTGACGAAGGTGCGCCAATAGTAAATAGTCCTAATCTTGATAATGCTTGGAAAGCAGTTGGTAGTCCTTCGAGAAGAGGAAGTACAACTATGTCTCAATTCTTGGATAGCAGTATTGTCATGAACAAAATCAGTCCCAACGAATCACCTGTCAACGACCATGTTGATGTAGTTCGAAGATCATCTATTGCTTCAGAGACTAACGGTGGTAACTGGGGCTCTTTTGGTGGATTCCAATGGGAAGGCCCCTCTATCTTTGATGAAGATGGCAAGCCAGTCAATAGTAATGCACCACCTTCTTATGGTCCACAGGATGAACAGCAGCAGGGATATATGCACAATGATATCTTGTCTGTTCCCATGTTACCAGGCGTTTCCCTTGAACCTATATATCGTCAGCAGCGTAGTCTTTCTTTTTCTATGGGACAAGAACCTACTTTCTTTGGTTATGATGATTATGATGAATATCAACCGCCTCAGCAGCAATATCAATCAGCCTTCAAATCCTCTTTAGCTCCAATGGAAGAAGAAGATGATGATGGATACAATTTTGATGAGTTTGATCTTGCAGGTATTCGATCTCGATCCAAGTCTTCGGGAGCTGCCTTTGGATTACTCTCTCAAACCCAACATTCTCGTTTAATGAACAATGGACATATTAGAAGAGGATCAGAGCAGCAGGAAGACTTGATGATAAATCAGCGTCGTCGTTCTTCATCTCGATTCTTCAACTTGCCTGAACAAAAGGACAGCCAAATGTCTTTGGGCGATAAGGAGCGTTTAGATATACTTCAACGTAGATTATCTCAACAAAGCACTAGTATGATTCAACAAGATTACTCTTTCCCTGATAATAGTAACATGATGAGAAGACAATCCTTGACTTTGAATACTCAACCACCAAGCAATATTCAACAATTGGCTGACCAATTGGAAAACACTCACCTGCAAAACTTGAGCGGATTCCCTCCTCAATCACAGCAACAGCCGCCTCAGCAGCAACCGCAATATAGGACTGATCTTTATACTCAGCATTTACAGCAGCAACCTTTATATAATAATAATGGATATCATATTCAGCAGCAGCATAATATTCATCACCATCATAACCAGCAGCAACAGCAACAACAGCAACAACAGCAGCAACAACAACAGCAACCACATCAACAAGTAGCTGATGATTACTTTGAAACAGATCCTAGAGGATTCCAAGATCTTGGTAAAGGTATTCCTGTCTCAAGGTTGGACCCCAAGGTTCCTTTATACATGGTAGAATTTAAAGGCGGTCGAACCGACTTTTTCTATGTCATGGATTCAAATATCTTCCATCCTCAGTTGGGTGACCTTGTTATTGTTGAAGGTGATCGTGGTAAAGATCTCGGTAAGGTAGCAGCCAATACTTTAACCATCGATCAAGTGATTATATTGGAGCAAAAGAAGCAAGCTCAACTTCAACAACTAGAAAGCAACGATAAAGACAAGGACAAGGAAGAAGGTGATACCCCAGCCAAGGCTCAAAGAGAAATTCATATTAAGCGTATCTTTCGATTGGCTGCTCCTGATGAGATTAATTTGCTGTTGGTCAAGGGACAAGATGAACACAAGTCGTTGGTCGTTTGTCAACAAAAGACTAAGCAGCGTAAGCTGCCCATGGAAGTCGTGGATGCTGAATATCAATGGGATCGTCGCAAGTTGACGTTTTATTTTGAAGCCGAGAATCGTATTGATTTCAGAGAACTTGTTCGTGAACTGTTCAAGATTTATAAAACGCGTATTTGGATGTAAGTTTTTGCTTTTTGGATTGTAGAAAAAAAAAAAGGTTATTAATACTTGTTTATAGGTGCGTTGTTACTCCACCCATTACTGTAGATGATATTGCCGCTGCTGCTGCTGCTGCTGCTCATAATGAAGAATAACTTCAGATATACTTTGCTTTCGTTTTTTTTTTGTTTTTTGTTCAACTACTTTCTCTTTTTCCTCTTTATCTCCCATCATTATACTTGTAATAGTAGTTCCATTGTATCACAATAAAAAAAAAGTTTAAAACCATCAATGAGAACTCTCCGCTAAACAAATATTGTAGTTCAAAGTATATCGCCGATGGAATGATGAAATATGCGCTTGTTTGTTTAAACATGTTTTCTATGAATATCCTTGAGTCTCTAGTAGATGCAACAGCTCATTCTGAGTATGGAATATTTATCTAATGCGACATTAGATCGGGATTGGTAAGAAATTTATTTATCACCGGATCTAGAATATAAAATGCGTGTAATTTACAGCCATTAGCTAAGATACAATATATTTCTAGCACTTTTGTCAGATAATCGTTCTAAAATATACATTGCTGCATTTGTACGTGTATCAATTATCAAATCTAACAAGTGTTAACCAAGAACTGTGGAAGAGTAGGAAAAAACTTAATTTCTGAAATCTTAAGAGCGTACTTTCATGCCGAATTTTACAAAACTTGCTTTTTTTTTTGTATAGCTCAAAAACAGTATTTCCGAGGTTTGACATATTGATTATATAGGTTTAGTGTACAATAGAGGATGCACAATATTTGTTATATATATATATGCTGAACATATAGTATTTGAGTTATGACTACATTTCGACAAGATCAAAAACAGCTTATTTACAAGATAGCTCACTCAATTAAAGTTAATCTTATGTCATTTAATGCGCTCCATTAAATTCTGCGTAATCTTTAATGATTCACTTTTACTGATTAAACAATTGTTTGCTAATGAGACATAGTTCAAAGCTTGAGCCAAACCAATTTTTTTGTGCGCTCTGGTTGGTAAATCTCTGACTGCCAACCACAGCTGACCAATTCTACAGCGAATATGATTAAACATTATTTTATTTGCAAAATAAATTAAGACCCAATTGGGCGCATGATATCGTATTTATCATCGTAATCGCCCGGGCCAGGTCAAGAAATGAGTGGAGGCTAAAAATCCCTTATGGGATCAAGGATAAAAATGTTTGGAGAAGGAAAGAGTTGGATCAAGTGTAAGAAACACTAGCGGAGGGAAGTAGGTAGCCAATTGAGAAGTTTTTGCCTGAGATGAGGTAGCGGGGGGAGGTGGAGCTTTTGCATGGTGTAAATAGTTGAGCTCGTACAGGATGATACATACAGTTGGCCATCTAAGGAACTGAGGAGTGACAACTTGGGGAAGAATGTGGTGTGCGGTTTGGTAATTTATTAAGGAAGGACGGTGGGCCTTGAATCGTTTTTGACATCTGTAAGCGACGGTGCATGCTGAGACAGCGGAGAGGGTGTAGGGGGGGGCAGATCTGGGTTTACCACCAGGCGGTCAACCAAGACACCAACGTATGCATCGATTCCTTTCGATTTTAGTCATTGGGAGCTAAAGAATTGGGCCTAAAGAAATGGAAGGACGACATTATAGTAGGAGTGTAGCATTAGGAGATAAGCGCAGTTGGTTGTGATTGTTTTGACGGAACTGTAATTGAATCTTTTGTAATGTTTTTTTGCCTATTGATTCAGGATGGGGTTGACACCGTTTCCATATGGATGATTTAGAGAGTATGCATCATTGTGAACGGCTATTTGAGCAACGGATGTGAGAAAGCAAACCAGAAAGTAGGGTATCTTCAGGAAGGTTAAGGGAACGTAAAAGAAATTGGGATTGGAGTATGTAGGTACGTTCTTGCATTGTTGGTAGTTTGGTCATACGAAGCATCACTTTTGTTGAGGACTTTTACGACCCACCAAAGATGCGGCGTAGGCATGTATTCTGTGCGTCTTCTAATCTAGCAAGAAGAAATGATGTGATTTTGTTAATAGCGAGACCATATTCCAATTGAGCACGAACTATTTGTGTATAAAACGAGTAGCTAAGGGAGGAGTAAAACCTTTAGGATTAATACCAATGGCAGAGAGTTAGTTCATAGTGGTCAAAGCATCTGTTATATTCTTATTGAGTAGTTCAAAAACATTCAGGTAGCCACCAGGACGAAAAGAAACTCCGAGATACGAGAAAGAGGATTGTTTTGGGATCGTTTCGTTATAGAGTGTGTAAGTGAAGTGATGTTGTGTTGAATCCAGAATTACGCACTTGTTTGAGTTTTATCTATACCCTAGTTGGTAGCTGTGGCCTTCAGCATACTTTGAATAAGGTAGCCATTTGTGTTTTATCGTCTATGAGGGCAATGTCATCGGCATAAATCAGACAGGTTAAGAGAGAGGTTAATTGAGTTGGGAAGAGGCCTTCAGTTATCGGTTGTTGGCGCAAAATTTGGGGTATATCATTAATGTATATGGAATAAAACAATGGTAAAAGGATTCATCCTTGAAGTATTCCCGTAACTGGTGAGAATCGAGTTGAAGTGGAATTATTGAGCAAGACTTCGATCTGTACATCATCAAACATGTTTCGAAGTAATTCAATGAGCGCTGGGGGGAGCTATCTTTTCCAACGTTTTCTATATATGACTGTGATCAACAGTATCGTATGCTGACTTGATATCTAGAAAGGCAAGGATTGAAATGGTTCTACAGTGAATGTTTTTACATCAGTTTATCACTGTCAATTAGTTATGGTCGGATTTCAACAAAAAAATTGTAAATTGGTCTACGAAATTAATTTCAGTTGGTCACTTTTCAGGAATATTTTGGTCATATACATTTGGTTATTTATAATATAAGTATTAAAAGGTAATCTATTTATTTGCTGATATTATTGAGGTTACTACTCCTACGTCCCCTGACTTTTTGCATCTCTAGTATTTCTTACCTGTACATTTTCCGCTTGAAGCCTACAAACGAGTGTACAAATTTCTTTCCTTTCGATCCAATATGCAATAGTTGTAAAATGGATATTTACACTTCCTTTTTACTATATTTGCTTCTGTTGGTACATTTTTTTTGCACAAGAAACTCACAAGACAAAAATCTTACACACCTGTCGACTATGGCAAGCTGTTCATTTGAAGCTATTGACTGTTGTAGTATCAACTGTACTATGGATAGCTTATTAAGAGAAGACTGTCTCCAGCTTTTTATATGAGGATTTTGGGTTCTACTGCGTAAATGTTAGTATTGAGCAAAAGATTTTTTGACCATGTATTTTCATCAGACTGCTGATGTCCTCATCGGTAGGCACTAGCTCCTTTAGATATTCTTTTAAAAAGCGTTGAATGTAAGTTTTACAGTTTACTCTTCTTTTCTTCTTTGGCATGTGGATAGTTTCTGAGCTTCCTACGTCTGAAGATGGTTAAGGCTTTTCATCAAAATAGTTTATGAGAATTTGTTTAAAGTTCTCCAGCCAAAGTGAAGGTGGATTTGTTCGTGAGTTTCTCGACTGACTTGATTGGCTTGGCTGCTGACTTGGTTACTGGCTTGGCTGGCTTGGCTGGGTTGTCTAACTTATCTTCTGCTAGTTGAAAGTACCAATTCACTTGAAACACACTTAATTTTGCCATGAATTCCACCTTTTCATTTTTTCCCCCTATAGTGAAATGCAGCAAACGCTATGAGATGGTTAATGAACCACAACAACACCTTCCAATTTTGTGACACTTCCTATCATCATTGACACATTTTCCACCTGTTCATGAGCTTTAGGATTACTTATAAAGTGTGTATTAGTATTTATAATTATTAAATGTTATACGCTTGATATGTATACTGTTTTGTAGCCAACTATATTCTATGTAGTTGCTTCCAAGTAAAATAGAAGCTTCAGGCATATTCTGTGTGTTAAAAACGACGTTAAATCTTAAATTCATTGCGTGATCAATATATTATTAGCTCAACCTCAACAAAAAACACGCAATATAGAACCGACCATTAAAATATAACAGATTCCAAAATGACTTGGAACGAATAATCATATAATATGATGTAACAAAAGGCAAATTGATTTCACAAATCAAACCTCATTAAACGAATATAGGGATAACACAAAAGAAAAGATTAAAGGTATAATTTTTTTTATTTACAAGAATAACACAATTATATTTACAAATGCCAACAAGAGCTGTTGAAACAAAAGAAGCATATAAGTAAAGGTATAAAAAAAAAGAAAACAAAAGAAAAACAAAATAAGTGAATGTTATCAGCAAGTTGATTAAAATCCTAGAAACCACGGAAAGACAAAGCATTTCTAAAAAACTACTCCACTCAATGTGCAATCAAAGAGCTTTCGTTAATTAGCAATAGAATCATCCCCACCTCACAACGGTAGCAAAAAGAGATATTCAGATTCTCAAAGAACTCGAGAAAACGCTTCCTTCTAATCACTGGTGTTGATAAGATGTGGGCCTCGTATCATAGAATGGATATAACTTATTCTCATCCTTAAGAAAACACTTATTTTGTTTCTCAATGCAAAGAAAAGCCACTTACCATCACATGGAATGCGAAAAGAAAGACCTAAGCCACTTAGCCTTTTTTAAATCAGAGTCAAAAATGACACGAATTCAAAGAAAGTAATGAAAGTAAACTAAGAATGAAAGTAAATTGTATTAATAAAACTGCTTATACAAAATTTAGCAAAGATTCATTCAAGCAAAAGTATAGAAACAAGTTATACTTCAGTAAGCGATTAGTCATTGTCGTCACAGCTAATCAGAAGCAGAACTGACGTATTGTACTTTGGTTTCATCATTTCCGTATAACAAGTTTCATTTTGCAAGAATGCTCTTAATGTGGAAGATAATTTACCTTAAGTAGTGGTCAAATAAAGCACCCAAAAGACGCGATATCCAAGAGCAGAAACATACATTAAAGTACATCTTAACGGCATTGAAAGATATAAAAGAACATCAAAGGTGATTCTTTCAAAAGATAAACTATATATTCAAGAAAGATTAGTTATTATGAACCAATATAATGTTTGAATAAAGAATATTGAATAAAAAGAATCAGATGGTGGTGCATGTATATTAAATCCAATCGTTCATTTGTATTCAGAAGTTTGGATGCATTTCGTCATCTTCTCTTTAAGCAATAGCTTTATATCAAAAAGATCAACTTACATTAATAAAGAAAGAACCAGACCAAAACTTTGAGTTCTTAAAAAGATCAACCAGACCGACAAGAGTAGCAATAAGCGTTTAAACTTTTAGAGGCATCTGTAATGAAGAAATAGGTTATTAAACTGCTCCGAAAAAACAGCAAAATATAAAGGAAAATGAGAGAAACAAGAATGCTCAGATACGAGGAATTCCATTATCGTTTCTTTCCGCACGAATCACTAGGGATCATGATGTTCTCTTCGCCGCAATGATTCTCACATTGTTTCCTTTATATCTTAATATAATGAATACTTGCCTTTTAGTTTATTGATAAGAAAAGAAAAGAACAGCTTTAGGTTTTGAGCTGAGGATTAAATACTAATTTGATAAAGAAAATTTTTTCTCTTATAGCCGTCACTCAAGCTGGCCGTCACTTTGAATCCCCTACTCAAATGACAGTCGCTCTTAGTGAAGCCACTCAAAGTGAGAAATTTATCGGTGATTCGGGCCATTGTAGATCCGTTTCGTGATCTACGTCTGCCCTGGCAGCCAAGGAGTATATATATGTATATATACTGGGAAGACCAAGAGCAATGGATTGATTAATAATTTCACCTTTTAACTATGGGAATAATTTGTTCCTTTATTTTAATAAGTAAACTGCACTATTTAATGGTTTATGTCATTGGTGCACTTGTATTGGCGGATCAAGATTTTTGATGGCTGGGCAATAGGAGACCAGGAGCACTGTTGTTAGTATGTTAATTGACGCAGAGATTATTGATATACGGGGAACTCGATGCACAGTACTTTGCTTTTACTACACCAATATCATCTAGTTCCTATCTATGTATAATAAGGAGTGTTTTCCTAGTTTAACCGTACATAAAAGCAAACTATATATGCAATCCATACGTATATGTATATAAACAGATGCCTTTCGAGAAGTATCTTTTATTTCTTTTACTTCTATATTATAATGGAAAAAAACACTTATAATAACAGCTCGTCCGTTTTCATGCACAGTGAAAAGACTACTATTGATGAAGGCTTCCTACCCGAGCCTAAATACAACAAGAATGTAGAGCTCGATTCTGGATTCTTAAGCGTATCATTAGCAAACAGTAATGAAGGCTCAAATCATAAGCAAGTGATTTACATCGATAAACTGAACGAGAAAAAGCTCGTAAGACGACTAGACTGGCGCATTATGCCTTTGTTTTGTATCTTTTACTTTGCTGATTTCCTTGATCGTGCTAACATTGGAAACGCTACGTATGTAAATACATTGTACTAATTTGTTTTGCTCTTTACTAATATATAAACCCTTTTTATTGCTGATAGTTTGGCAGGCTTGCAGACCGATCTAAATGTACATAAAAGATTTGACTTTGACTCTTTATTATTCATTTTCTGACTGTATTACTATTCCATCTGCTTATTTAGATGACTGGTTCTGAGCTCAGCACTGCTATCTCAGCATTCTTCATTACTTATGTAAATTTTGCAAAATGCACGTAACACATTTGTATTAACATGTTTTCGATGCTTATCAGATCTTGTTTGAAATACCATCCAATATTATACTAAAGAAAACGGATGCCGCTAAATGGCTATCTTTTATCATGCTTATTTGGGGTATCGCTACTTTGGTGACAGCCTTTGTCACCAACTTTACAGGCCTTCTTATTGCCAGACTTGTATTAGGGTAAAACATGTGCCTTACATGGATTGGAATACGCCTACTCACTCCTCTTTACCAATACTCCCTGTATTTTCATTATATATATTACTTAGTGCGGCAGAAAGCGGCTATATCCCCGGAATCATGTACTTGCTATCCAAATTCTATAAACCTGCAGAATTTAGTTTTCGAGTCAGCATCTTGCTTACTATGGCTACCTTATCAGGACTACTCTCGGGGCCTTTAGCCTACAGTATGAGTTATTTTGACGGCCTTCATGGTATGCATGACTGGCAATACCTGTTCATCTTTGAAGGCGTACCCACCATTGCTTTGGCCTTTGTATCGTACTTTACCTTGTTTGATGATCTCCAAGTTGTTGGCTGGTTAACACCTGAGCAAAAGATATTGCAGGCCAATAGAATGATTGAACATCAAAGCAACAAGTCAACCGACAGTTCCATCGGCATGAACACAATGAAGATCGTATTTTATGATTGGAAAACGTGGGCTTTTTCTCTCGTCTTCTTGTTAAATGCAATCAATATAACGAGTCTTGGGGTTTTTGCACCTACACTAATTAACGGTAATATTTAATTTATATACTGTTGATGATACATGACCATCTAACAAGAATGAAATTCAAATGATGCATGTCATTTACTATTGTAGGTTTCGGGTTTAGCAAGTTAACCTCACAGCTTCTTACTGCTCCACCATGTCTAATTGCCACGATCGGTGTCCTTTTAGGTGGTTATTTGGCTGGAAAATATAATCGTAGATCACCTTTACTCGTAGGAGGATCCTTCATTGTCGGTTTTGGATATTTATTCCTATTACTGCTTCACGATAAGTGGGGTAAAAATGATGGAGTTAGCTGCTTGTATATGTATTTATTGCGTTTTTCTTATTAGCCTTGTATGGTACTTTGTTCCTTGTTCCTGCTGGAATGGGAATACAAGGTAATCATTGTATATTATTTAATGCTGATCATTATCTGATTTATTGTACTAGCTTCCGCTGCTATAGGATGGTCTGCAATCAACTATCCTGATCTTAATGTCCGAGCTGTGGCCGTTGCAGCTGTGCTTATGATTGGTAATGTAGGTAGTATCATTGCTTCTTATCTGTTTCGTGCTGAGGATGCTCCCAGATATGGTAAGACTATAGAATTAAAGTCTAGTTGTCTAAATCATCTTGTTCATCCACGATACTTTTATAGTTTTTGGTTTAGTGTTTAATTTGATTACAGCATTTGTTTCTGCATTTTTTGCTGCGCTTACTGGTTACCTTTTGTATAAAGAAAATTGCCGCCGAGATAAAAATCCTACTGAAGACGTAAGTTGTGTTCCAAAAAATCCAACTATAGTGTATATGTAACTGTTATTTACTGATATAATATTATAGAATCAATTCAGATTCTTCTACTAAATACGATACGCATGCGTATCTAGCTAATCCTGTTAATGTTTAGTACATATATCGACTGCCTATCTAACACTATTGTTCTCCCTTTTTTCACTTAATACTGCATTGACGTTAGCTAGTTTATAGTATATAATGCAAAAATGTAATAATAAAACAGTAAATATCTGCTCTCTGATGAAGTTTATACAATTATAACTATCTAACAATCCAATAATAGCTTTTTTCTTCATGGAAAACAAGTAATGCATCATAACCTTTGATTTAAATAGCGAAAGCGACCATTTGACTAATGAAGGTTTTTAATCATAAACACATAAAAAATAAGCACATTATAATCAACTTAAGGTTACAACAGATGAAGCAACTCTTTGAGAACTTGATGTACTAATCAGATGCGACATTTGACCGAAATCAGTCATCTTCCGTGTCATTTAGAGCACCATACAGATTTTCCAATCTGACTTTATAAGTATCTTACTTTCAAAATTGAAATCGTACCGTAAAGGACGATAAGCGCAAAAATGAGTTTTATGGACCTAATATAAGTTGTAAAAAATATGATTATTCTTTGAGTAATGCTAGTTTTGTAAAGTAATGAAAAGAAAGATGCTGTTACGTAGCAAGAAGACATTGTAAAAAGGGAGTTGTATAAAGCGCTCTAATCCCAATTAACCAGCACAAATGTGTATCTATCGAAAATAACGCGTTTTATTCTACGGGTTTTATGGAGCTCGAGCGATAACTTTAGTTCTCAATGAGATGATACTGATCAATTGTATAACTCGAAGGCATTTGCTCTGATACCATGAATGGCGGTAAAAAAAAAAAAAAAAAAAAAAAAAAATGTGTTCAATGTCCGGTAACCAATGAAATACAAAAATATGTTTACCAGCAGCGAGAAACAGTGATGGCTCACTGTGAAATATTGACCAACAAACGAAATAAGAACGAATACATATATATATATACACCATAGCATTATATAGATGATATAAAGATGCCCTAACTTGATCTACATATCTATAGTTACGATAATGAACCAATGCCTTACATAGTAGCAATATGTTTCGGAACGATACTTTCCTCATTGTTCCTGTGACTAGGTTTTCATGTCAAAATCAACTTTTTTCTCTTCCTCAGTTACCTTCTTTTCACGAATACATGCACCATGGCTCGCACATCAAGCCAAAAGAAGAGAGGGGTTGCCGTTCTAAGTGTTGTAGAACGTCCCAAGCAACCAAAAAGGATACGAGAGATCGCTCGCCGAAGCGAACTAATGCGAGCAAATGCCAAACTACGAACTTTGATCGATCATGGAGAGTACGACTTGGCCAAGATTCTTTTCACTGAAATGGTCAAAAGTTCAAAATACAGTCTTGCTAACCTGTGGAAGGTGTGTGTTTATGTCTAATGTTTGATAAAGCCGTATTTAACAAGGTTCTCTATCTAGGTAGGCGCAGAGATTATTGGAAAAACTTCTCCAGGTGATTTGGCGGATTATCTTAAGGCTGTATATATCAGTTCTCCACAGCTTGAGGTAAGAAGTCGCCATCTTTTTGTTGCTGTTGTTGATATATCTGTTACTGATTGATATTTCTAGTCTGTGTTTACATTCAATGCTTATATCGATCAGCTCATGATAGAAAAAAAATGGATACTTGCTATTGAAGAAATGGAACTGTAAGTAATAACGAGGTACTTTTCACTTGCAAATTATTTACAGTTTGGATACAGTCTTTACAGTAGAACAATCTATCATCACCCAATTATCTTACGAAAACTAGCTATATGTTCATATCGTAGCTGGGAAATAGCCAAAACGTCCGTACCTGAATCCTACTTTGAAGAAGACATGCATGATCCGTACGATACAACTATCGTTCGATATGAAAAATTCAAAAAGCTGTCATCAAAGTACTTGGAAGAAACACATAAACATTATCCAAGAGACGTCGAGACATTAAGCTATTACTGCACTGTAAGAATGAGCATACATTATCTCAATTTGACGACTAATCTTATCTTTTGTTAGTTTCTACAAGTCACTGAAAACGAAGAAACAAAGAAAGCTGTCATATTAAAGTCATTAGAAGAGTTCAAACAAGACCCCGATTATTTTTTACTATAGTAAGTTCCTTTGCTAATGGCTTGATGAGATTCTAAGAATATCTATAGTTATTTATTAAAGGTGAACGAACAAGATAAATATTTTAGTCGTAAACCATTCATCCTACATCTTTACGAATGCGATCCTTTATTGCCGGCAGGTGATGACCTTCGAACCTATGTTAGAACGACTTGCAAACGTATAGGTGGGTGACCTTGATGAACAAAAGGGATAGCATGTATTTATGTATTGTTTATAGACGCGCTCATGACAGAACATAATATAGACGAAAAAGAGAAAGAGAAATATCAAAAGCGAGCTGAAAGACTATTTTTATTATTCATTAATCGAGTGGAGCATGGGAATTTTGAAATATGGTTTTTAAAGCGACTACGCGAAAGCGTATTTGAACACGGTTTAAAGTAAGTTTATACTACAGTTCGAGATTCTTGTATTAATGCGTATTATAGTCGTGAAATTTGTGAAATCTATAGATCCAGACGTGTTGATCGATTGCTACGTATGAGTTACCATGTGCATGATCAACATCCAGAGTTTGTAATTGAAATTGCAGATGATTTACAAGCCTTAGTGGAGGCTTTTTTGGAAGAAAATAAGACTTCCGATATGGATCAAGCTCATATACCCGGCCTTGATGAGCTTTCCAGGTTTAACCAGCTTCAAGAACATGTCTTTTCTCAAATTTGAGAACAATATATACCCACAACTTCACAATTGCATCGTTTTAAACATTACACTTGGCTGAATAAATAACTTTTTTTTTATCAATTGATATTTTTTTTTCACACTTGAAGTGTCTCTTCGAAAAAAAATAATCTTAATCAGCTTTAAACAATGCCCGATTAAATCATGAAATCCAAGGATTCGAAACGCTTGAAGTTATACAATTAGGACAAAACCAGCATCTTACCACCGAAATCAATGTTAACTTGAAAGAAAATAGCGTACAAAGAAATAATATGGATCTCATCGTCCTTCATTTTATCACCCGCATACGGCTGCAAAGTAGACATACTAATTATTACTGAGATCCAAGAAGTGTAACTTTGTTTCAACAAATGAAAACAGAAGGACGAAGCAAAGTCGATAGTAATAAAACAGCAGAGCAAAAGTTTTCGAATAAATACTTTTATTTTATCCAAATTCTATTACTTAAACAACAAGCTCGACCAGCTAATGGATATGGATAGTGGTAGTGAGCAAATTGTATTTACTTGTTTTGAAATAGGGCTTTATTTACTTGTTGCAATAGACAACCAAACCTATCTTTATCTATTTGTAACGAAAAGTATGTTACTGATGGTACTATTAGGGAAGTCTACAAGTAAACAGTGGAATAAGTATTGTTTATTACTTGTTTCTTGGCTCCACTCTTGTATTCTCCTCATTTCAGTCGATGGAACAACTACCTATTTATCACGAGATCTTGGTCTGCTTCATACCAGATCCAAAGCGCCCAATAATTCATTCTTTATCAAATTCTGAGCACTCAGTGGTGTTCTCCATACACAATGAACTTTAACTTACTTAGAGAGTCTGTTTGTAATATCTGACAAAGGCATGGTTGTTTATAAAAAAGAAAAAATCTGGCTCCTAATCAACACGGTCGAGCCTAAAACATCCCAAAGAAAAAAAAAAATGTTTGTGCACGCGTGTGTGTTGTTCCTGTAGAAGATAGCTTCTGCTATTTATTATAAATTACACCGATTTGTTGGAATCCGTCATAGAATTTTTTTTTGGAGAAAACTACAGTGGCTTCGAACAAACAGTGATATCAATTATTGATAATGGGTTAGTAGGTGTAGTTTGCCGTTATTCATATAAAGAAACTGTGGGGCCTGGGGAAGACACCAGTGACATTGTTTTCAGTTCTAAAGCTAGACGTCTGATCCAGAGACCAGCCGAAGAAAGGGTTTGATTTAACTATCTACCATTTATGAACTATACTTTTAACTAACTCGATATTTCTTCCCAAATAATTTCGCACAAGCTTCAATGTCTTTTCTTAAATTGTACTGACAGTCTTACATAATGACATTTGAATACAAGGGTGTCATTGTTGTTTATGCATACTTTTTTGTCTGTAGTAAACATTCAAAGCAAACATTATTACACTCCTTCACTGATTTCAGTGTAATGTCACATCTAATAATAACTGCCTGTCCAAAACGAAACACTGCATTTACTAAAAATAATACTTTAATAAATCACTATAAATGCATTCTTTATTGCATGATGGAACTTCAATTACATATATTTCATATAGATTAGATTTATAGGCCTTTTAACTAATCTCGATCAAATGGCATATTTGATTCGTGCCTCAGTTTCAGAAGAAGCTATTTATCAGGTGGGTTCTTGGCCTTTACTTCAACTTGTCTTATTTTATTATTTATAAAGCTTGATTCAACGGTTTGTAGACTTAATGCTACTAATACTCATTCTTCTTCCTTTAAGCATATAATTACAGTTTATTAAATAATTTTAGATACTTTTTCTTTTTCTTTTAAACTACAGCGTCTAATGCGTTTGAGAACATAGTTAATAATTCCTGCTCTGTTTCCAAACCAACACTGACACGGACTAAGAAAGGACATACACCATATTGTTCTGCCCAATCCAATTCGGTATAATGCGCTAGGATAGCATAAGGGCTACATAATGTAAAGTTTGTACCAAGTGAAGGGCCTTTAGCGCATTTCAAGTGATCGTAAAAAGTGGCAGCACTCTTTTCGTTCTTTAAAACAACAGAGAATAAACCACCGTAGCCAGATGTTTCCGAATCAACTTTGATGGAATCAAAATTTTCTCTGCAAGTATATTTAGGGTAAAAGACCTTATCAACTATGGTTGAGATACGATGAGTGCACTTGCAATACTGATCTCTATTTGATTCTTACCTTTGGGGTGGTTAATCAAAAAGTCGCATAACGCCTCTGTGTTTTGATTAATGGTATGTGATCTTTCCTTGAAAGTACGGGAATTACGCTCCAAAAAGACAGCATCCTCAGGCCAAAGCAAATCTTCAAAGTCAGTATTTAAAGCTGATTTTAGGCTTTCATAAAAAGGTCCATTGGGATTCAAGATCAAACTACAAATCAAATTAGGTCTCAAACAATAGATCTGCGATTGCTAGATAGTTACCTTCCACCCATAACATTAGAATCGCCCGAGAATATCTTTGTTAGACTGCTTACGACTACGTCAGCCCATTCGAGTACAGCAACATTACAAAAGTTACCGATCGTCTCATCTACTACAATGAAAAACTTGTATTCATCTGCCAAACGACGAAGACGCTTGATATCTGGGGACTTGAGCAAAGGATTGGAAGGGAACTCACAAAACAAGCTCAAGATCTTTTCACCGGACTTTAAACGATCTTCTAAATCATCGATGTCCTTGTTTTCACCATGACCGTAAAAGTGGCATCCGGCACCCCATTTCTGCAGGATCTTCAAGGTATCAGTATAAGGGAAGCTGTATATTGAATGAGTACATGCTCTATTAAAAGGTTTCCAAAGCTTACCCGAAACAGACGCTATAAAGAGATGAATCGCCCACCATCATGGCAAGCTGATGTGTGTGGAAAATAGCACTCATACCGCATGGATACAGATAGACATCTTCTTGAGACAATCCTCTGATACCTCGGTCACCTTTCATATGGCGCTGTTCTTCCAGCTCGTTACAAGTAGTCTGGTTTTCTTGATCATTGATAATTTCAGGTTCACCAGACAAAACACCAGCAATGCGGCGTCTTAGTGCCAATTTCGCGTTATTGGCAAACTTGACAGGCAGGTTTCGACCATAACGTTCTTCAAGGTAAGTGGTCTGCTCCACAGCTTCTTCTTCAGCTTTCTGCTCGACTTTCTTGACTGATTTGCTACTACTATAATGGCTTCTGCTACGACTTCCCATAGTAATCTTGGGTCTATACAGGCTTTCATGGCTTTTTTTAAGTTTTTCACTCTCTTGACTCAATTCCTTGTTTTCATCGAGAATACGTAAACAATACTCGGCCATACGCGAGGAAATATTATCACCAGCATGCTGCCAAACCTGCTTGGCAATAGGGAAAGCGTCTTGAGGGAACAAGACGATGTGCACTGGGACGCGTTGAAGTTCGCTGTCGGTGTTGTTTGGCGCAATTTCGAATTCTGCAATACGAATTGTACCAGTAGGTTCCTTGTAATATCGTATCATGAAGGATCGGCATTGTTCAGCAGCCTTGCGAGAAGGAAATATCATGCCAGAGTCGTTTTCTTGACCGAATTTAGCTACCAAACGAGTGCACAGCTATTGATAGTTTGTTAATCCATGAATTGCTCTGCTGAATTGATATTTACCTTTTGAATTAAAGGATGAATGAAGAAACGAGGATAGCCGCACTGCATTTTAGAGGTAACAATAGGATTTCCTTCTTCGTAATAGATATTATCTTGCCAAGTGGGGAACATGACGGATATAGCGTGAGGTGTATGGGCTGGGATGGCGGAACCGACTTCGTTAGGTGGGTCTATCATGTTGAATGGTTGAAGGAAAAAGAGAAATAAGAGACAAAATAGTAGCGATATTTACGCATTTTAAAGCAAAAAAAAAAAGATTCCCATCTCATCAGTCAATCCACTTGGAACTCAGTACAATCAATCAGAATACAGTAATCTTTTGTCATGTAGATTTAGTGCAACAGTGTGACAGAGAAGATCAAAGCAAAAGCTAGTATTCGCTGATTGTTCAGCTCAAAGGTTACAATTATGGATTATAGTGTCTGAGATAAGAATGTCTTTGTCCTAAATACACACTTAATGGCATATTGACATTTTATGAATTGATATATGCTTTTCTTAATATAAACATTGTGTTAATTGTATACATAACATACAGAAATAAATAGAGTGGAGATTGTCAGTCTGACATGGATGTATTGTATTATATATATTTACATTGTAATAATAGAAGGGATATATTCTTATTTGTTAACAAGTCCTTCCACCATTTGTTTACATTCTTCTGCGCTTAGGTATTCAGAGTTCTGAATAGCATTTGAAATCAAGATTGTATTCTTGACTTCCTCTGAATTAACCCATACGCGACCATTCATACCAACGGCTGTTTCAAAGGGAAAATGTTCGCCTAGAAGGGTCAAGATGGGTGTATTTGGGTTCAATAATCTAGTTGGGAGCCTGCTTTAGTATATTTGTTATTGGTAAACTGTATATCTCTTACCTTCTACAAAGTCCAAGCGAACATTTAAACACATATCCACCAGAAAGCTCACCAAAACCATCTGCTTTACCAGTTTTGGGATTAACACATTCAAGTTCTGGTTCCATATCAGGATTGGCTAAAGAAACGCGACAATATACTAATGAATGAACTTGCAAGTTGGGTCTGTTACGTTTTGTTGCGCCTTCAAAAGCCAACACAGGCAATACGGCTGAATGCGCTGTGCCGATATCTACGCGAAAGTATTCGTTCATTCTTGCAATAACTGTACCAACAACTGACTCTCCAGTGGCTGCAACGTACTACTAGATTGATTAGTGTCTAGTAATGTTCATTTTCAATATTCGGCTTTACTCTTTTTTGATTGCTCTCGACCCAGTATCTATTTCCAACTTCTAAATGGTACAAAATGCCGGCTTTTGTAGCCACCACATCGTCGCCTTCTTGTCTTAATCCTGGGCCCAAAACAATGGTTGACTCTGAATTGACTTCAATCACGTCCCCTGGCAATACAATGCGTGGATCTACTTCCATTGGATCTAGTTGTTTAGTTGAATGAAGAAAAAATTTGCTTGGTTCTAAGAGTGGAAGCTATTTGATTTCTCGGTTTCGGACTGCGTTTTTGATTTTTCGAATTTTTCCCCTTTGAGCTGATCGTTTTTTTTTTTTTAAATTTTAGTTACATTGTTTAATAGCAAAAGCTTGAGCTTCAAAGCAGACTTTTTTTGGTTTTTGGGTATTAGCTTGCTTAAAGATGTGTGTCAATATTTTTCTGTAAATTTTCTACAACAGGTATCTCGCTATTCACTTCAAACAAAAAATCGCATGAACATTAAAGTGATTCTATATTCTACCACTGAATATAACATGACCTTTGTTCTATTCCGTATGCTATTGCCATTTTGTAGTTTTCTATTATTCGAAAGCCAAATTAAAGGAAAGGAAGAATAGTTGTGATTCGAGAAATTGGTGAACTTTATATTAATCCTCGTTTAGCCAATAAAAATAACTAAAATGATTAAATAGCCACCGGACGAATTAGATTGATGGCATAGATTAAAATGCCGAGAATTCAAAGATACTTTGAAGAAAGTAAGCTTTCAAACTTTCTCTTTCGTCTCAAAGATCCAGCCTACCATGGATTTGGCGGACAAGTTTTCAAAATGTCAATGTTATCCACCAGTGCCAAACTGGTATTCCTCCAACATAACAGCCATTGTAGAACCTCATTTCTTTTTGTATGCAACACGTAACTGTATCGTCGTTCTCGACCTTAAAACACTGCGATATTTTCATTCTTTCACCGTGTCGAATGACAAAGTTCAAGCGATTACCGCGCACGAGACTTTTTGCTTTACAGCTGGTGTAGATAAAACGGTTCGAATTTGGAATATCGTACTTGGATCGCTATTGATCAGTCATAATGAACACAAGGTAAGCGAACAAAGATCTACCTTTCAAAGATCGTGACACTAACTTGGTCATAGGCAGAGATCACAGTATTAAAACTAGTCCGTAACAACACGATATTAGTCTCGGGGGACAAGTCTGGCAAGATCGTATTGATCGAGCCTTTTGCAAAGCAACTCAAACATAGCGATACGAAAGTGAAATCGGAAATCACCAGTATAGCTGTTACACAATTCCAAGAGCAGGATTACATAGCAGTAGGCTACAGCAACGGCATGATCTTTGTAGAGCGTATTCGAGCTGATTTATCAATGGAGACAGTGTTTCAAATAGCCAATGAGAACGATCCGATTCAATCACTCGATTGGCAAAGACTGGTGTCTTCTGAAGATTGGCCACTATTAGCATCAAGTACCAAACGAAAAAGAAACATTACTATCTGGAAGTTTCCATCTCAATCCAAAATGACTTCGATACGGCTACCCAATCCTCCAGCACAAGCAACAGAGCAACAGAAATCCACTGTCTGGGTAGAGCTCGCTTGGTCTCCACAACAGAGTAATAAGCTCTACTTTTCATCTTATATCGGTTCGATTATCTGTTTCGAAATCACCAACAAAGGACCAAAGATATGTAACAACGAAAGGCTGGAAAAGCATAATCGAAACGTATTCACGATCAATTGGTTCAATGAAGGTAGGAACTGCATCACAACCTCACTGGATAAGCAAGTGATCAAATGGGATGTGAAAAAGAAGATGGTTCTGCAAAGCTTGAAAACACAGACAGGATACCCTTATGCTTTAGACATACCCGAATGGAATGAAGGACAATTGGCAGTGGGTATGGGCGATAATTCAATCAAGTTATGGAACTTTTCCGATAGTGGGTCCATTATGAAGGCCAATCGATATCACGACTATTATGAAGCCTCTGTTTTATGGAAAGGACTTCAAGGAAAGATTGAAAAGGTAAAAGCTGATAGAGTGGTTATACAAGATAGTATGACCAACATGTATTGATAGTTGAAATGGCATCCAGTAAAAGAAGGTTTTTTGGCTTATTCTAATGAGTATGGCCATGTTGGCATGTATGATACCTTCAATTTGAGAGCTATTTCATTCAAAATGTATCATAAATCTCAAGGAGCTCCCTTTATCGATTGGGGATCTGATATGACGCTTGTTCTCGAAGATACTGATATGAAGGACACGCTGTTATCTTGCGGTGGAGATGGTATGATTCATGTATACGATATAGATAA
Organism: Actinomucor elegans; assembly: GCA_026027325.1. NCBI lineage: Eukaryota > Fungi > Mucoromycota > Mucoromycetes > Mucorales > Mucoraceae > Actinomucor > Actinomucor elegans. Next base: position 2,035,589 of record JAMSLZ010000003.1, read on the forward strand.
TCCGCAAGCATCACCTATCAATTTAAATGAGAGATTGGAAGAAATGAATGTAGCATGGTTTGAAAGCCTGAAAGCAACCGATTCAAGTCGCCATGCGATGAGCATTAGCAAGGACAAGAAATATATAGCATTTGGACATACTGATGGTTTAGTGGAGGTTTATGCGATGGAGACACTTAAACTGGTGTATGTTTCCAATTGTCAACGTCAGCTTATTCGATCTTTAGACTGGAAAAGTAAATGTGTAATTTCTATGATGTAACAAGCGGGCTGATTCTTCCATCTTTTTAGATATCAATAATAGATTACTTTTAGCCTCTGGTTGCGACAAAGGCGATATTGCTATTCATGATCTAAGTACAGTAGACACTGAGAATACCCCTGGTAAGTGCTTGGAAATACAAGCCTCTATGTCACGGTAATAATGTATTGAGTAGATGTGCCTATACCCCAACCTGAGCCTATGTACTTTTTGAAAGGACACAAGAAAGGAATCACCGACTTAAAATGGAGTTTTACCAACACTAATGCGATCATAGCAAGTGCTTCTGAAGATAATTTTGTAGTAGTTTGGAATGTATTTCTTCAAGAGCCTATTGCATTATTTGATCAGCATCGTAGTAGAGTGCTTTCGGTTTGTTGGAGCCGTTTGTCAGCCAATACAGTTTTTAGTGGTAGTGAAGATAGATTTCTATATGAATGGAGTTACAAGGACTACCCTTGCTCAGGTTCAATCCAAGGTACGTACAACTTATCAGGTACATTGGGATTACATACTAAATTGTTATTCGACAGCCCACACGACCTTGTACGATAAAGAAAAGGCTATTTTGAAACAAAACAATAAAAGAAAAGCAGAGGCTTTAGAATCCACTGCTTCAACAGCTTCACCTACTGATTCAACTACAAGCTCCCAGTCTACTACCTTTTCATTAAAAAAGAAACAAAAGAAAGCCGCTGCGATAAAGGCATCTGATGAAGTGGTGCCTGGATCTTGGACCATGCCTCTGTCTCAAGAATCCGAAAAGTCGACAAGCCGTTTGAAAAAAGAGCAATACTGTCTACTCTTGGCAGATGAAATACTGAAAGGCAAAGTGAGGCGTGCAGTGGAGCATTTGCGAACTGAACTGTTAACAGATGAAGAGAAGCAAGATCCAACTGCAACAAGATACCTTTATTTTGGAGTAGAAAACTCTCAGCCGAAGCAAAATGTTCATGAGCTGTTCTTTGGTAATAAGAATGATGTAAGACGACTGGTTGAACTTGAAGGTAAAAAGCTTTCCTATATTTCATTACTCTTATTAATACCTTTTTTCTATAGCAAAGGCTATGGAGAATAGAATAGGGACAGAACTCTCTTATGCAGCGCAAAATAATGTCAAGCAAGATGCTGATATAAAACTAGCAATGGATATCGCCAATGCTCAATATCGTATGTTCGATAGCAGCCAAATGGATGAAAACACCAATAGCTGTATGATGGATTGGATCCTATTGGCCTTGAGCCCAGTCGGTATGTTGTTTTATAGAAAGACCCTTTTCAATTTCACTCACGCGCCTTTATAGCTGGAAAACAAAACTGGATTGATTTGATGATTAAACAAGCAAAAAAGCTAGAATCACTGAAACAATATAACCTTTCTGCTGCATGTTATATAGCAAGTACCCATGTTTATGATGCCATTGAGATGTATAGAAACAATGGATTGTATAAAGAGGCTATTGCTGTAGCGAAACTACGGCTTCCGCCCAAAGATCCAGTGATAAAGGTCTTGTTTGCCGACTGGGCAAAAGAATTACAAAAAAGTGAACAAGACGTTTTAACGGCAACCTGGTAACTGTTATATTTTTTTTTTTAAAAAAAAAGCGTTTCTAATATATGTTTTATAGTTATATAGCATCAGAAGTAACAGGATCGACAAACACTGCGATCAATTTGTTGGCGCGTTGCGGTAAAGAAGCCAGTTTATTCTATGCAGCCTGTTTGGCTATGGCTACCAATGACTCAACGAAAGAACAGCGTACTGATCAATGGCTCAAGAAGCTAAAGGATCGTTTGTCAAAGAAGAAGTCGGATGAAACGGTAGAAGAAACGAATTAAGTCATATTGGTTTCTTGAGGTGACGAATTTGTACTTATTACTTGTGTGTTTGCTATCACATATGCATAACAAAATAATAAAGAGAACTATGCTCGGTGAGCAAGCCGGTGTATTGAGTCTTTGAAACATACCAGAATGTTCAATGCGTGGATCGCATAATATTGAACTGTAATTTGTGGTTATGATTCTTTGAACAATGAATTCTTGGGAAATTGGGCGTTTTTTATTATTATTAAGGAAGGGCAGGAGTTTGCAGGTATGAGTACAATATCATTTGTGCCAAGCCAAAATGAGGGCCCGATAGATGTGGCAGCTCATTAGGAACATGAAATACTAATCAGATGCGACATTCAGCCAAGATCATTAAAGATTTCGAGCATTGAGTAAAGCACCCAGTCATTTCTCCAAGCTTTAAAAATCTCGGACACAAAAATTTGAAAAATGTCGAAATCTTCATATTAGAGAACGAGTATTGTAAACCTATTCCTTATACTCTTAATGTATTTTGCAAATAGATTCATATCGTTTCAAACTCTACAGGTCTCATAAAAAAAATAATAGATAGAAAATATACTACAGGAGGAAGAAACGATTAAAATATCAGAAATCTGTGCAATCTCTACATTATAAAATATATAGTCTCATATAAATCATTCTATTCAAAAGAGTACAAAAAAAAGTTTATGTATTTCCCGGGGATGAAACCTATATTTTGATTTTTGTCAAAATTGGGATGGACCTAAACTCCAATTATTAACAGCCACTCAAACCAATATTTCTGAAATGCGCGTTATCAACCCCAATACCTTTCCAATTGGATATACTTTTATAAAACTTAGTTCATTGAAAAAAGCAAGGTCAGTTTTAATAATTGTCCGAGAATTTAACATTTATCTCTGTTTGTTGTGGGATTATGCAGGATTCCATTATTTTAAGGGCCCACTATGGTCCATCTCAGTTACCCAATGAGCACCAAACTCCGCGTCAACGACTAAGATGCATACTTGCAGTTTTGAGCGGTTTCTTGCTTTGTTGCTGCATAAAACTACCCCAGGGTGATGCATCTAAAACAACATGGATAAGATTGTCATGTTCAGATCAGACCGGTAATGAACATGAAGCTCATATCTGATCTTTTTATTAGGCTGTTGAATCTCACTTTGCAGCTGTACCAAAAAGAGGAATCGCTTTAAAAGCTTGACACGAAGCCCATACGAATAAAACCCCTATTCCTTTTTTTTTCGTTCGTCCCTATAGTTTATATACACTTGTTATTAAAGCAAGGAGCTTTTTTTCTAAGGAAGATGACGATAATACACAACAATGAAATGAAAACGAGAGGTCTTCTGTCCCAATGACCTCGGATCATTGCGTTCCGTATTTGTTATTTCCTCGTTACAGATATGCAACAGCCAAGACAAAAAAATCGATCTACTATTTCGTGATAGTTATCAGCAGATTGGAAACAATTTCAAAGGAGCTTAGTGGATTCATGCGTTAGGGCAGCGGGGGAGAGATAGAAGCCCATAAAAAGGGGATGTGTGGGTTTTTGGGTTTATTCAGCCTGATCGTTTGCTAGTTAAGCATTCATCATGGTAAATCACACTTGTTACACATAATATGATCATATATAGAAGACCAAATGACGCCTGAAAGACAAGAGAATACACTGCTGTATATTTCCAGGTAGGAGACTACTGAGGGGTTTGGGATGACCTTGCATCTTTATGATGCCTATATAAGCAAACATTAATTAGTATTCTTTCTTTCTTTCTTTACCCTATATATAATAAAGCACAGCTATCTATTAACACAGCTTATAATACACTATGTCAACTAACGCGAATATACCTTGTACGAATACCAATCCTGTACAACCCACATCACCTATTATGCAACAATTGTTTCATTATTCACGAAATATAGTTGGCAAGATTTTAAATAATAGCAATCCCATACGTTGCCTAGACGAAAAAGCAAATAGTCATACCTACGATCAACTGGTTGCTAGTAACAAAATGATGGAACAGGCAGAAAACTACTTGTTTGGAAGAAATGGCCGCCAAAAGGATCCAAAACTCACCATAAAGTTATTACAAAAGGCATCACAGTACAACACAGCAGCATTTGCCGTACTAGGGTTTTGCTTCGAATTTGGATTTGGCGTTTCAAAGAACTTTAAGAAAGCAGAGCAGTATTATATATCAGCAATACCCCACGATTTAAAACATGCTCTTCAGGATGAAAGAATATTAATGGCCATTTCGCGTCTCGCCTTTCTACGCAAGTATGGAAGGCCAGGCGTGTTTATTGACCGTATTGAAGCTTATAAATGGGAAGCACAGATCGAGCTGGGTGGTTCAAAGTCAATTGCATGGATTCAACGCGCTGCAACGGAAGACAATTGCTCAGCTAGTCAATACTGTCTAGGTGTATGCTACCATGACGGTCTAGCTCTTCAAAAAGATGAAAAAGCGGCATTCTATTGGTATAGCAAGAGTGCAGAACAAGGTAATTGTCGTGGTCAGGGTATCCTGGGCTATTGTTATGGTGAAGGCTTTGGTGTAGAAAAGAATGAGGCTGAAGCGATGCGTTACTATCGCCTGGCAGCAGCTCAGGGGGAAACAGTCGCTATCTACAATATTGGTTATTGTTATGAAGATGGTATTGGTGTAGAGAAGAACATGCAAGAGGCAGTTAAATATTACAGATTAGCTGCAGAACAAGATAATGCATTCGCTCAGAACTCGTTAGGTTATTGTTATGAAGATGGCGTTGGCGTTGAAGGCAATCAAACGACAGCTGCAGCTTGGTACAGGCGATCGGCTCAGCAAGGTTATCCTTGGGCGCAATGCAACCTTGGCTATTGCTATCAGAATGGCATAGGTGTTCCCAAGGATGCGGCCACCAGCGTAGAATGGTATCGAAAGGCTGCAATTCAAGGACATGCAAGAGCTCAACACAACCTAGGCTTCTGTTATCAAAACGGTATTGGTATCGAAAAGGATGAAAGCCAGGCTATTCACTGGTTCAAACAAAGTGCTGAATTAGGTAACATTTTTGCATTTCATTCGCTTGGCTATTGTTTCCAGAATGGAGTTGGTGTGCCTGTCAATGAACGCGAGGCTGCTTATTGGTACATGCTATCGGCTGAACATAACCATGCACCTGCTCAGCTGTCATTAGGCTACTGTTATCGCAACGGTATTGGTGTAGAAAAGAATGCTCGTGAATCTGTCAAGTGGTTCCGTAAAAGTGCAGAACAAGGTAACGCGGTAGCGCAGAACTCGCTAGGTTTTTGTTATGAGGAAGGCATGGGTGTTACCAAGAACCCTAAAAAAGCATCCTTTTGGTACCTGCAGGCTGCTAGACAGAACAATGCTTGGGCACAGTGTAACTTGGGTTTCTGCTATGCAAATGGTATTGGTGTGAAACAAAACCCTTCTAAAGCAGTCTATTGGTATCGCAAGGCTAGTCTACAAAACCATGCTCGCGCTCAAGATAAACTCGCGTTACATATGCAAGGTGGTTTTGGCATAGAAAGAGATTTGTCTGCCGCATTCGAATTGTTTAAAAAAGCTGCTGAAAATAATCATATTGCTGCTCAGCATCATTTAGCAAACTGCTTTGAGAAAGGCCTTGGTTGCGAAGTCGATTTAGTTCAAGCTTCTATTTGGTTTGAACGTGCCGCATTAGGTAATTAATCTTGTTTCAATATCGGTTATGTTTACTAAATATTTGTGTAATAGCTGGCTGTCGTAATTCCCATGAGCGATTGAGAAGACTTTTAGTACGCGTATGTTTGATTTCTCCAGAGTCTTTGCCTTCCATGAGTAATGACGACCTGGTTTGCTCTGGATTTATCGTTGGGCACAGTGCACCAGCAGCTTAGGCTGATTCTAATACGTCAAAATACCATTCAACTCTTCGATTTTATTGTCGAACTAATAAAAAAAAAAGTACTACTTCTAATGATATTTAATAATATTAAACAATGGACTCATGGTAATAGCCTTTAAAGAATCGGCAGCTGGCCGAATGTATCCGGAGCTTTAAACACGTATATTTAAACTCAGTTAAATCTTTGCTGGGTAAAAGCAAATGTCAGTAAAGCAATGCTGAGATTCCTTCCTTTATTTTTCACGTATGTATTAATCTAACATGGTGGCATGGGTGGATAACATGAAGAGATATAATGATGATAGAAGCACAACAATAAACACCTTAGAGAAACAAAGATGGATGGATACTTGCACAGATTGGATCGACTCTCGATACATCTCGAACGAAATGGATGGATTACACGACTTAATGATATCCATCCAACTGTATCCAGACAGTGATCCATCCATCAGCAACCATACAATGGGAAATCAAACGATTACAACAAGCTTTGCCAAAAGGCTTTATCATTCATTATATCTCTTTTTTGTTTGACGGGCATGAGAAAGCAAATGGGCAAATGATTTTCAATTCAATTACTAACAATTTCTATTTTCCTTTTTCTATATATTACATTCAATAATTCCAACATATATCAACTCTGTTCTCAACTTATTTCAATTTGCGATTATCCTACTCGACTTGATTTTGATATTTTTACGATAACAGTCAAGATGGCTTCTAACAAGATTGTTAAGCAGGCTGGTGCCCCAGCTGCTGATGAGTTCGAACTCTCTGTTGCCCAAGCTCTCGTTGACTTGGAGTCCAGCGTTCCCGACTTGAAGGGTCTCCGTGCTCTCCACATCTCTGCTGCCAAGGAGGTAACATAGATAGCTTATATGAGTAATTAAAAAATCCAAAGCATTAACTTTCAATTTCTCCCCAGGTCGAGCTCGGTGCCGGTAAGAAGGCTATTGTCATCTTTGTCCCCGTCCCTAGCCAAGCTGCTTTCCACAAGGTTCAAGCTCGTCTTACCCGTGAGCTCGAGAAGAAGTTCTCTGACCGTCACGTTGTCTTCGTTGCTCAACGTCGTATCTTGGCTGTTCCCGGCCGTCGTAACAACGCCAAGCAACCTCGTCCCAGATCTCGTACTTTGACTGCTGTCCACGACGCTATCTTGGATGACCTCGTTTTCCCTACCGAAATCGTTGGTAAGAGACTCCGTCAAAAGGTCGATGGCTCCAAGACCCTCAAGGTCTTCCTCGATGCCAAGGATGCCACTTCTCTTGAATACAAGATCGACACTTTCTCTGCTGTCTACAAGAAGCTCACTGGCAAGGACGTTGTCTTTGAGTTCCCTGCTGCTGTTGAGTTCTAAGTAATTCACCACCAATAAATCAAAACACTTTTTTCTTCCATTTATTGTTTTTTATAGTGATATATGTTTTATCAATATAAAATAAAAAAAAAAGCTTTAAAAAAAGGTCAGTGGGAGGGGAGTTTATTAGTTGGTTAGGTTAAATCTATGACAATGGTTTAAAAAAGCTTAGTATCTGATATAATTTACGTGTTAGCATTGGATCTAATGTCAAAACACGTGTATTTTCAATGATACAATAGTTGGGAGAAGTTTTCCTTAAGGCTCGCTTAGAAGTAGCAAGAGCTAGGCTAAATACTTGGGCATTTTCCTTTAGCCAATAAAAACATTAATCTGATCTAGTATTTTTGCCTTGACGGCAGCCAATGAAAACACGCTATAGTATTAGTTTATTGATATTTTTTAGGTACACCTCGTAGGAAGTCAATTTATCAAAGCTGGTTAACTTTTTTCAACAATAAAAACCAATTTTCGAAGAGTTTTTTTTTTAATGCTAAACAAAGAAATTGAGTATGTGTATGGAGATTGTATTATTTTACATATAAAAAAATTCGCATGTTTTGCATAAATAATAAATATAAAATGCGCTTTATTCAATACATCGTGAAATTTGGTATATATTTCATTGAAAGACTTAGTAATTATCTAACTTTTTGGATCTTCTGATCTTTAACCTTTTCAACCCCCTCTTCCAATTGAATTACCGCCTACTCCAACTAGTTAGCCGGTCTGCTGTCCGGTTCGAACCTCTGTCGCAAAAAATAGTTCCGCCCAAGCCGCTCCAGATTTGGAAACCAACAAAGAGACAAGCATCGCCTGCCCATCAGTAACCCTTCTCTTTTTTTTCCCCACCTTAGAATACCAAAGTATGTAACGGAAGACATCCATCCCAATAGATGGATGCACATAATAGCATCAGATACTAAACAATCCTTTTTGATAGTATGTCTGACCACGAAGAAGTTATCGATACTCAAGAAGTCGAAGTCGCCGTTGAGGCCACCTCCGGTCAAATGTCCGTTGAAGATGCTCTTCAAGAAGTCCTCCGTCGTGCTCTTGTTCACGATGGTCTTGCCCGTGGTTTGAAGGAAGCCGTCAAGGCTCTTGACAGGTAAGATCGAGTAATTTATTGGAATCGCTGGAAAAATCAAAAATTGACATGTATAACAGACGTCAAGCTCATTTGGCTGTTCTCTGTGAGTCTTGTACCGAGTCTGAATACATCAAGCTCGTTGAAGCTCTCTGTGCCGAGCACAACATCAACTTGATCAAGGTCTCTGATGCCAAGAAGCTCGGTGAATGGGCCGGTCTCTGCAAGATCGATCGTGAAGGTAACGCCCGTAAGGTCGTCGGTTGTTCTTGTGTCGCTGTCACTGATTTCGGAGAAGAGTCCGAGGCCATGAACGTCCTCTTGGATTGTAAGTGTTTTATACGTTTATCAAGTATTTTAATATGATCATTAACATTGATGTACTTTTTTAGACTTCAAGACCCGTTAAATGGTGCCTCTCTTTTTTTAAAAGAACCCTTTCTCTAATAATCAAACCCATAAGTTATTATAATAAAATTTTGCTTACTGTTTGACGTTTAGATATAATTATATAGTCGGCCACATGTATATTGGTTGTTGTCTTGGGAGCTGTTCTTTAGTATTATTTAACAAATAATCAACCTCGATCTTTTCAAAAATACTCCAGTTTATACGTACTTAACCAGGCCTTCAGTCTTCGTTAGAAGCAGTTGTGCTTAGACTCCAAGCCATTTGGTCAATTTTTTGTTGTCCAATCAAATAATTCTATAATACATATAAATTGATGAAAAGTGGTAAAATCATACAGATGTATTGTTTTGTTATACTGTTTATCCTTCTTTGAGACAATCACTTTAAACTTATTTACACTTTAAACAATATGGACAAATCCAAATTATACAAATGAGAAAAAAAGATTACGAAATTAAGAGAATTACGATACACTGAAAAAAAAGCAGATATTATACTTTTTAAATACACATCTTTTATAAAATTAGCAAATTACTTGTTATTCTTTTTAACGTGTAGCAGATGCAATTAAAAAAAAATAGGTATTATAAAGACTTAACAAAGCATCTAATAATGCTATACTAATAAATTGCAAATGCTTTTATTTTGTATATATGAATGGTAACTTTATTACAATGTAGGATCAAAATTGAAGATAGAAACGATTGCTACATGAAAGAAATAACAAAGCCTTTGAGGCCATAGATATAGAACTAGTCCATGAGTAGTCCAGCTACAGCACTAGATACATACGCCTTGACATTGGCATTGGATTAAATCCAAAAAACCATTTTGATTTATCAGGCTTGCATAGTGAGCGCACCATATCTATGAGAATATCGCACCAATGGCTATTAATTGCTCGTTGGTGAAAGGGACTGGAATATACCCAAGTTCATCATGGACATTTGGCACATGGAAAGTTAGGACCCTTCAGATTCCATCTGTAGGTGGAAAAATATCTTCAAGTGAGAGTTATGTAAGAGGAAAGGATCACAATGCTTGTTTCAAAAGGCTGCCATAACTTGAGAGCCTATAGTAGTAACAACCCAAGAAGCAGCAATAGATAGCCACCAGGTCCTATATCCTATACTGATGGTATCTTTGCGTCCGACAGAAGATAATCTAGTTTTGAGGGCTATTGAATGTAAAAGCCTTGAAAACACCAAAGCAAAAGATGACTGCAAGCGAAAGATCACCCAAGTCATTATATTTATGTAAAATGATCAACTTTGTTCTTTTCTTTAAAGCCATTATAGGACTAAAAGTTAGTATAATTGAAGTAAAACGTGTCAAGGAAGTTATCTTTTCTTTGATCATATTATAAATAATTTTGAAAGCGGATTTTGTTATCAAGTTTTGGGAATTAATTTTTAAGCATTCAGGCAGTGGTAAGTAAAAGCTGAGAATCTAAATACGCAATATTAATGCTCTTTGTATATCAGAGATGATACCGAATCAAAATCAATTAAACGCGTCGGTGCTTGGTCAAGGTTGGTTCTTCGGTTTGCGATTGTTTATCCTAAAAAAAAAATTGGAGTACCTACATAAATTTATCAAAAAAAAAACTAGTAATAAATGTAGCGCTGGATCTCATTATTTCGAATGATAAATTTTTGGCCCAGATGTACAGCTTACTTTTGAGTGATTATTATACCCGCTTATAACTTTGATTAGGTTGTTCCAAACCCATAAAATTTATCACAATAGAATGAATGCACACTGAACATTGAATAACAGTTAAAAAGGAGACATGTAGTTTTGGTTTTCATTTTATTCGATTTTAATAAAGAAATCTACTCAAAATATGAATGAACTAGTTTAGATGAAACCAATCTATAATGAAAAAAAGTATATACGTTAATGATAATGTTACTATGAACGCTTATCCCTTTTCTTACCTTGTTGGCAACGTCCAAAGCATCAACATCAGCGGTCAAGCGAACGAAAGCCTTCTTGTGACCATCGGGTCTAAATTATGTAAAAAAAAAAAAAAAAAAAAAAGTAAGCTTCTGAAGTCATAGCTGAACATGCTTTATGGTTTACCTGATGAGAGTGTTAACTTGAGCAGCTTCAACGTCATAGAGTCTCTTGACGGCGTCCTTGATTTGGTTCTTGTTGGCCTTGACATCAACGAGGAAGGTCAAGGTGTTGTGTTCCTCAATCTTCTTCATGGCAGTCTCGGTGTTAAGAGGCTGACGGATGACACGGTATTGGTCCATACGGGGAGCATGAGCAACAGACTTACGGGCATACTTGGGGGCACGACGCAAAACCAAGGTCTTGGGGATGTGGAAGTGAGTGGAGGTACGAATCTTACGGACGGCCTTACCATGGACACCCTTAAGGGCGGCCTTCTTGGCAGCGAGAGCCTTGTTCTGAGGAGCTATTAAATGAACTGTCAATGTCTGCAAGAATCGACTTCAACTCTACAAAATCTCGAATCAGAAAAAAAAAGGAATCAAACCAAGATTGACACTTAATCCATCCATATCCATCGATTAAGTTGCTGGTTTATGAAAGTTTGATGGAGCATTTCTCTCTTTGATTGATTCCTTTTTTCGTCTGTTTCGATGATTCCTTTTTGTTTATGATTGCATAGTCGCTTTTGTTATGGATATTTACCAGCCATTGTATGTTCAGAAGGGAAAAGAGGCCGTATACAGGTTTGCCAGGCTGCACTCAGTGTAAGTATCGAATCCAACCCGGACATGAAAAATAATCTTCATGCACCCCCGCAAAACATTAGGATTGAAGAGCTAGTCCGGGCCGAGCTTACTGGCTATTTTCTTAAAGTAAACTTTATTGGCTAGCGGAGAAAGAATCTGAAGATCCTCAAGGATGTGAATCGGATGAAGTTCACATTTTATCTTGAGCAAACATAGGAACAGCCTTGAAACTCAGGAATATATAGCAATTAGCATGATTGTTTAGCTAATAAAACTGCCATAATCATATATAGTTCATGAAAAAGTGCTACGTGACTCGAATGATACATCTTTTTTTGCCCTTTGAAGCAAAAATTCCTTTTTATTTAGTATAGAACTTATGTATAGTTCTTGAAAGAGAATAGATACCTTTAGAAGTTATATTAAAATGTCTAGGCATACCAATTCTATTATCTTTTTTTAAAACCTAATTTCTGCTCTTTAACTAGCTTCAAATTTGACATTTTAAGCCTAGATGAAAATGATTTGCTATCAACCATTAATACACCATGTACTTACGGGCTTTAATTAGATAATAGCTCGAATAAACACAGTAACTCTTTCTTAAACTGCATTGGTAATCAGGCCTAACATTATGCTTGGAATAAATGAGAGATCTACAAGCCATTAGATCTAAACAACAGTTTATATGAAATGCATGTAATCTAGTACCAGTCATTAACTTATTGTATTATCGCTGTATTTCATATCTAATATAATAAGAGTTTTACTGGATGCAACAGATTAGTTTAAATCCGTACCAGCAATCAAATGCGCCATTAAACTTGAAATGACTTAGAAATCTACGGACCATTACAATTGATGAACTTGAAATGCAATTGGAATACAGCGCATCTTGAAAATTCAATATATCCATTGTGCTTCAGTCAAGCAATAATTCCAGTAAAAGGAATGCTTCATTATGAACATGTAATACCTAACAGATGTGACATTAAATCAGAATCGGTCAAACAATCTACATTAAAAAGGGGCCCCCTTTTCATAGTTGTGGTTAGTACCAGCCAATGAAATTACCTCGTTTAATCTAGAGATTTGGCTTTTCAACATTTAAGCAACTGTTACATGGTCATATTCGTTGTAGAGGCCTTTAAAGCTTATCCAACAAATAGATTCTAAAGGCCTTTAAAAGCATTATCTAAGTAAGCATCTTCATAATATATACGCTTTTGTAAATAATCAACCATAGCCATCTAAACCTAGAAGCACAGTAAAACTTAGGTTTATCCGTTGTTAAAAGGTTTATTATTTAAATGAATCTCCCTTGGAAGATGCTAACAATCTCGATCTGGATAGCATGTTTTGGAGACACGACTTTATTCTCTTTTGGTAATCGAAGAAATGTATAATTAGATGCTATGCATTTGTAACCCTACTATACATGTGAGATAGTTCATCGAAAAAAAAATTGTTTTTTCTATAATATTTTGTTTGAAAGCTATTATAATATAACCACCCTTTATTGATCTAATTACTTTAAACACCGGTATACGATGATATACAATAAAGTAAATGAATACCACACCGTTTATTAAAGTACAGCTAATATAACCTAGTTTATTAGTGAGGAAGAAGAAGGGACTTAAAGCTGATAATACGATACAAGTGAAATAAAACATTTAGTTTGTTTCGGTTAGTAAGGTTTAGGAATGAGATAGCCAATTTAAACTACTCGAGTGTTTTCGCTCCAGCGTGGCATGAAAGCAAAAACAAACTATCAGTGTAATAGACAAAACCATTGTAACGATTGCTCGAAGAACAATGTGACGACTGAAGGATTGCTAAACGAGCTGTAAGAATGTCAAAGGTGAAATTACTGTCATAAATAATATCCAAACTATGCTTAATGACAATATTAATGTGTCGCTTTTATTGACGTAAATCAGTAACGCAGCCATTAAATATATCGGTATTAATCAGAGAAGTAAGTCTAATTTCCACACACATATTTTGCTGATAGACGAATTGATACAATAGTGCAATTTCAGGTATGCCATTCTATCGTTGATTTTTTTTTTACTTGTTTCTAATTGTCTTCTAAGTATGCATATTATTGGTTTACAATACTAGTTGGGATGGCATACTGCATCGATTACCATACATAGCAGGATATAACATGAATATTGATAAAACATCCATTGTGTACATCGTCTTTTTATTTTGTAAGCGCATACAGGACACTAGCATTGCTGAAACATACTGAACAGCATCAAATAAGCAGTAGATATTGCTTTCATAGAATACATCCCATCAAAGGCACTACTTATAAGCACTCAAATTAACTGAGCCACGTGGGGTTACAGACGTATTTTTGTGCTGAGTACTGCTACTTGCATTGTACCTTTTATTGGCTTAATGACATTACTTATCTTTAATTGAGGTGATATTATGACTGTAAAAATTGAAAGCCGGTTACATAAATGGCCATGATTCATTGTATACACAATCACCTAAAATTGGAGTAAATACAATTACTTATTCAGTGGATTCGAAGAACTTTGTTGCATACGCATACACTTTTCTTGCAATAAAATTAACCAATATCATCTAGTGTATGAAAAAAAAGACGTGGAAGCAAAAATCTTCATATACATGGCATTTACTACAGGTGGCTATACATGCATAGTGCTTTAATAAAGGGCAAGTATAAGAATATATCATCCGAAAAACAGCTTTAACGTTTTCTGCATAGTAATCCAATTGATAGATAACCTGTGCAAAAAAAAAGAAAAAAAAATGAACACTGGACTATTATTTATATAGGGCAATAATAAATCAACTATATAACAATGGAATACATTGCGGTGTGGAATGGCTTCAATAACTCGTTTATCAATATCTACTCCTGATTACGTCTATAAGTGATTGACCACTTTAAAAAAATGGAATGCGACTTGTTTTATTAAAGATTAATAGCACTAACACTATACCTATTTGTGTAAAATGATATGCGTGTATATGTGCCAAAGAGTGTTCCTTTTTGATACCATTCTTTTAATAAATTTAATGTCCTATAAATAAAGTTATCTTTCAATTCCATAAATTCTCTCGTTTGCCTCTCCAGACATTGTTCAATCGACTCTTGTTTAATGTCGCATCGAAAGGCTAGTGCATATTCAGAATGAAACACTACATTCACTAGAACTTTTTTTTTTTTTTTTTTTTTGGTTAAATTTTAAGAGTTATATTGAATTTTAGTGATATATTTTAATGATTTACGTAATTCTACTAATAACCAATTGATCCTTCTGATCGACCCCATTTGAATGATGCATATTACTTCATAAGTAAAAAGGACTGTTTAGCTACAGAAACCTTTAATAAAGGATAGCTAAACTTATTTCATTTTCAGCATAGAGGCCTTTGTGCTGATGATCAGCACTTAACCTCTCCTATCTAACTTAGGTATCTGGTAATAGAGTAGGTTTGGAAAAGCGTCCACAGGGTCGAATGTAATCATTAGTAAATATTTCTAAATATGTTTTATTTATTTATCAGCTTTGAGGTTATGCACAATGATTATTTAAGCAGACGTTGACACATCAACTAGTTCGTGTTTCGACTTAGCTAAAGCAACTAAGCTATCAAACTCGCCCGAGTTACGACACATCTTGTAAAAGGCAGATTCGGGATTATTGATCAAAGTCAAAGGGCTATCAAACTCTGCAATTTCTCCCTGATCCAACACCAAGATACGATCATATTCAATGACAGTGTGCAAACGGTGAGCAATACACAAGATAGTACTATCAGCAAATTCGGTAGCAATAGTCTTTTGAATAGCTTTATCGGTTTCGAAATCGACACTAGCTGTAGCCTCATCCATGAGTACAATACGGCTACGCTTTAAAAGAGCTCTTGCTAAACAGAGCAATTGTCTTTGACCTTGAGAGAAGTTCTTTCCTCCTTCAGTAACGCTAGTTTCCAAATCCTTAAATACATTTGCATTGACTTCATCCAAAGTCGAGTCAGAGGTAGATGTATGTGTGGTAGAAGCTTCTCCATCAATAGTAGGAAGAAGATGAACACGACGCAAAGCAGTAAAGATATCTTCGTCTTGGAATTGATCGAAAGGATCCATGTTGGAACGAAGAGAACCAGAAAAGAGTGTCGGGTCTTGAGGAATGATAGTCAAGTTTGAGCGAAGATCTTCTGTACCAAGATCTTTGATATCAATGCCATCAATGACAATAGAACCTCGAGAAGCCTCTACGAATCTAAAGAAGGACAAAGCAAGTGTACTTTTGCCAGAACCTGTTCTACCAACGACACCAATCTTTTCTTGAGGCTTGATTGAGAAAGAAATGCCTTTTAAAACGGGATCAAGCTCAGCAGCATACTTGATTTCAAGATCTGTTACTTCAATTCTGCCCTTAGCAGGCCAGTCAGCAGGAGGGCGAAGTTGGGTGATGGCAGGTGCTTCTTGATCCATTTCCATGAATTCCACAACTCTTTCGACAGCATTCATTGACATTTCCAAGCTAGTATAACGACGAATACCCCAGAACATCTGATCTGTGAACAACAGGACAAAGCTAAGACAGAAACCAGCAAGCGAAGCTGTCATTTTGTCAACTGAGAGCAAGATAATGATACCTGTGATGAAATTGATGGCAGCACCTGTGAAAGCAAATCTAACACTGATATGGCGATTGACAAGCCAAGTGTAATAATAAGGGCGAGCATTGGTGTCGATATAGTTCAACATATCTTGCAAGAACTGACGGGTAGCACCAAATGCACGAATAGTCGCAACACCAACAATAGTTTCTGTAAAGTTACTGAACAAGGGCGAACGTGATACAGAGTCCATACGCTTCAATTCTCGCGACGTAGACACAAACATAGCACCCATATAAATGTTAATACCAGCAACGATCAACATGGGGATCAAAAAGATAGGCAACACGGTAGACACGGTCAACATACTCGAAATAACAATCACCCATTGAATGATAAAACTCAAGAGATCATTTGGAATATTGGAGTCAATTGTCTCGAAATCTTTGCTGAAACGGTTGAGAATACGGCCAATGGGGGTAGTATCAAAGAAACGCAGTGGGGCTCTAAACACTCGATGCAATAGTTCAGCGTAGAGCTTCTTATTTGCGCCCAAAACGCCCCAATAGAGTACGGCAAAACGAGCAGTACCAATAACGATATTGGTCATGGTGATCAAACAATAAATACCCAAATAATAGTTCAAGGTATCATCCTTTGTAGAACCCTCCATTGTAACAAACTCGTTGCCTTCTTCTTGAATGGGTGATAGAGGTTGGTATGCGTAAAGAGGCTTTGATTGAGATATGATGCTTTGCTGTTGGAAAACAACGGTATCGTTACGAACAGGCTCATAAGAATGAGACCATTGCTTAATCCACCAGTTTTCAGTAACATCCAAAGTTCGGGAACCTAAGATCAAAACAACCATAACAAACCAAAAGAAAAGATTTCCAACCATATTGGTATACATCTTGTAAAGTCTTAGCTTGACCATGCCAGTGGCACGAGACTCTTCTTCAACGAGAGCACGAGGCTTCTTTTGATTGTTGACTCCATCAGCAGCAGGAATCGTTTCTTCAATAGCCTTTTCTTCTTCGGCATCTTCTTCTATGTCACCAATTTCTTCAGCTTCACTTTCAAAGATGGATGTGAGTTGTCCAGATTGGCGTAATTCATTGGGTGTACCAACTAAATTAGCACGTCCAGCATCAATGTGAACAATGTATGCACTACCCTTGATGCACAGCTTGACATAGTGAGTAATCAAGATACGCGTACGGTCTCTCATCAAAGGACCCAATAAACATTTCTCATATACATGCTTGGCAGTGTGAGCTATATGTAAAGAAGCGTTTAGAACATGTTTAAATACAGTGCTTTGAATACAATACCATCGAGAGCAGATAATATATCATCCAACAGCACGTTTTGTGCACGAGAATAGACAGCTCTGGCAAGCGATACACGAGCCTTTTGGCCGCCAGAGAGTGTAATACCCTTTTCTCCAATCTCAGTTTGATCACCATCTTCAAAGATATCCAAGTCCTTATCCAAAGCACAAGCACTTAGCGTTTCGCGATATCTTGATTCGACATAGGGCAAACCAAACAAAATGTTATCACGGATAGATGCGTTTTGCAACCAAGCAGTTTGAGAGACATAAGCAAGAGCATAAGGCAATATCCAGTCCTTGGGATCAATGTCCTTGGAAACAGCAAAGTCATCAGAAACAGTATCAGCGACAGTTTGACGAGGACAATGAGCGGTACCCTTGAGGACAATGGCTTCACCTAATAAACTCAGCATCATCAAAGTTTTACCACTACCAGTGGATCCACTGATCAAACTCAATTCGTTGTTTGGGAAGTGTGCATTGAGGTCTTTCAGGATAAAGCTTGAACTACTAGCTGCGGTGGTAATGTTATCGTTTTCATCAGAGACTTCATCAGTGTAGTTTTGTTTGCTCCAACCGACAGTAGCATTCTCAAATCCAATTTTGATAGTTTTGTTGGAAGTGATAGCATCGTCCATATCAGTAATGTCATCTTCGTCGTTGGGAGGATCGACTTCATCTTCATCCAAATAAGTTTGGATACGTCTAATACTAATCAAAGCTTGTAGCCACTCAATAAAGACTTCGGGCAGAATATTCAAAGCAAATCTCAATTCGTTAAACACTGTGATAGCAGTGAAAGCGATGGGTGCAGTCAACTCTCTTCCTTCCAACACAGTGAAAGACCAGAAAGAGATCAAAGTGACCAGGATAGGCGATCCTTGCCACAAGAAAGTAAACAGCACACCAGAAAGATAAGTCATACCCAATTGATGAAGTTCGACTTGTCTGGCTTCCATGATACGCTTTTCCCAATTCTTTTCCCAAGCAAAGAACTTGATTTGGCGGATGCCTTGCAAGACTTCGTTCATGAGGTTGACTCGCTTATCACGAGCTTCCATCAACTTGTCTTGTGTTCTAGCGAACATCTTGGCGTTATAATGATTCAAGGGCAAGACAATAATCATAACTAAAAGACCCAAGAAGCAAGAATTACCCAATAGTGTATACAAAAAGTAGATACCAATGGCCAATTCAGTAGGTGCGGCCAAGATGGAGAACCACCATACACTGAATTCAGAAATACGGTTGGAATCGGTACTCATCAAGTTGACAATAGTACCGGTTGTAGAGCTTACATCTTCTTTTCCTTCGGGCTTTTCCTTTTTGCCATCCTTGGCGTCGCTTTTCTTGTTTTCGTCAGTATCATCAATTTTTGGTGAGTCTACTGCTAAATCACGACGACGCAAAGTCTTGCGGTAAATTTCAATATTGAGCATTGCCTTTACGCGTACTTGAACAGAAGATGAGGCTATTAAACAAAAATTAGTTAGTGATAAGGGAAATCCTGATTGTATCTGCATTCTATTTACCATAATACCATAATTGACCTACAACGAGACCCAAGATAAAAATGGTAGCACCCAAACTAGCGACAATAACAAAGCCTCTTCTAATAGAAACATCGTCTTCCTTGCCGTTCATACTTTGAATTAAAACCAAAAGTCGGTTGACAAAGTAAGCAGGGATATAGTAAGCCAAAGACGAGACGATAGCCAGGATCACTTGAATAATAATAGCTTTCTTATTGGCTAAATAAATACGCTTCAATAAGCTCTTGCCTCTTGTAGCACCAAAAATGTAATAAAGATTACGTCCACGAAAGAGCGGAGGCAAACTAGGCAAGTCTTCATCCGAAAGTTTTTTCTTTTTGTAAGCCAAACGGATCAACGGATTGACCCAAGAAAAATAGAGAAAAGAAAAGATGGAAGCGACGTTAATAGCGGCTACTTGCTTTCCATTGTCATCTACAAACGGTGCACCGCGTGGAACAGTAGCCGTTGTATAAACAAGGTCAGTACCTAACAAGATGGCCAAGATGGTAGGCAGCATACGAAGCCAGGTAGCGTTGGGATTTACAACATAAGCATCGTACAAGTTATAAAAGGCGATACACCAAGCCATACAGTAAAAGATACATAAATGAACATTCAATATCCAACCCCATTCACTAGGGAAGCGGTGACGGCGGGAAACGAGTACCAAGACGAACGCATAGAGCCAAGAGACAAACTGAGCACAAAGAGAGGCTGATACAAGCCATTCTTCGTTCTTGCGTTCTACTGCTTGATAAAAATTCAAAGCCGAAAGTGACGCGAGAATCAAAGTACCCAAAGTAAGCCGAGTAAGACGATTCGAGTCATCGGCAGTTGGTACAGTCAGATCACGCTTCGTGTCGAATTTGAGAGGAGCGGGATCAACATGTTGCGATTTATGTAAATGGGTTCGCTGAAGTGACAATATAAAAGCACTTGAGCATGAGACTAGTGCCAAAGCACCCGATAGACCAACAGTTATTGTTGTACTATCTGCCATTTATCCTTGCAAAGAAAAGAAAAGAAGGAAAGGAAAAAAAAAATGGAGATATTAGGAAATGTATTATCAAAAAAGATAGCAGAAAGCTTAATTCTTACTGCGGCAAAACCCTGGATTTGTCACACAATAGCTCCGTTGATGGTTACAGTGAGAAAAAGAACGCGTTTCTTATAGGTCAAAGGATCTGCTCCATCCGAAAAGCTAGTTCATTGTTTACTTATACCTATCAAAAAAAAAACGCGATAAACATTGCTTCAAATGCTCTTTCTTTATATAGATTTATATCCTGTGCGGCATATCTGATGGCTTAGAATTCATTTCTACAATCAATACCTACAGACACAAATCAGAATATATACGAAAGTATTTCTTTTGAGCTAAATGAGACAATTCGCTTAAACCTTCGCGCCTTTGAATGCGTTGGAGCTGATTGGCTTTCGGTAATTTAGCAATTGATGGTTTTCAGGCTCGATTTGAATCCAGAATACGTTTGATCAATATTATATTGCGGTCTCGGTATAATACAGATGCTTATATAGATTCACAGTATAGTAAGATAATATATAGCTATTTTTATTATTCAGTGGATAATATAATTATTCTATTAATTTTGCAAAAAAAAAAAAAAAAAAAAAAAATCTAGCGATTTTAGATAAGGTATGCTTTTTCAGTGTTTTTGATTTTTTGAAGAGAATTCTTTTTTTTTTCTTGACATTAAAAAACTATAAATGCATATGTAATGATCTCTCATTAAGAATTCTACCCCAAAACTTAATATTTGTAATGCAAAGATTCGATTCAAAGTGCTGAAACATTGGCAACCAGGGGTACACCTGAAAGCAAAAATCCAAAAAACGATTTAGACACTATGATTGGACGGCGATGATTAAACTAGCTCAAATTTAATTCCATGACAGTTTCATACTCCAATTTTTTTCCTAGCTTTTTCAACCCAACTTTTATATATGAAAAAATGTCGATAGACACAATGATCTTTAACAAAGCTTATATAAATTTTTGCTGTACATTAAATGATGCAAGTGGTACATAATAGATGTCTTGAAAACTTGGAGATAATGATGATTTGTACAAGTTTCTAATTTTTTTTGTTATTACAACATTAAGCTGGCTTTTTTTGTATAGAAAAAACTATATAAAAAAGTATACTTGTATTTCCAAATATATTGAATTATTTAGCTATAAATTCTGTCGTGAAAATGTGGCTTTCGTGACTAAACGAATGACAAACGCTTTGAAAAATCGGAGTCCAGGATCTTCTACATGAAAATTCTGCGTAAAGCTGGGGAAAATATGCCATCCAATCATGGTTCTCTTGCCTCGCCTTTCCAAAAAGGTGACCTGTTTCCTATGCTTTTTAACCAAAAGTAACCCCGCTACCGCGTATCATAATCTATACTTATAACGTACTTTTTCTTCTTAATCAGCTTATTGATCATCTATTATGAATCCGGGTGATATAGAGGTATAAAAGCGAAATGGTCTACTTCAATCAGCACATGCAATCTTTGAAAACCTAACATTTTATAGATTGTTTCTCCTCCTTCTGACGGCATATCGTTCCTTGATTTTTCACCTCAAGCCGAGTATCTTGCAGCCTCTTCTTGGGATAACCAAGTATGAATGTATATGACGCGTAAAAGTAGGTTCGAATTAACGATAAAAGACTCGTTTAGGTTCGAGTATATGAAATACAACCTAACGGTACCTCGGTTGCCAAGGTAGCATACTCGCATGAAGCACCTGCCTTATGTGTCAAATGGAGTACAGACGGCACTAAATTGGTATCTGGCGGAGCAGATAACGCTGGCAGATTATATGACATTACAACAGGACAAAGTCAGCAAATAGCGCAACACAGCGAACCCATTAAATCCATTTTGTACCTTAACCAAAACATTGTAGCTACAGGAAGTTGGGATAAAACAATCAAGTACTGGGATATGAGAACACCTCAGCCAGTAGGGACGATTAATCTATCTGACAAGCTTTATTCAATGGACTCGCGTGATACGCTCTTGGTTGCTGGGACTGCAGATAGAATGATGACTCTGATCGACTTGAATAATCCTACAGCTATCTACAAGACTGAAATCTCGCCTCTAAAGATGCAAACAAGAAAAGTTGCTTGTTTTACAGTTGGGAAAGGATATGCGGTATCTTCTATTGAAGGTCGAGTGGGCATACAATATATAGATCCTCAAGAACAATCGTGAGTCTTTTTTTTTTTTTGAATGACATAAAAACAGGGTTAACATAGCATGACATAGAAAAAACTTTTCGTTCAAATGCCACCGGGATGATTCTAGCAAGAGTATCTATTCTGTCAATGATATTAGCTTCCATCCTACGTATGGTACATTCTCGACAGCCGGGTCCGATGGTACCATTAGTATATGGGATAAAGACCGCAAGCAAAGATTGAAAGCATATAATAATGTGAATGGTACAGTTGCTTGTACTGCGTTTAACAGAAACGGAGCTATCTTTGCATATGCTGTCTCCTATGATTGGACAAAGGTAATTCCCCAGGAACCAACAATGAAAAGTTACACACCATTCAATTTTTTTATATAGGGTTACAAGTTTGCTTCTGCTACTAACAAGATCTACCTTCATGCTGTTGAAGAAGATATCAAGCCTGCTCAAGCTAAAGGTGTTAAATAAAATATGTGTTTTATTAGTTTAAACAAAGAAAGCGTCAAGTTTGGCCTTTTGAACAAGCCACTTGTCATTATTGACTTTGAATTGTATTCACATGAGCTTGTAACCTGTACTAGTCAAAAACTCGTTATAGCGAGCCAGCAAGTATTAATAGTGAATTTTTTTTTTTTTTTAAAAAAAAAAAATAAAAATAAAAAATAGCCTTGTTCATATGTTCTATGACATTGTCGCGTTTTTAGATAAATATCACGTATCATATAAAAACATTTCAAGCTAGTCTATATAAGAAATGACTACGCCTGAAACCGCTCTCTATATAAATAATGTATGTATGATAATCTATACAGCTATAATTCGGTCATCCTTCTACGAAATAGACTGTAAATCAAACAAAGCTGTTGGATTATTGACAAACAAAGAAGTTCTCGCCGCGATCTACTGTAATAAACATCAGCTGCCCGAGAATTTTGAGTGTATTCAGATAGAATTCAACCAAAATGCCCCGCTTAAACATATATTACAAGAGACTTTCAAGCTGCTCATTTCTTTCGATTACGGACATGTTGAATAGACTACTCTATTCAAACAGTGACGAAGTGTTTAGACTCGCACAGACCCTATGAAACAGTTTATAATGAAATTTTACTTGGCCCAAGACGTAATAACGTCTGCAATGTCAAGTAGTAGCTGCGTTTCAATAAAATACAATTGGGATTGGTATCTGATTTCATCATGTAACCCCATGACAAACTTTGAATTAATCACTTGAGAAACATAATGTCACTCGAAATCATTAACATTCTTCCCGTATAAATTGGATAATTTCTATTGTAGAAATTCATTCTTTGTTCCTTTTTTTTCTTCTTCTTATTGATATGACCGTTACTGAAAGGACTTCACTGTTAGATCGCCGTAGATCAAGCCGGCAACCGCAACAGTATACAGAAGATAATACAGTGCCATTGTCCTTGCCATTGCCTTCTCCGTTCCGTGAACCTCAAGATCCTATCACATTCTCACCTTCCAATATCAACAAAAACCACAGATTTAAATGGTTCAACAAGCGTAATGGATCATATGATGAAGATAGACAAGGACTAGTCAAAGAGAGTACAGGTGTCCGTGTTTGGAGTGAATCCTATTCAAGTATTGGTATGTATAACCGAAACATTGACATGTTCTCTTTTGCTCATTTAATTCATCGTAATAGACTGGATTCATGACAGAATCAAGGAAGGTGTAAGAAGACGAAGGTTCCGGGATATACCTGGCGTTCGAGGCCAATTACTTAAAGCCAATGATGCTTCCCAAGCTTGGATCTTGGTCATTATCATCGGTGCTGTCGTTGCAGCCATTGCATGGTTCATTGACGTAGTTCAAGAATGGATGTCTGACCTTAAACAAGGCTATTGTACAACCAACTGGAGGTTAAATAGCAAATTTTGCTGCTGGGAAAAAGGTACACCTTGAACTTTTATGACTCTGGATAAAGCAATTAACTAGCTATTCCTAGAAGAGTCATGTCATGCTTGGAAAACGTGGCCTGAAGTCTTTGGAGTTCAAGGAGAAGCTGCAACTTACTATACGGCTATGGCCATGTATACAGTTTTTGGTGTAGGTTTCAGTAAAACCTCCGGGTGGACAGTTTAAATATAATTAATATTTCATTTATTAGTTGACGTTCTCATTAATTGCTGCTGCTATGGTGAAATATACTGCTGAAAAGGTAAAGGTGCGCACGCCTTCCAAACCCGCGCCATTTTCCAAATCCCCATCGATGGCTTCTATCCCAGGTTCATTAGCAAGTTCCATCGATATTACTGGTGGTAACAAATATGAATCGTTTGATATACCGCGTTATGAAACAAAGAATGCATATTACAGCGCTGGTTCGGGTATTCCTGAAGTGAAAGTAATCTTGGGAGGTTTTGTGATTAAAGGTTTCTTGGGTATTAAGACCTTGATTGTCAAGAGCATTGGCATGGTAAACTAGTTACTAGTAATTTGTCCTACAATTATCTCACTGTTCTATATCAGATATTCTCTACATCAGCTGGACTCACTTGCGGAAAGGAAGGTCCTTTTGTCCACTTGGCATGCTCTGCAGGGAACATCGCATGCCGATTATTCCCCAAGTTTAATAAAAACGAGAGTAAGAATATAGATTGATTGGTTTTGATTCAATGTCTAATACTCCCCCTTTAGGTAAAAGAAGAGAAATTCTATCAGCAGCTGCTTCGGCTGGTGTTGCTGTTGCATTCGGTGCACCTATTGGTGGTGTTCTATTCAGTTTAGAGGAAGTGAGCTACTATTTCCCAATGAAGACAATGATCCGAAGTTATTGCTGTGCTATGGTAGCTGCAGTTGTACTCAAGGTTAAACTTTAAACATTCATGATTCGACTGCTTTACTGATTGCTTTGTTAGATCACCGATCCTTTTGGTACAGGAAAGATCGTACTTTTCCAAGTCTCATATGATAAAGAGTATCATTTGTTCGAATTGGTTCCTTTGATTATCTGTGGTGCATTTGCCGTAAGTAAAAAAAAAAAAAAAAGGCCTATTCTAAGACATGTTACTCATTGATTTTTAGGGATTCTTTGGCGCTTTTACGACTTATTTCAACATCAAATACCAACATTTAAGACGGTCTACTATGATTGGAAAGTATCCCATTACTGAGGTACTTGCTATCATGTTTGTTACAGCCGCCGTTAGTTTCTGGAACCCCTTTTCAAGGTAGATAGATGATCAATGTCGTATTTAGAAGCATGAATAACACTCAATTATAGAATGAGCTTAAGCGAGTTTGCTGCTCAGTTGTTTTCGGAATGCTCACCAACAAACACCAATGGTGGTCTTTGTGCGTAAGTAAATATAGATGCACAAAAAAAAACCCCATCACTCATCGTCATTAAATTTAGACGTACAGTGGCAGAAATACCTCAGCTACTTTACCTACTGCTCACTACTTTAGTGATCAAGATGGGCTTAACAATGATCACATTTGGTTGCACAGTGCCTGGAGGAATATTTCTACCAAGCTTGATCATTGGTGCTATTACTGGAAGAGTAATCGGTCTCATTATGCAGTACCTCACGCTATCTTACCCCAATGCATGGCCATTCACAGCATGTGCTGAAGACTTTGCCTCACGTGGTGAGTGTGTTATTCCTGGTGTGTATGCTATAGTAGGTGCTGCTGCTGGTTTAGCAGGCGTTACAAGAACAACCAGTAAGAAAACTAAAAACTAACGAAAAAAAAAAAATGATTCGAATTAATTCATGTTTGTTTAGTTTCTTTGGTGGTAATCATGTTTGAACTGACTTATTCTCTTACATATGCTTTGGTAAGCAATAGTTGATAGGAAAAAAAAAGGACGTGTCATACTAACCAACTCTATTCTATATATTCAGCCAATTATGATTGCCGTGATGGTAAACGTTTTAGATTTTTAAGTTACAAGAATAGCATGATGATAACTCATTACTTTTTTTTATTATTATTATTATTTAAGGTTGCCAAATGGGTTGCTGACGCCATGTTCGTAGAAGGCATCTATGACTTGCTGATCGACCTTAAGCAATACCCTTACCTGGAGGCTCGCAGAGAGTATATACACACTATGACTATAATGAACATTACAGAATACCTTTCAACCATAGACGTGGATGAACCTATTACAATTAGTAAACTCAAACACAAGCTATCTATCATTGAAAGTATGGGTTACGCTGAGGATGGTGGTTTCCCTATTCTCAGTGATGGTGATGTGTTGGAAGGCTATATCGCAACCAGCGAACTGACGCACGGATTAGAGCAACTAGAACAAACCTTGGAATCCACCATGTCAGCAAATGAGCTCAGCCAAGTGCCTTGTTACTTTAAGCGACTCAACAATCCCGCCGATAATTATGGCTTTGGCTCTGGACCTTTTGTAAATGAACCTATGAACCAAGATTTAAAGACGCCTGTACGTGACTTGCTTGAAAGCGCAGTAACCGAATTACAAGAGAACGTAGAAACAACAATACCTAGGCAATCATTGAATGACTTTTCACAGTATATTGACCACGTAAGTACTTGTCATTGTTCCTATGTAAATTGTTATATTGACCGCGTATTATAGGCGCCACTCACGATCAATCAAAATGCATCCATGACACTTTTGATGGACATGTTTACAAAGCTTGGCGCTAGATACGTATGTGTGACACATTCAGATGGTCGATACCTTGGTATTATACACAAAAGAAGACTTTTGGCCTATTTGAAAGAACTAGATGAAGAGGACGAGTTCTAATATTCAGCAATTGAAAGTTTATTAGATTGATTGCATATATCTTTAGCTTTACTTGTTCTCGTTGACCTTTTGATCATCTCACTAGGTTAAATACATTTATACATATACATATTTATTATACATTTCCTATCTATTTTCAAGTTTCTTTTTACCCTGTCTGAATAAATGTCTCAATTATAACCAGTAAAAAATCTCTTTTTTATAACACAAATACCCTCCCAAAAAAAAAAAAAAAAAAAAACGCACGAAACATGACTTGCTTCTTATCCAGCTTTACACAGCTATACAAGCTGAAGAGCAAAGTGAAAATAAATCAAATCAATTATCAAGATTTGCTTTTTTTTAACAAA
Source organism: Actinomucor elegans (assembly GCA_026027325.1). Classification (NCBI taxonomy): domain Eukaryota; kingdom Fungi; phylum Mucoromycota; class Mucoromycetes; order Mucorales; family Mucoraceae; genus Actinomucor; species Actinomucor elegans. The sequence continues at coordinate 2,062,982 of JAMSLZ010000003.1, forward strand.
AGTTCAAATGAATGCGGCAGTTTATTCTAAACATTGAATCGTAATCGAATGCGCCACTTGGCTAGTGGCCGGATGCAGAAAATAAATGCTTTTGAATACTTTTATTTACTACGTGCATTACCTACAAATCTTGCCTGAAAGCGTTGTCTTCAAACATTTCAAAAAAGCAGCACATGGAAATTCGGGCTTGGGTATACACTCCTAAATTTTTCTGCATTCGTCTTTTTATGTGCCTGTTGATGGTCCTGAACCAATTCTTGTTAATGTCGCATCTAAAATCTAGTTCATGGTTGAGATAAAGTATTACATTTGTCGAAACTCTTATTTGGCTCAAGTTTAATAGTTGCATTGCATTCTAGCGATTGGTTGCAAGACCATGCATCTTGGATCACCTTGCACGAATGACCTATAGATCTCTTAGCTGATCCTGGTTTAATATTGATTCTAGTACAAGCATTTCATGGATGCTCAGAGCGAGTTACTACATTTATTAGAACTTTTGTTAAATTTCAGTACTATTAAGTTTAGATTTGTTGATTGGTTTTGAGTAAATATCACGTCTAATTGGTATAGTCCATGTCCAGAAAAAGTTACTTCTGATGAAATTCCAATTTAGCTCCAATACTTTTGTTTCAGCGCTAGCCGCTTTCTTTACATCTGTACACTAATAGCCTTTGTTAGTCAAAAGGTTAACGCATTTGTAATCGATAGTGATTAAAAAAGATAAAGTTTTTATGCATTCGATGGAAATTCCAATACTGTATACCTTTACCACTTGTAAAATAGCAGATATTATGAGGCTAAATATATAGACACTTGATGATCTTCTTTTTCGTTCTGTAGCTTTATGCACGACTAGTAAGTTTCAGAGTTGTAATTCAAAGATATCGTTTAACCAATACATTGGGCAATATTTAAGATAACTAAGGCTTGTACTGTATGTCTTAAAGACACGACTTGGCATTTTTTCTGGAAGTTGAAGAAATATAGTATAAAGCGCTATATATCTATAATTATACTAAACATACTAGATAGTCCATTGAAAAAAAACAGTTTTCTTTATATTTTGTATACAGTATATCTACCTACTACTCATTAATCTAGGGCATATTTGAGATGTTTTTACGCTTGTTTATGTACACATGATCTATCCATAACTCTGTAAAACAATAAAATTAAGTAGTGTTGTTTATCTCATATATGAAAAGGAAGACATGGAAACAATAAATAGCCTTTTCATACATAGTATGCTACAAATAAATATATATGCGTAGTGTTTTAGCTAAGGGTAAGCAAAGGAGTATATGATTTTTGTCTAACAAAACAGTCTTAATGATCTTGATGAGCACGCAATGTTACTTAGGCACACCTTTATTACCCTAGCAAGATCTGAAGGAAAAATGGAGTCTGAAATCTCTTCAAGAACAAAAGCAAAAAAGCCAAGGAAAGGATGAAATCAGCAGAGTACTAATGGTTTAATTGTGTAGATTTTGAGGGAAACGAATCAAGGTACGCGTCTAAGAAAAACATGTAGCTAATGTGCATTGCATTAGTTTTTGAGTTGAATTTCATTTATGGTTAGACAGAAGACTCATGAATCGATTTCAGTCTGAAAAAAAACGTTAATATCCTTTTTAGTTCGAGTAGATGAGCAATTAGGAAAGCTCTACAGAGTTTCTTCATGTAATTTCATGAAAGCAATGTGCTACCGTATATTTAGCTAAAGTATGGGGATAAGGCAATACATGCTCCATGCGACTGCAATGATACATAAAGGCAACATCATCTTATTCTTTTTTAGAATAGTCAACGTAAGATGGATTTTTGGGTATATTACCATCACAAGGATTGATTTCGATGCGGAAACTGTTCCATTGTATGGTTAATTCATGGGGAAAATCAATGCGAGCCCTTGAGTCCTCGACATTGCAACCAGGATAGTGGATGCCGAGGACACAGTTACTGTTAATGTTGAGTTTATGAAGACGTGAGCGCAACTGGACCTACGGCTGTTAAATTTTAGTCGGTGCTTGTTTTAATTGATGAGCATGGCTCTGTACAATTAACCGGAAATTTCTAATGATTTGAGAATCAAAGCTGACATTGGTATTTTTAAATGTTTCGAGCGGTTTCTTTGCCTTGAGGAATAGTTGGAGAACCAGGACATATTATATCGCCAAGGAGGTTTGTTACAATGCGAGTGTGGTACACCTCTCTGCAGTGACTTCAAAGGAGCACGTGCTGGGGAGCATTGGATTTGGTCTTTTCATGACGATAGATGTTGCCCTTTGACAGTCAGAGCAAGTAGCTTGTTTTCAGTATGCATTGCATTGGAACAAGAATAGTTTTTGTTCCTCAGCATTGAGATTAATAGTATTTAGAGAAGGTTGGTTAAGGACAGTTAGTTACCATATTAGACATCGCAAGTGTTTATTTGGAGTCAATTGAGTTGACAGATACAAGAAACAGTTGCAAAATATAGTGAAAATGATGAAAATCGCAAATAAGGTGTATTGCATTAATCAGACCAAAGTACAATAATGAGCATATGTCGTTTAAAGAATGCTGTAAACTACATACACATGCAAATTAAATCAGTAGATCTGTACATCTTCCTATCGATTTCAGCCAAATGGCACATCAAAATACTATCCCATGCACAGGACAAATTGCTATATCTACTCGAATCCTTATTATAGAGTAAATTATGGTAATTGAACTTGAATTGCTTTCATTCTGGAAAAAAAAAGAGGCTTTTTGATGAGCAATGTCCAACGACCAAACTTCTAATAAGCCGCTAAAACTTGGGATAAACTATGCTTATCATAACCATATTAATGTCGCTGTTTAATAGGCTAAAGAAATGGGCAAGCAGACAGTAACCACGTGGATATCTTTTAACAGACAAACTTCAGCCTCTGTTGATTAATATGTGCTTGCTTCTGAATAATTTAATCATACAATGTCACACATTTTGCTTCGGCAATTATATGGCTGCTATGATGGGCGAGATGTTCTTCTATAACGAGTATCTTTTTCTTTTTCTTTTTTTTTTTAAAAAAAAAGGACTGGTATGAAGGGCTTTCGCAGCCAATGGAACTGACTTAAATTTTGTTCCTCATCCTTCTAGCAAAAAAAGCCACAGTCAACTTTTCAATTTCCTATTTCAGACTTCGAGAACGGACGAGGCAAGCAAAAATTTGAAAGATCTCGTTATTAAGTGGAGTTCATAAATAGTTCGCTTCTTGTTTTTGTTCTTCATCATCATATTTTAAAAGGAAACATGTATCAAAGAGACCAGAATAATTCTCTCTTTTTGGGAGGTGAACGTACTACAGGCCAAGACGTTCGCGCCAGTAATGGTAAACATAAGTTTTGACATTGACGCGTCATTCAGTTTAATGCCAGATCATCTAACAATTTTTGTACACGCGTAGTTCTTGCTGCTGCCTCCATTGCCAATATTGTCAAAAGTTCTTTAGGTCCTGTTGGTTTGGATAAGATGTTGGTTGATGAAATTGGTGTAAGTTGGTCTTTCATTTCTCTAAATTCTAGGAACGATTTTTATTCAGAAAAAAAAAAAACTCATCATCTTGTATTTGTAGGATGTTACTATTACTAATGATGGTGCTACTATTCTTCAATTGCTCGAAGTTGAGCATCCTGCCGGTAAAGTGCTTGTTGAACTTGCTCAACAACAGGACCGTGAGGTTGGTGATGGTACTACTTCCGTTGTTATTATTGCTGCCGAGCTTTTGAAGCGCGCCAACGAACTCGTCAAAAACAAGATTCACCCTACCACCATTATCACCGGTTATCGTTTAGCTTCCAAGGAAGCCTGTCGTTTTATTGCCAACGAAATGTCCATCAAAGTCGATACTCTCGGTAAAGAATGCCTTATCAACTCTGCAAAGACTTCCATGAGTTCAAAGATTATTGGATCGTAAGTAGTTTTGATATGATTCGACGCTTCTGTTCCAGTGTGTTAAAACTCTATACGTAGTGATTCCAAGTTCTTTGCCAATCTTGCTGTTGAAGCTATTTTGGCTGTCAAGTCCACCAACACACGTGGTGAAACCAAGTATCCTGTCAAGGCCGTCAATATCCTCAAGGCTCACGGTAAATCCGGTCTTGAGTCTCAATTTGTTCGCGGTTATGCCTTGAACTGTACTGTTGCTTCTCAAGCCATGAAGAAGCAAATCAAGAACGCCAAGATTGCTTGTTTAGATATGAATTTACAAAAGGCTCGTATGCATCTCGGTGTCAATATCGTTGTTGATGATCCCGACAAGTTGGAAGATATCCGTAAGAGAGAAATCGAAATTACAACTGAGCGTATTCAAAAGATTTTGGATACTGGAGCCAATGTCATTTTAACAACAAAGGGTATTGATGATTTGTGTCTCAAGCTTTTCGTTGAAGCTGGTGCTATGGCTGTTCGTCGTTGTAAGAAGGAAGATTTGAAACGTATTGCCAAGGCAACTGGTGCTACTTTGGTTTCATCCTTGGCCAACTTGGAAGGTGAAGAGACCTTTGAAGCCAGTTCTCTTGGTCAAGCTGAAGAAGTAGTTCAAGAGCGTATCTCTGATGATGAATGTATTTTGATCAAGGGTACCAAGATTCAAAACTCTGCTTCTGTTATTTTGCGTGGTGCTAACGATTATATGTTGGATGAAATGGAGAGATCTCTTCACGATTCTCTTTGCGTTGTGAAGAGAACTTTGGAAAGCAACAGTGTTGTGCCCGGTGGTGGTGCTGTTGAGTCTGCTTTGAGCATATATCTTGAGAACTTTGCTACTAGCTTAGGTTCTCGTGAACAGCTTGCTATTGCCGAATTTGCCAATGCTTTACTCGTTATTCCCAAGACTCTTGCTGTTAATGCTGCTAAGGATTCCACAGAATTAGTCGCCAAGCTTCGTGCTTATCATAATACCGCTCTTAATGCTGATGCTGATGACCGCAAACGTGCTCTCAAGTGGTATGGTCTTGAATTGATTGACGGTACTGTTCGTGATAATGTCAAGGCTGGTATTTTGGAACCTACAATGTCCAAGATCAAATCATTAAAGAGTGCTACAGAAGCTGCTATTGCTATTCTGAGAATTGATGATTTCATCAAGGTTGCACCTGAACAAAAAGGAAACCCTGAAGATGATGGTCATGGTCATTAAATGGAGAATAAAAACGTTATTTGTAAAAAGAGTAAATAAAAAGATACACGTACAAGTGAATATATTATGTGTGTATTTAAGAAAAGTATTGCACTTCCAACCCAATAGTACGTATAGGGCTTGTGCTTCTTAAGTCTGCTGTTAATCCTAGACTAAACAATGTATTCTTGAATCGCCCTTCCCACATCAAAGCGAGCCCTTTAGCAAATCCCCATCTTGCCTTAATCAATCCTTCTAGTTTCTCGGTACGATCTGCTGTTAATGTCACTACTCCATTTTCTACTTCTGTTTCTATAGTTGGGTTTTTGTTCTTTGTTCGATACTCAAATCCGAGTGCTAAATCGCTTTCATAAGAATAGATGCTAAAATCAAATCTCGAGCACATCACTAGTTGATCCGATACTTTTGCCACGTAGCTAGTTGACATATGGCCCACAATAGGATTTAAAGTGTAAGTAAAGCTAATGGGTGGCGCATTAGAGGCTGGTAGGGTACGATAACGAATACCAGTCGATACTATTCAATCAAAGATGATGTCTATCAGGTCAAGCGTGCTTTATATAAAAGTTACTTACGTCCTCCACTTTTATCAAGTACACCATAATAAATCTCTGTACCAGCAGACCATTGCCCTGAGGATGTTGGCAGACCAAAGTTGTATAATGCTCTGATTCCTAGTAATCCATCATCTGAAGTGTAAGAGCATTCGGAACACCATTTCCCCACATCGTATTGAAGTTGCATAGCGACCTGATAAGCCCAATTGTATCAGTCTCATGTCGATGTTTTTTTTTATTTTATTTTTTTTTTTTTTTACCTGTGGAGACACATAGGCTCGTGCACTATTGACAGCTGTAACTGAATACTGCAGACATTCAGAGATACGACGCACATACATGGCTTCTAGTCTAGCTCCTGGAAAAAACATGCGCCCATACAGTAAATAATCAGGATGTACTTGTACCAACAGCAACAACAAAAACAAATTAGTTTTGCATCAAAAAAAAACTCGATAATAAATGCTGCCTACATCGGTAATCCTTGGGATCCTCGTCTGATTTTGTAGGTGGTTTAACGATTATACGAAATCGATCTATCATGTCTTGAAAGTCCACAGTTGCACTCGTACCAATGTCTAATGGTTTCGAAGTATACAAATATCCAAGACTGCCATTCAATGTCGGTAAAGCATTAAGGGTATACGAAGGTTTGAATTGAGGTGTAGGTAATTTGGAAATGACAAGCGAGAGACCTCTCGGTGTATGAAAGTCGAGAATGGCGCGAGACCAGGAACAGAGATTAGAATATTGATTCTCTTCGTTCCAACCTGAAGAGCGATAGAATCGCTTCAGGCAGTACTCCATAAAATCATTCATGTCTTTTTAATAGAATCAAGAAGAACAAGTATCAAAGAAAATACCGGGCTTTCAATGCATCCCCACCGCCACTTGAGTTTGCAGTGTTTTTGATTGATTGGCGGTCTTTTAACCTTCATGGCTACTACAGAATCCAAAATAAAGAAATTAAATTGAGTTTTCATCCTGCTTTTTATGGTCAATCATTATGGATATACAAAGCATGTACTGACAAATACCGTGAAACATCATATTGTACCTTAAATAATGTCAGTACTGTTTGATACTGCTTTGAGTTGATGGAACTATTTTTGATAAAATTGGACTTTTTGGACTTTTTAGGGATGCTTTCATCGTTCGAACATTTGATGCGAAAAAAATTTGAAAAAAATGTGTTCGCATACTCTTTATTCTATTAAATCTATCATATTAATAGATATTACGCTAAAAGTGCTACTTTTGTGCTTCATAAAGAAGGTGATTTTTGTATATTTTGGTCTATGGGAAATACCCTTGGCACTTTTTTTTTTTTTTTTTTTTTTTTTTTTTTTTTTTTTTTTTTTTTTAGAAATCATCCCATTTCCAGTATCTCAGATATTTTTCGATTATTCTCGGTTTATTGTCTCATCTGATGACTAACACATGCTTGAATTTTGAGCATTCCATCAATTGAATGACGCACAAAGAATGTGTCATAGTCTAGAGTTATACTACTGTAAATTACGTGTATTTCTCGCGATATGATGCTATAGATCTCTCGACCAACCCCGATTTAGTATTGCAACTAATGAGCATTACAAGTTCATATCAGGCTTTTTGTTTGTTAAAATATAGAATGAGTACATTATAATAATGGGAAATGCCACACAGTTCACACAAGCTGGATTTACTGATACATAGATCTTTCTATTGATCATAACCAAGTATCACATTTGATCAGTTGAGCATACTCTGAAAGAGCTACTGTATCTATTAGAGCCTTTATTAAAGAGTGGATTTTGATAACTGAATTTGATTTACTTTCATTTGGTAAAAGGCAAATATTTGTGCTGCCTATTGTTCAGCGCTTTTCCACGAACTTTTTATATCAATATCCAAATAAAATCTCGGATGCATTAGTTTGTAGTACGCGAACTCTGCTACTTGTCCCCGGTATTTATTAACTGAAACTGTTCACGTCAATGACGCATCTGTTATTTATAAAGTATAATTAGGTTCCTGTTAACTGATTCTTTCTACCATAATATTTGGTAAACTGTTGCACAAACAATGATCTAACAAAAAATAGAGAGAATATCTCTGGCTTTAGGGAACTAATAGAAGCAATAGAAGCTTGGTTTAGGATCGATTTATTGAGTTTTACAAGTATGAGAGATATGCAGGGAAAGAGTTTACAAATGTACAAGAGTATACATATTTACAATAAGAAAAAAAAAAAAGTCTAAAAGTAGGCAAAGTGGTCACAATAGGGTTGATTAGTTTGTATCATATTGTAAGGTATGTGCATTTCTTCGTAATATGCGAAACAGCGGGTATCACCTTCAAATTTAAGATCAGGTGTATATGGAGGGTCCACTTGACGAGCCAGCAGTTGCTCAAAGTCAACACCTTTGAACCATGGATGACTCTTGATATCATCCGCTCCATGAGTTCCAAACCTTTCTGATGGTTTGGTTTGAAGTAGATTTTGTATCAAGTCTTTTGCTTCAGGACTCATGTCCTCTGGCCACTGAATATCGCATTCAAGAATTCTTTGGTATTGATCAATGGGATTTTTAGCAGTGAATGGGGGTCGACTAAGTTGCCAAGAATGTTAGTCATTGAATAGCAAACAGCTAATGTACAAATGGACGTACCCTACAATCATCTCGTATATCAGTACGCCAAGACTCCACCAGTCAACAGCCTTGGTATAACCTTGAGCACGAATGATTTCTGGGGCCAAGTAATCTGGCGTACCGCACACTGTCCAAGTACGATCCTCGATTTTCTTAGCAAAGCCGAAATCAGTGATTTTGATATGACCATGAAGATCAAGCAAGATGTTCTCTGGCTTCAAATCGCGATAAATAACGTTCATATTGTGAAGATAATCCACAGCCAAAGTAACCTCTGCTGCGTAAAACTTGGCAGCTTCTTCTGTGAGCCTCTGTGATAACCAGTCAATAACGTGTCGTTTCTATGCATGCCCACTATATCCTACCTTGTTTCTGCGAATGAGTCTGAACAACTCACCACCAGGAACGTAATCCATCACCAAAAAGACATGCGTTTCACTTTGAAAGGTGCCCCATAGCTTTACTAGAAAAGGGTGTGATACTGATCCTAGCACTTCTCTCTCATTGTGTGCATGTTCTATTTGGCGTCGCGACATGAGGTCTTTCTTGTTGATGGCTTTGATTGCGTAATATTTGCGATTTGTTTTGCTTCGCGCTAAATGAACGCGAGCGGAGGAGCCAGTACCTAATGTTTGTTTGATTTCAAAATCCCCTAGTGATAACCGACGCACAGTAGGGTTTGGTTTGCCCAAATTGTATTGATTAGGCTGTTGATAAGACGAAGGCGGTAATATGTCACTTTCAACACCCGGCTCTGCGGTGTTGCTTTGTTCAACAATGGATAAAGGCTCTTCGGGACACGTGGGTTGAGCAGTAGGATGGATATGCGGAGAAGCTATGGGTGAGTTGAGATTTGAACCAAGAAACTTGATTGGCGGTAGAGGCGCTGGTGGTGAGGATGATGAAAAAAAGTCCTTGGGAAGTGTATGGGTGAATATAGGTTTACTGGGTGTTGATACGTTTGGTGATGCTGAATCTATAGTAAAGTAGATGATATAACTCTGGTTAGATAGAGTCAATGATGTATGTCTTTGGCTATACCTTTCGATTCTTTCTTTGCATGGATAATGCTTTCGGATTCTGGTGTAGAAGATGGGTTGGTAGGTTTCAAAGACTTAGAGCCAGTTGTATGACTGGATTTGATGTTGCAATTATCATTGTAATTGACCATGCTTTTGTTCTGACGGCCAACCGCAGCAGCAATGTAAGATTTGAGATGATGTTGGCTAGTTTGAGTCAGAAGGTTGGATGTATGATATTTTGGTATAGACGAATCTATTATTTGAATGAATTCTGTACACATAATGTAATAGAGAAGGAAAAGAATGCTGATTGAGCTAGCAAAATAAAAGAAATGGACAAGAGAATCGATCATGATAAAGAAAAATGATTGCACATGTTTCATTCAGCTGTTATATATATATGGACAATCTTTGACAGATAAGGTTTCAGTTCAAATAACCAATACAGCCGAGATGCTGGTTTAGGAATGTTTTCTATCGATAGAAATCATTCGGTTTTGCAAAAGAAGCAAGTTCCCGTTAATGAGAACATGGTACAAAAAGTGCTACGGATTATAATGAATGCTTCGTTTTATTTGTACTTTTGTTATCGTCATCGGATATATTTCTTTCGGTAAACATATCCTAATCCATCAAAGATCTATGTTAGATAGCGTATTACGTTTCTAATTCTAGCTTTTATCAAAAACAAATCGAGGTTCACTTCTTGTCAAATGCTAAATATTCTGTATTCAGGCCACAGTACCCATAACCATAACTTCATTTCACTTTATAAACTTGCCTACAATGACGAAAACGGCTCGCTGAATAAAAGCGAAACTGTAATGCCATTGTATTCATATCCATCGATTATCAACTGTAAAAAGGTCAGGCCATTTTCAACAAAGAATGTAAGCTGACGTTTGATTGGCTGATCGATATGATTTCAGCCAAGTAGCAATCAGGCCCAGCAGCGGCTCTACTTGGAGAAGCAATCCGAGCGGATTTTGTTTCCTCGAACGATGATGGCATTCAATAGAAATATTAAAAAAAGCAGCCATCTCGATAGTGTCAATACTTGTCACAAATTCAGACTGGGGAAACAAAGTCTTTACACTCAAGCTGATACCAAGAACTAAATATTCCAAGCCCTTCCATTCCTTTCTACATTGGCGTACTTTTATAAAAATTAAATCATTCGAAAAAAACATAGTTTTTTTTTCTTTATGTTATTGCTCGGAAATCATGGATGTAACTCGGCTCGTTGTTAATATGTTGGTTGCACGCATTTTAGACGATTCTCATTTTGATTGGTCCTCTTCCCCGCTTTATTAATTTATAATCAACCAGTTTTTATATGGAAAATATTACAAAACAAATACCAATATATATATGTATAATGTTGATGATATTTGAGTCCTAGTTAGATTATAAACTTCATCTCTAAAAAACAGCTATAACTTATCAAATTAAAATGGATATTTGTTGGCTCCCAGCTATTTAAAACCAGCACACTGAGTCCGCCCCTGTTCCCTTTTTTTTTTTTTTTGAGTTTGATCCCTCTTAAAACTTAAAACTTTGTGTCAACACGAAAAGTGGTGTTAGCAAAGTTTGTACGCATCAAAAGGTATAAATACCGCCTTAAATTTCCTTCTATTCATACAGTGTCCATTGATAAGAGACTACTTTTTTTTTTTTTTTTTTTTTTTTTTTAAGATTTTTTTTGAAATACAATTATAACTTGCATTTTTTTAATGAAAAAAAAAAAGCAAAATAAGCATGTTCATGTATTCTTTAATGCAATAAATCTCTGTTTTATATAAATTATATCGCCAAAAGACCAATTTTATGCTCTAGGAAAAAAAAAGGCCTTTTCAATTTCTTCAGAAATCATCACAAGTCTCTTGAATAATCTCAGCCAAACACCCATATCTGATTAGCTGTTTATATCTGGAATGAAGCACAGTATTCACCAGAACTGTTATTTGATTAAAGTGCAATGGACAGAGCATAGCTTGCAGGTGAGATATGCATAACGCATGTTACAAACAAGCTTGATATTTAGATTTATAGATCGTTCGTCCAATCCCGATTCAATGTCGCATCTGATACATTGTATTTGTCCAGAATAAATTATTGCACGCATTATAATCTTTATTTGGTGGTGAAATAATGAATGTGTTCTATTTTTTCATGATAAATAGCAACCTGTATATTATTTCTTATCAGCCTATTTATTCATCTTCTTTTGTATGTTGGTATATTCGGATTGATTTTTTAGTAATTATTAAACGTGTAATAAAACCGAATCTATCCTTCGAAAATGTCTAGATATGACCTGCTTAGATACGTCAAGGTCGCCCTAAAGTTGACTAAAACAGCCATGTCGGAAAACACTCGATTGGTCAAAAATCCTGACAGCGGAGGAGGACTCAAGGAGTTTTGTCCCTCTTAATCTTTTCTTAGCCTTAAAGCCGGTTCTTAGCGCGCTCTTTTTATTCGTTTTCTCCGGCACTAATGCAGATTCTGAAAATACGGATATACAGCGTAATATAATCATAGGGCTTTCTGACGCGACTTGGCAATAATAGCTTGACTTGTCGGAATATGACTGGTGTTTGATATACCGTAGTCTTGGCCTCCGTTGTATTGCGCTCTTGTCGGCTTTTAGACGCTATTTCTCTACCGACACCATACTACGCGCCTATTAGATAGTTCATATTAAAAAAAAAAAAAAAAAAAAAAGTAAAACTTGGCATATAAACAATGTCTTTGATCAAGGACATGACTTTATTGAAATGATTTCTGGTGCATAGAAACAAATCAGCTGCCCACACTAAACTCAATTGTGTAATAAAAAAAATCAAAAAAAAAGAAAAAACCTGACAAATAACATATCAGAGATATTCTTGTTCCCCTCATTAACACCTTAAGCAGATATTAAAGCTAAGCTTTTTATGGATTTTCGCCAAGGTTATCTTTTTTACTCAATCACTATTGATCTCCTATGGAAAACATGTATTCCTGTGTCACATAATGAGTTTTTTGTTTATTGACAAATGACTCTTTAAAACAAGTATGCTTCACTAGTAAAAGAAAAAAAAAACAACTACATGTTCTTATATTTCCAGGGACATTTTTCAAGCTGCAGATGCCAAGACAAGAAAGAAAACATTCATAATTCTATTTGTGCCAAGAGGCTGATGTTTAATTATGTTTGATTTTTTTTTTATTTTTTTATTGTCGATCTTTATAGTTTGATTCGTCCGAAACCTGCCAAGAAAGCTTGACTATAAAAGACTTGCTAATTCTTGAGTTTCGCTACTCTTTTATTTTTTTTATTATACAAAAATGCAAGCCATTGATACCAAAGGTTCAGATGCCAATAAAAAGGATACTGTAGCAGACACAAGTTTGCCTTCTCCTCCTACTTCACCTATTGAAACTGAATCAACCTGCAGAAAACGAGCCTTTTCTATCTCATTTATCCAAAACACCAACAATGAAACACCCAGCTATAAAAAACAAAAATTTGATTTGGGTTGCTTAAAGACCTATTTAAAGAACAATGGCTCACCCAATATGTGCGATCAACGATTTCAACGTTCATTACTCAGCTGGGCATGCATAGGCCAATCAACTGAAGCCGTTCAAGGCCTACTGCAACTCGTTCATTTAGATATCAACCTCGTATCTGGTCCCAATCAAACTACAGCTCTTCATGAAGCATGTATTGCAGGATTTGAAGAAGGGGTTGAGTTGCTGCTACAACATCCTGATATTGATGTGAACGCTGTAGATGGTCAAGGCCAAACTGCCTTACACTATGCCACGCAATCCAACCACCTTTCATGCCTCAGGCTCTTACTGACAAACGGTAACGCACGAATCGATTTATTCGATCACCAAGGTCGACTTCCTATTCAAACCGCAGTAGTGTATGGCCATCACGCAAGTGTATCATTGCTATTAAACAAAGCGCGCTACCATATCCATAATCCCACCGAGACAAACATGCTATGGATACCCAACAAGTTGGACCAACAGTGTGCTATTGAAAGCGCCATCGTAGCAGGATATCCAGATACATTGCAGCTACTCTTAGACCAAGACTCCCTTACTGAAAAACAACACCAGACCAAGCCGGGGCTTATTACATTAGCTGTGATATGGAACCGTATCGAATGTCTACAGCTTTTAATTAAACGAGGATGCCTATTGGACCAGCAAAGTATGTTACATGCAGTACAGCAACGCAAAATAGATATGGTGCGCGAATTAGCCAAGGCCGGAGTCAATCCTTGTTTACCCAATGGACAGAACCCTTCTTTTCTGTATGCCTCCAACCACGGCTTTTTGGATATGGTGCCTTATATCTTGACATTATCTACTTCCAAAGACTGTATTCAGCAAGCATTACTATCGGCCTCTACCTTGGGATTGCGTGATTCCTTGACTAAAGTGATGGTTCATACCTTAAAAACCAAGACAACTCAACAAAAAAGTTTATAATATCTATCTTCCCCCCCATATACCTTTCCTTAATATAAAAAGAAAAACAACTTTGTAAATCTAAACAGTACCCTCACTTACATATACACATTCAAAATAAAACTTAATTCTACACTTAACAGACAATAAGAATATCTCTTTCATGATACATTCTAGTAAGCATTATAGCAAGTTCAATATAGGTGAATTGACATCTCCTAATTGGAGTTCAACTGGTGTTACCTCATCAGACTCAACGATTTGACCGAGATCAACCGAGGAATCTGAAGTTGATTGCATGTTACTTGTATGAAATGCGCTAACCATTAACAATGTCGTGGATTGATTCTATTTCAGCCAAATAAATGCTATGCAGCCAATCAAGCAGCGTATTCTTCATATGAACTATTCATCAAATGCAATATCTGACCTAGAATCAATCGAAAGATCTATAGATTGTTGGAGCTAGATCATATACAATGCATGTTTTGTTATACAGCTAAAAAGCCAAATAGTGGTTTTAGTAGATGCAGTAATTCACTTTAAACATGTGCTAATCATTGGATCCCACACGAAACCAAAATCGGCCAAAGACTGTACAGAACTTAAAAAGGAGGGATATTTGATAGTGTTGGACCATAGCCTTGTTTCCTATATATGACATTAGATGCATTGGGTATAATACTATCAAAGAAGGAGTATCCTCGTTTTGACACACATACAACATTATGTTGTGCATACGTTAGTATAGAGTGTAGTATTTCTACTTTTTTTTTAATAAACAAAAATACTTTATTTTTATTAGGATGGCTAGCCGCTTACAGGTACTGATAAAACGGTACTTGGGGCCACGTATGCCAACAGTGTTTCCATTGTTATATCTTGTCTGATAACTTTGCGTTCATTCGTTGCTACCTTATATCAGCAATAGTTCAAAGTCCTTTTATGCGTCTTTTTGCTTAAACATTTTGTATAATCTGTCAATTGAATTAAGGGCGAGATCATGAATTATACACTTATCTTTGATTACTGCATTACACATGAATGCTTGAAGTATATCACCTATCCGAAAACTTGTTGTTTTCCAAGTCTTTTCGTTTCATATATACAATAAATAGTATGCTCTCTTTCTTCAAGTCTAATGTTATTGTAATATATATATATAAGAGGCGTAGATTCCGAGGTCATTGACAGCCTATTCAACCTTATCACTTTCCAAGAATATTAGTATATGAAATATCCTTTTTTTTTCCCGAGATTCGATTGTAATAAGATACGGTATTTCACTCAGGATTGGTCGAGATATGGTTAGATGGTATAAAGCGCATGTTTTTGTACAGCCAAAATGCTAAAATGCAATATAATTACAAAACTCCAGTTAAACAATGATTTCATCAGATACAGTAGTTCATTCGAAACATGCGCTAATCTGACAGTTTCGCGAGGTAACTAACGTTCATCCTTTAAAGAAAGTATATATCTAGATAGCAGTACACGGTGCCAAAATACAGATATTCTATGTAAAGACCCTTCAGGCTATACAATATTTGGATCTTGATCTTTCTTTAATATTGAGAAACAAATCGCATGTTCGGCGTGATCGAATTATTATAATCCTTTTTTATAATGGAATTCAGTTTATATTCCATATAATTCTCAAACAGTACAAGGAGAATATCATATTATTGTATTGCATTGTAGATTACTTGTGTTTTAAATGAACAAATTTTGTTGATACATAGACATTTCAGCCGATCTCAATCAAATGTCACATCCAATTACAGTATTCCATGTTCAGATCCAATCGCTGCATCTATCTAAACCTCAATACTGCTTTGATGCTTTTCTGTCTTTTGCATTATTTGTTAATTTAGGATGTTTAATGACCGAATACGTTTCTCTCGTCTTAATATTGCAAACATTTTAATTAAATAGTAACATGTATCAGTCAACCAAGCATGTACTGCAAACTATCAGAATATCGATCTACTGTATCTTTAGCTATGCACGATAAGAATACTCAATAATCATGCTTGTTAAACTATCCAATCATTGTCAAAGCAATCCGTGGCGGAAGCTCAAATATTTTTTACCAGATACTAAACCGTCACATCCACTTCTTTTTTTTTTTTTTTTTTTTAAACCACAACTTGTGCGTCTATCAACTAAACTATGTCTATACAAATATCAAAAAAGAATCGATTTCCAAGTACTACGCTAAAAGCTAGTAGTTTAGTCCGAGTTGCGAAAACTGTTGGAATCGATCGACATGCTATTGAGCACGATGTCGAGGTTTTACTCTACCATTTTATAAGTGTAAACATGACCGAGATCGCAGCCATTAAGTGGGGAAAAAAAAAAAACTGAATTTATACATATATATATATAGACACCGAAGCAAAGCTTTAAAGATTTTGATGATTTATGGAACCAAGTCAAGTTTGGTCATATTCATTTTGCTTGCTTGAAAAGAGAATTTCGAGCAAACTACATGAATGCGTTTTTCAAAAGTTTTTTGGATCATTTCTCGAGTAAACTAATGCCCATTCGTTGTGCTGTGATTTTTTCATTGTATTTCATGTATATGTCACAGCCAGCTATATGGGGGAAGAATCGAATTCGCGTCACTGCAGGTAAAAAAAAAAAAAAAAAAAAAAAAAAAAAAAAGGATCTCCGCTTGACTCTTACAATGCTATAGATATCTATGAGTCCTTGTTTAAATTCTATCATGAATCCATCATGTCAGAAATTAATATTGAAGCGGCAATGACATTTGATAAACTAAGACACATGGAAGCCTTTGTGTTTGTAGCAGAAGAAGAACAAGATAGTTCATCTGTGCAAGAAAAAAAGGAATTTGAGAAAGCTATCAAGTAAGTGACTTGCTTGAGATGCATAATGACGCGTACTGATACTATTGATAGCATGCGCAATACTTTGTATGATTTAAAAAAGCAGTTAATTGATGAGAATCCTGTAAGTAAAAAGCATGTTCTTATCTTGCACAATAGAAGTCATTCCTCACTCCATTTTGTAATAGATCCAATTATGCTCCAGTTCAAGTATGACAGAATACGAATCATTGGCGAATGAATATCAAGTATCCAAAACACACACGTTTTATACACCACAGGCATCATTAGCTATTCAGAAGCAGCTAAAGGAGACACTGAACGTTACAGAACAAAGGCCCAGACTATTACAAAATGTCTTGCTAACCAGCACACTTGCTCAAGATGAAACAGTTACCTTGAAACGAATAACAAAGGCCTCACAGCAATTCCTAAACTCGAAGCGTAGAAAATTAAGCGTAAAAAGGACTGTCAGTTGATCCTGAATGACATCACTTTGACGGGTTTAGACTAGTTGATTGGTTAAAACCCGCCTAGCATTAACATGTTATACAAGAAAAAAAGCTGTGTGAAATAAAAAAAAAAAAAAAAGAACACCTCTTTTGCTTTTTTATTTTCTTTTGCTTTAATAACATATATAATGAAGTTTTCTATTTTGACTGCGGCTCTATTGATGGCTGGCTATGCCACTGCCATCCCTATGATCAACCCCACCTCTTTCTTAGAAGGTTCTGTTGCACCTCTTTATGCTCCTTCTGAAACCGAAGCTGTTCGCGGTTCTTATATCGTAGTCCTCAAGAACCATTTGTCAAAAGAAGAGCTGGAAGGACACGCCGAGTGGATTAGTAGCATGTCCGCCGCTCATGCTCTCAACAACGGCGATTATTTGAACGAATCTGACCAAGGTATCAATCATGTTTATGAAATGCCAAGCTTTAAAGGTTATTCTGGCAAGTTTGATAAGAAACTATTGGACGCGATTCGTCAGTCGGATGAAGTAGCCTATGTTGAAGAAGACTCGGTTGTTTATGCCAGTGAATTACAACGTGGTGCTCCTTGGGGTCTTGCTCGTATCTCCACTCGTGATAGACTTTCTCTTCGCAACTTTAACAAGTACAACTATGATGCCAAATCCGCCGGTGAAGGCGTCAAGGTGTACGTGATTGATACTGGTATCAATATCAAGCATGTTGATTTCGAAGGTAGAGCTATTTGGGGTAAAACGATCCCAAAGAACGATCAAGATATCGATGGCAATGGTCACGGGTAAACTACAATGTCTTTTTACTGCGGAAATATATCACTCACCCTTACCTTTTTTTGAATAGTTCTCATTGTTCTGGTACTATTGCCGTAAGTTTGTATATAATAATAATAGTATATAAAATGAATATTGAAAAAAATACGACTCTAGGGTAAAAAATATGGTGTAGCCAAGAAGGCTATCCCCGTCGCTGTCAAAGTCTTGGCATCCAATGGTTCTGGATCGATGTCTGATGTAGTAAAGGGTGTCGATTGGGCCACTAATGAATATTTGAAAGATAAGAAGGCCAGTTTCAAGTCTGGAAAGCCTTTCAAGGGCGCTGCTGCCAATATGAGTTTGGGTGGAGGCAAATCACCTTCATTGGATGCTACTGTCAATGGTGCAGTTGAAGCCGGTCTTGTCTTTGCTGTGGCTGCTGGTAATGATAATAAGGATGCATGGTAATTTAAAGCATAAGCAGTAATAACAAAAAAAAAAGAGAGAGAGAAATGCTGATGAATACAATAGTGATTATTCCCCTGCTCGCGCTGAAAAGGCCATCACTGTGGGTGCATCTACTATTTTTGATGAAAGAGCCTATTTCTCTAACTATGGTAAATGCGTTGACGTATTCGCTCCTGGCTTAAACATTGAATCTGTATGGAACACCAACGATCATGCTACAAACACTATCTCTGGTACATCTATGGCTTCACCTCACGTAGCTGGTCTTGCAGCTTATTTCTTGGCTTTGTCTCCTGAAGGCACTACACCCAAGCAGATCAAGGATAAGATTCTTGAGTTGAGTACTCGTAATGCATTGAAGGACCTTCCCAAAGATACACCCAACAAGTTAATTTACAATGGATTTGAATAAATTCCGATAATAAAGTCTTACAATGTATGTATGTGAATATTCCGATGAACAGATGGCAAGTGCACCCGCTACGGGCCTTTTTAACATGCAGGAAACGCATGGTCACGCTTCGTGTACCAAAACACGTGTCTAGATTTGGGTTTAAATCCGTTTTTTTACGAGTACAGACACGCGTCTTTTTTTTTTTTTCACTCGGTCTTTACCTTGTAATTATGCCATTATTACTAAACTTTCTATCTACTATTAAGCATGAGTCGTTATTGCAAGTACGTACATATGAGCGAATGTACATGCTAGACTAACCATAGGATAGGCTTCTACTGATATAGAAACACGGCGGCTACATATGAACTTGCCATTTCCTGCTATAAACAAGAGTATTTATCATTATCATCATTTAATCTCTGATAAACATATAAAAAAAGGGATCAGTCCAGGTGATGCTATTGGTTTAATTGGAAAGGCAGAATGCACTTGGCTATTGAATGAAATCATCCAATTTACAGTGGATCATACGTCGGCCCATGTTGTATATAGATACAAATGAAAACCAATCGCGATTGGCAACCAAGGATCATCCGCAAGTTCATTATTTCAAAAACCAAGATATTATACACTGCTTGGACACTTTTTTGACTTTACACGCTGATTGGCATGTTCTGTATATCATGTGGGATGGTGTAGATGGCAAATATTTACGTATTCTGCGTCAACTGCAAAGGAAATGGTCCTTTATCTTATGGACTTGCACTTCAAAACCAGTTCAGGATAATTTCCATTCTGTTGATTACCTGTTTCAGTTAACTCAAGATGAATCATTGAAAATGCGGTTAATATGGCCTATGCATATGGATGCGTTCATCATTTAAGCAAGTGTACCGTGCGTGTGTATGTTACAATGTGTGCGTGATACAAGCCCTTGTCAAAAGAAGTTATATATAAATGTAACCATTTCCTTCTTTTTTTCTTCCTTTTTTTTTCTTCTTCTTCTTATTTCATTACTTCAATATAATAATGCCTGGAGCAAATAAACTTAATAGAACATTCAGTACCAATAACCCCAAATCGATACGTATAGCAGTGATTGAATCCAATCTAACAATATCTGGTCATGCTTGCACAGTAAGTTTACGAAATATATTTAAATCTTGATGTACTCATATGCTAGCAGGTATTTCATGTTATGCTGGAAGACGATATGAACCATTTCTCACTTGTTCGATTCATTCAAGATTTTAAAGAACTAGACAGTTTGGTAAACAGTGTGAATGATGCTGTATATATCCAATAGAATAACACATTGCCTATCTTAGCTATGTAAGCATTTCCCTAAACTTCGGATACCTTTACCGAAGCCCGCTAAACGTTCGTTCACTTTTAATCTCAAGAAAAAGAAAAAAAATAATGCACAACGACTAGAAGCCTATCTATATCATTATCTTCGTCATAGTCCCTTGGGTCGATCGTCGTTGTTACGCGATTTTCTTTCTGCGCAAAGGGATGAAGATCGTATCATTTCCAAGCAAGCTGTAAATCAACTTGTAGCACATCATCAAGTGACACAAATACCACCAATAACAATGTCCAAAAAGAGAAAAAGATTTGACAGTAGTTTACCGCCTTCTCCACCTATCTCTATTACTCAATTCCCTGAATACGAAAGACGCGATAGTGGCCTCACTTGCTCTTCCATCAAAGAAGCTGGACTATGCTCTTCTTTTATTTTACCTCAAGAGGATCTACAGCAAGAATACAAGCATACCATCAATGACTATCAACTGATCAAGGTGCTTGGTAAAGGAGCCACTGGCAAGGTGAGTCTGATAGAAAAGCCCTTATTCGATTTAGTATATTTATTTTAGTTTACTATTGGCTTAGGTCATTTTGGTGAGAGAACAATACTCTCGTCGTCTATTTGCTTTAAAAACCATCACTAAATCTTGGAGTATAACAAAAAGAGAAGTGGATCATATCCGTATGGAAAGAGACATCCTGGCTTCTTTATCAGCAATCCACCATCCATTCTTGATTCGACTTGATAGTGCATTTCAAGACAGACAGAATCTGTATTTAGTTCTCGACTACCATGCTGGCGCTGATTTAGCCACACTATTACAACGTTACATTTGCTTTCCACCAGACCAATGCCGTCTTTATGCTGCAGAAATCGTAATGGGCTTGCAAGAATTGCATCGCAATTGTATTCTTTATAGGTATATATATATATATATGCTATATATAAATCTCTTCTAAATCTTCTTTGTACTTTAGGGATCTAAAACCAGAAAATGTCTTGCTGGCCGCTGATGGCCATATTGTATTGACAGATTTCGGCTTAAGCAAGATGTTTGCAGACAATCAAGACAGATATGACCATCGCACAGCCACGTTTTGCGGCACACCAGAATACTTGGCGCCAGAGATCATTTTGCAAGAAGATGACTATTCTTATGCGGCTGATTTTTGGAGCTTAGGCACCATGCTTTATGAAATGCTGACTGGAGTCACTCCCTTTGCTGCTGATACTCCTGAAGCCATGTACGACCGCGTGCTCAGCGATGATCCTTCATTTCCCGAGACCATGGAGCCTGAAGCGATCGACTTGATTGCTGGTCTGCTGGAACGCGATCCTTACGAACGCCTAGGAGCTGGTATCAACGGCGTTTTTGAATTGCGAACACACGCTTACTTTTCTCGACATTTGAATTGGAAAGATGTCCATGCGAAACGTATCCAGCCACGCTATGTACCACTGAGAACAAGTGAAACTGACCTAAGTAACTTTGATCCCGATTTCTTGCAAATGTCTACTCATATCAAGGAAGAAACAGACGAAGCCGTGGAATTGAGACAAAAGTGGCTGCCAGATACATGTCCTGCTGGATTGACAGAACATGCATTTCGCGGATATTCGTACATTGAGCCAGAAGATGCGCGTCAAGTAGGTTATGAGTCAGAATTATCATTTTCTAGTAATGAATACATACATTATGACGAATATGATGATGATGAAGAAGATGCATTTTATTATTCCCACAGTGCCAACAAAGTACAAGACAGCGAGCAAATGCTGGCAAGAAAAGCAAGACTCATGAGCCCCTCCTCATTTAATTATAATCAAAATATTCGAAACTCTCTAGAAATCAATTCTTCTGTCAAAGACAGCGAGATCTCTGCTTGGAGATCATAATACCCATTTCCTTTCTTTTTCTTTTCTTTTCTTTTCTTTTTTTTTTTTTTTTTTTTTTTTTAAAAAAAAAAAAAAATTTATTACGCCCTTATGGATGAAATAAATTCATGTCTTTCTTGGTTTTTTATTAGCCAAAAAAGGCTGCTTCCATACTTGCTGCAGTCTTCTGACCTTTTGTTCGCCAAACCCAGGACACATAGCCAATTGATCCGTCCTAGCTTCACTAATCTGCTTCAAAGACCCAAATGTCGATAACAAAGTCAATACGTCTGTCTTATTAACGCTTCTTATCTGTGTTAAACTATCTGTCATCTTGGCCAAATATTCATCTTGTACGCGTTCTCGGATAAGATCTGCTGTTTTATGCTCAAACGCTTTGTACGTTTCTAAATAACGGCCTGCTTCCTCAGGACTCCAAGCCAACATTAATGTAAAGTCACTAAGGATAGCAATACGGTTGATTTCGCGTAACGCGTCATGATAGGCGTCCACATCCACATAAACTAGCAAGATACGCGTGACGTACAAGTGACGGACACTGGCTAAACGGTCATAGATGTAAGTTGGGTATAAACGATGGTAACGCAAACTGAGATAGATTACACCAGTGGTTTGGCCTACCACATAATCGACTTTGATGGCTTCGCTAGGTTCCCAAGGCACGTTGTGGACGTGTTTGAGAATAGGGTTCTTTTGTTGCGTTGGGTTAACAAGAATTGTGTTGGCTGTAGATCGACGTATCAGTGGATTAGAAGCTGGAGTAGGCCGTGAAATGGAACTTGGTGGATTTGATGTGCTCGGTGATCCAGTTGCAGTGTTAGGGGTTGTTAGACTTGCTGTCACTGGTGATTCATTTGGCTGTTGCGATTTCAATACCTTTGATTTAAAAAATAAAGGCATTTGTTTTGATTGCTGTGCTTTCTGTTTTTCCACCTGTTCAAACGTAGGTATATTCAATGGCGACTTCTTTGAAGAATCAGACATTGGTAATTGTATTTTTTTTTTTTTACTGCGAAAAAAGATAAAGCAACAAATAATTTAATGCTTCCCATTTTAAAGAGGGGATTGAATTAATACAAATATGGCCAGCCCTAATTATTTAATTTGACGCTTAAGCTGAAAAATAAAAGCCCATTTATCCTACTTTACTCTTCATTCAAGGTGTTTATACATGGAATAGTTCATCTAGAGTAGATATTACTTTCCAGGCGTAACACTAAACCAAAATCGATTGAGGGATCTATTGAACATTAGAGCTTGTTCATATGGAATTACATATAATTTATATTATTTGTATGACAAGTATAATACAGTGATTGAACAGCAATTAAATATAGGTACTGGAGGGTTCAACAATCCATTATAAGTCTATACTATTGATCTGATGCATCATTAAACCGAGATTGAATGAAAGTTCTATTGATCTATTGACAAAAATTTAGGAACTATATGCGGTTTACAGCATACACCTAAAATATATTACGTTCATTGTTCTGTTATCCAATGGAAACTTTACTAGATGAATCACATTATTGAATTGGTTAGGGAATGGAGAGATCTTATTTCAGAAATATCCCCAAGAGTAGAACATTATGGGGTTAAAGCCCTCTGTCAAAATGTTGATGCGTTCGTCCTGATTTTCTGTGCCATCAAAAGCAACTTCAAATCATCACTCCCAACACCGCCTCACTTCACTATTGAAACGGATGTTCTTTTCTGTGCATTTTTCCTCAATCTTATGAAACACTTTGAGTCTCCCATCAATATCAGAGATCGAAAAACACAGCTATTCGGATCAGACCAAGCTTTTCCATTGGTATAGTGTCCGATTAACATGTTAATAAGCCCAACATAATCTTTTGTTAAACGAGGTTTACAAACTGGGAAAAAAAAAAGAATTAGAGCCAAGACCCTTCACGCAAATGATAACGGTGTCTTTACTGTCTTGTATTTCCATCATATTTAAATCATACTTCAATTAATCACAAGTAGCAAAAAGATTTTTTTAATAGGTCATTGTAACTATCTCTCAGTCATTCTAATCGTCTTTTAGGAATGATCCAAGTTATTACTGAGGCAAAGAGTTATTAGTACGTTTTATTTTATTAACGATACTTTGTAATGTAAGTCAGGACTGTTGGATTATGGCCAATATTTCACTGAGAGAATGTTCAACCATTCCAAGATAGAAATTGGCACAGAATCTTTTCTTTTCGCGTTACTTATGTAGATCTTGGCTTGTATTAGATCAATTACGTAAGGACATACTTGGTTAATTAGTGGAATGAAGAAAAAACTGCTTTATTAGAAAGTACGGTGATTATGATGTGACACATTCTATAGATACGCAACAAGCTACATTCAATTCACAACTAGTTTAGTAGAGCAATAGATTTCCCATCCAACCTCGGCTTAATATCCCACCAAATGAATAGTATATGTTTAAAACGAATTGCTGGATCTACTAGAGCATATATTTGACTAAAGTATAATTGATATTATATTGCTTGTCAATAATCAACTGTAGATCGTTTTTACTCCAAATGAAGTATAGCTCTAATGATCAGTAGATTTATTACCCGATTTTGGCCCAATTTTACATCTGACAAGCGGCCTATGTTCAGTATGACACTTATTGAAGGCTTGATGGAAAGAATAGATTTGAATAAATGAGCTCTAAAAAAAATAAAATAAAATAAAAGCTTCGGATAAACTATTATGTCCGTATGAATCGGAACTTCTCTTTAGGGAGCACTCAAAAGTAACACTCTGACAACGAATGTTATATTCTTCGTCCTCATTCTTTTTTTTTTAAAAAAAAAAATAAGAATGATCCCTTCTCCGGCACTTGCATCTGGATCAGCCAATCTCATATGTGTGGGATTCACCTTGATTTATGTTGTTGGCTTTTATATTTTCAAAACACCTGGCCATCGTGACGATCCTCAGGTCATTAAAGCACGAATCAAAGCAGTAACCGTTGCCTCTATGGTGTCTGCTTGTATTGTATGGTACAATTTGCAATTACTTCAAACCAAAGAAAGCCTAGTTGAAATATTAGGGTTGCCTTTGTCTATTGATAATGTGTGTCGTACTTTATTGCTGACTTGCTTGCTATTTCTCGGTCCATTGACAGTCATGTTTTTCGATCAAGAGCTGCTGTTTCAAGAGCATTTTGATTTTGAGCGCGATATCAAGTGGATGTTTACTACCTTGGAAGGGCTGCGTAATTATATTATGGTAAAAACTTATAGTTGTATTATGGAACTGAACAATGAATAATGGAAGAGATTTTAGGCACCTTTGACGGAAGAATTTGTATTTAGATCATGCATAATTGCTATATTATACCAAGCCAATTACTCGACGAAGCATTTAATCTTTATTTCGCCATTATATTTTGGCATAGGTAAAACTATAAGAAAAAGATCTATAGGCATGGGTTTCTAATAGTCTAGATGATAGCCCACTTGCATCATGCTTGGGATAACTATAACCGAATGGGTAGAACCCGTCAAGCATTGCAAAATGCAGTGCTGGCATCTCTGTTTCAATTCACATACACCACGCTATTTGGATGGTATGCAAGTTACTTGTTTGTAAGAACAGGGAGTGTTTGGCCATCTATTTTGAACCATTCATTTTGTAATATGATGGGAATTCCTAGTTTTGATCATAGTAAACAGCGATCCTTTATTCAAAAGACGAGTAAGTTCTCAAAAGATGTTTTGGACTTGTTGTTTCTAACCGGTTCTATAGTTATCTATGTTAGTTTTCCCCTTGGCGTTATCTTGTTCATATACTGTCTTGATAGTTTAACAGCTACTGCTAGTAGTATGTACTGGTATCCTCGTGTTTATATTCAACATGGATAGCACTAGTAGTTATCGTTTATTTTTTATCACTTGGTTTCTTATCATGACCCAATGCATTTTCAATCAACCTTTTTGTACTATCTTTAACTAAATAAAATGCATCGCCTTTTTGCATGCTAGACCAAAACTTGGTAAAGAAAGCTTGTTGGCTGCCATCTTTCCATGAATCTATGTATTTTTGAGTTAAATGTTGCAAAGGACTAAACGTTTTTGCAATCGCATTGGTCACTACATAAAACGGGTAAGAATTTATTCCAATCGTCAAATATTATGCATAGCATACCATATTCACCAGAATGATCTAGTTCATGACCGAGTTCCATGGTATAATAATCAGGAAACGATTTCTTGGAGATATTTCCTGCTGTAAATTTGGCTCTGCTTTAGCAAGCCATCAAAATAACAATTGCATTGAGATAGTTACCATCTAACAAATGTTCTTTACATCGACTTGGCGTCTTGGCGACCGAGATCCAAGTGCCATAGAATGGATTTAGTGTAAACTTGTCTTTTGTCATTTCCTGGCTTGTTCTTAAGAAACAAACCATACTGCATTCTTTTGACTTGTCAAATAAATCTTTCAATTCATTTTGAACTTGGTCTGTCTTTTTGCGTTCTACTTCTGCTGCGGTGGTTGCTAACAAAAAACACCTTTCTTTCCACTTGGGTCCGGTTGACTCTTTAGCGGAAGAGCGACTAAAGCTCAATATTGAAATATTTAGAACTGAGTCCTTGCGTGCTTTCTTCTTGTTTGTATTGCTATCAGTGTGGTTGCTGTTGTCTGGTATAGTTGTACTTGTAGCTTTTGTGGTGGCTGCAGTAGCAGAAGCAGTAGTGTCATTGTTCATTATGTGATTAGTGTCATTAGAAGCACTAGCCGAAATAGGTTCTTGTAATATATCTGCGGGTTCTGTTGGTTCTGTAGGTGGCTCTTCAGACCACCAAGGAGATAAAAGGGTTGAAGTATCTTCGGTAGATGGAGGCAATGGTGGAGGTGGAGTAGATAGTAATGCCTGTGGAGGCAATAATCCAGGCTTGTCATGATCGTCACCGTCTTCTTCTAATACTATTTGGTCTACTACTTGATCTACTATCTTTTTATTTTCTTCCAATTGCCTTTTGTGTTTTAATTCTGTAGAATAAGTGGTAGTTTTACTTGTAGTATTGTCAGTCATTATGTTACAGGAAAGCGAAAAAAAAGAGGATTGCTTGGGTAATTCTAAAAAAGATAGGCTGCATTTTATATAACGGTGCCAACCTCCGCTGCTGGTTGGTATTCGTCACGTGCGGTTTAGAGTCGTTTTTTGCTTTAACCATATACGAAACCACAGAAATCCGTTGCTTGATTCTTCAAAGAGCGGGTGTTACATTCAGTATGTACTTTTTCATTGGTATGCGGTAGCTAAATTATATGGAACCACCGCGGGAAAAAAATAATGAATCTCATTGAACATTACTATATTCATTGAATTGTATTGAATTTTTCTATTTACATTGATCAATGAAAACTCAACCATATTCGATGAAAATAATTATCATTGGACCTCATTGAATTTTTCCGTTTTCATTGATAAATAAAAATTCAATCATATTTAATTAAAAGCATTCAATATTATTTCAGTACTTGTTATCAAGAGCAAATTGCATCATTTTATTTAATAACAGTATAGTAATCAGTTATTCATCTCCTTGCAAATTATTTGGATTATTATCTCCAGTTTATCGAACCACTTTTGAGTAACTATGAGCTTTTGGTTAGGTCAAAAAAATAGTATGTATATATATATTGACCTACGCATTTTTTTTCTTGTATTCACTAACATAGAACTCTACTTTACTTGTACTAAGGCTCTGAAATGACCAGACGGAGGCACAATTTTCCATAAACGCCAGTCTTGATGCTTCTTTTATGGCCAATTCTAAGAAACTTTGGCAAAGACAAAGCTTATCAATAGCAGATAGATCAGTCCATGAACGTTCTTTTTCAAAGGTTCAGTAAAGCTAAATGATTGGCATTGCCATCCATAATCCTGCACAGTTTGTCCAATTCAGACTCATCTACATTTTTAAGTTTAGCCCTCGACAAATCTTTGGTATAACCTTTAGATTTAAATCCTTTTATTTTATTTTTTGTAGTAAGGAATCGCATTTTGAGGGGCTGTAAATAATATTGTAGCTAGTGCACATTTGACACTCGTCCAGCTTCATCTTGAGCGAGTTAATTTTGATATTCATAATATCCATACTTTGCTGGATATAATTTCAAGAGCCCAAGAGGGTACCTCGTCGACATTAGATACTCTATTGCGTTTAGGAGGCATAACAAAAAAAACTTTAAGGTAGATAAATATTGAAGTATCACCAGCACTTTGTGGCATTTTTCGTATGAACAAAACTTTTTTTCAAGGGTTTTCAAATCCTATGAAAAATATTTAAAGTACCGATTTATGCATAACTTCTGCAACAGACACTAAAACTGATTCACTAAACATCTCTTTATATACACTACTTAATAAAAATAAAAGAATACTCAAAAAATGAATACCACTCGCTATTGACCCATAGGCACATACCAAAAGAATTTATCAGCAAAACAGGACTTTTATAGAATAGTATACGTATACAAGTTCTTAGTCATACCAAAATCAGTTATTATTATCTGAATTGTCAAGTTTTAGACTAATTATGCTATGGATTTAAATTTAGACGTTATACTTTGCCCAGTAGTCTTTTATTGTAGGAATTGTGAAGAATCTTTCGCTAAGAAAGTATGGATAAAACATAAAAAAGAACACAGGATGCAAGCACATAAAAAATCATTCAATAGTCATAAAGCCTGTTTCTCTGGTTTGCAGGTATCTTCTACAAGTAACTTACCAGAAACTGATGTAGATAATACCTTTGATAATTCTAATTATAACATGATTATTGATATTGGTGATATTAAGGTCGACATAGAACACAACATAATCAACAAGGAAAGCGAAATCATCAGCGAGAAGAAAACAACAATCAAAAAAATTTTGTTGTTGAATCTGATATTCCCAAGGCATTGACTGGATATAGAAATGTTAATACGTCCTCTTCAAATCAAGTTACTGAATGATCTTGGTCACCATCAACTACTCAAGAGCAAGCAAACTTACAATCTAATAAGCTTTTTGAGGATAACAACGTTTCCAAGGATACAACAGAAAAATCCTAAAATTTCTAAACAATTACCATAAAAATATGAAACGCAGCAAGTATAATATAGTTGACTGAGTAAAGGATTGAACACTAAAAAAAAGGTTAGTATTGTTGAATTAAATATCGTAGGTGGTATTACATCCTTAAGCTCTTATAAATACAATTAATTATACTTCAAAACAACAGCACCAATAAAACTAGGCATCTATACAATTTGCTCGGATGGCTGTATAATGTTCAATGATTATCATCCAAAAGATATTAGATGATTACATTACTTAAATAATAAAAAGAACAATCAAATCACTATTAGTATACATAAGCAGTATTCACTCAACCAAACTTTATCGCGCTTTTTAGTTTGTAAAGCTAATAGGGAGAAAATGGAGTATACATACACCAAAAATCCTGGCTCGATAGGAGCATATCGAGATTTCTACGACAGTAGTGTATACCAAAAATTTAAAGGCACAGATGAATGTGAAAAGAAGGTCATATATTTAACCGTGTACATGGGTGATTTAAGGCTAAAAACAGCAGGCAGCACTTTCTAACAATGGTTATGTTTAGTATCCTAAACCTCGATCCAGTCGAAGGGCGTGACATTTACTTAGTAATCATTCTACTCCAACAAACTTCATATATTCAAAATGTTTAAAGAAAATTTAACAATTCCTTTTATAATTCATGGTCCTCCAAAACTTTACGTTTTCTTCTCATTTTTATATCCAACGCTTAAAGGCCTGCTGGTGTTGAAGGCGTTTGGTATAATATATAAACCACAATAGACAACCTATACTAAAAAGTCCGTCTTTGTATGGTTATTGGTGATATTCTGTCAGTTGCAGAACTTTGTAGTCATGTCTGCCTTACATCTTACTCTAATTGCCGAATTTGCTGCATCATTAGTCAAAGAGTTCAAGGAAAAGGAGGAATTTATTCAGTAATATTAATAATGAAGGTATATTTAATGGTTATCTAATTCGATCAGTGGAGAGTTATAAATGTGCACATGAAAAATTAATAATTTCATGCATTTCTGCTTTCAATTTATTCCTCTTCGTTTTATAGTTAATCTGAAAGTTGTCAAGCAACGAAGAAAATTTGGGCTATTTACAATATCACGATGATCAGCATGAAAGGGCAACAGACAGATGTCATCTTTGACCCACGAAATACCCTCGCAGTATATGATAGAGGGCATTAACTTTGAATCTCACTAGTAACTTAATTATTTATCTTTGATACAAGTATCACACTGAAGTTGACTATTGAGTAAAAAAAATCACAAAAACGCATAGTGCATACTATGTCGGTTCCTGGTGTCATCGATGAGAGTATAAAAGGAGGAATGAGTTGCTCGACGTTTGTCGCACAGGGTATCGCCTTCCTGAGCAGAACTTGTGTAAAAATTCTTGTGGTATGAGCTCTGAAAACAACTAAGGCGGCCGCTTTTCATCCATTGTTCAGCATGAGTATTGTAAACGGATGCCCTGGATTAGTAGGCTGGCTACTCACCAACTGAGCGCCTTTGAAATCGAGCTTTGCAAGACAGCCTTTATCACGAGTTTGAAGGTTGAAGATTTGGTGTTAGGTTCTGTTTACAGCTTCCAAATGGGCCCAAAATCCAACATTTCTAACTTTTTATTATCTCTTCTCTAGATGCAAATTGAAGCCATTCTCTTTTGGCTACAATTATTTATCTTTAGACATATTACAGGATTCACCGATTTACCCATTCGATCACTGTTAACTTTTCTCGAAGCGGCGTGGTTTACTAGCGTACTCCATACGATGCAGTACAAGTTCCCGTGTCAATGCAACATCGTAACTTAGAGCCATATTTTTATTATGTGAGTATATCAAAGGAAGAAGCTGATAAGCATATTGTAATCCGTGACGTATGCGATCATATCCTCATAGATATCCTTAAGCTTGATGGTTGTTTGAATAGAAGACCAATTCAATAAAATGTGTATTGTGCATTTATGATTGAATATTATACTCAATGCAATTCATCAATCACTTATACTCAATCATTCAATAAGGTTTAATATTTTTTCCTACGGCGAATCAAAACTCTCAAGTACAAAAAGTATTTCTTTCTTGCTTTTGAGGTGGCATTTACATAGTAAAAATGTTCTGAAAAGCACAATATTTCTCAATAATATTTGTAAAGAATTTTACCTCACACCCAATGATAATAATACACTATCATATTTTATATTAAATATATGAATTATGTATATATAAGCTAATTTTTTTTTGCATGTTTTTACCCAAAATTCGAATTGCTTTTATAGAAAAATTATAAGCTTGTTCTTTAAATGTTTAGAAATCGATTGTTTGTTGTTCCTAAAACAATCTCAGTTGGCTCCACTCCGTCTTCTAATGTGATAGATGCTCTCAGAGCCACGCTTTATTTTCCTTTTTGTAATAAATAATAGTTTCCCTTTCTTCCCTATATCTTTCAAAGCCACGCATCGTGGGGTTAACTATGGATAATATCAATATAACTAATGTTCAAGAGTCTAACCAGCAAACAAACCTCACTCGCGCACAAGTGGAGGCCCTATTCAGAGAGCTCGAAGAACAACGAGCAAGAGAAAGAGAAATTCAAGTCAACGGGACTGAACTCCCCTTGGTTATTAGCGAAACCTTGGACAATGCATCTTCAGCACAACTTAAGGACGATTTCAAACAATACAAAAGAACCATCCAGCGTTACAACCATGACACTTGGACAAAAGCAGAACAAATCAACAGAGAATTTATTCCGGACCTCAAAAACTGGAAGGTGGATGCGTATCAGCTCGTCAGTACCATTCATAAGATCACTGAAACAACACGACTCCAGGCTAGAGCCAGTACAGAATTGTACGAACAACTTCAGTATCTGCAAGACAAAGCAGAATTTACCTCAGGAAAAGATAGAGAAATCTTTAATAACACCATTGAGCAAGCCCAACGACTTGCAATTTTCGGATTTGGCTCAGCGAAATTACAAGAAAATGAGGCGAAAGAGGTTTCCCTCAAAGCGCTTAGGCTACCTTCAAGCATCAAACACTTGGAATATTCACCAGAAGAAGATGGAAAAGCGAATACTTTCGATAGAAACTTTGTTGAACAACTTCAAAAAGCTCGCTTTGAAGACAAGGTCATCAGAGATGCAACGTCGTTTAGTAGGGGAAACTTCAGCAACAATCGTGGATTTAATGGAACACGAGGAAGAGGAAGGTCAAGAGGTGGACCGTGGCGTGGGAACTGGTCACGCGGTCACTCTTTTCAACATGGAGGACGAGGCAGAGGCACTCTCCCCTCCAATCAACAGAATTCACAGCCCTCCCCTTCAGTGGCCAACAACAACCTATAGTTCAACAACTGCCGCAGAACCCTCAACAACAAACCAACAAGACATCTCCTATTCAACATTATACAACACCACAAGACGGCATCTTACCTGGAGGCCGTCTTACTCATTTCCACAAATATTGGACACAGATAACAACTCATCCATTTCCTCTTTCAATCGTCAAGGAAGGATACAAAATTCCGTTTGCCACCCGTCCGATACCATGGAAAATCAATGTATTACAACTCAACTCAACAGAACAGCAAGCCGCCAACGAAGCTGTCAAAAAATTTTTATCCGCAGGAATAATAGAGATAATGCCAACTCAATCAAAAGATTACCTTTCAAAGTTCTTCACAATTCAAGAAAAAACAAAGCGCAGGCCGATTCTGAACTGTCAACGGCTAAATCAACATATCCAATGCGAGCACTTCAAAATGGAAGGTATCCCGGCACTAAGAGAATTGATCGAACAAGGAGATTTTATGTGCAAAATCGACTTGAAGGACGCCTATACAGTGGTTCCAATCCATCCAAAATCACGAAGATACCTCACTTTCAAAAACGAAGGCGTTGTTTACCAGTATCGATCGCTAGCGTTTGGCCTAAACGTAGCTCCTCGTCTGTTCTCAAAAATAATGCGTTACGCTATCGAACCTTTACGTCAAGAAGGTATCCGTCTAGTCTACTACCTAGACGATATTTGTTTACTGTCAAAAACAAAAAGAGACTTGCTCGCAACCACCAGAAAGGTAATTACTCATCTCCAATCCTTGGGATTTATAATCAACGAAGAAAAAAGTCTTCTCACACCATCACAGACACAAGAGTTCTTGGGTTTTCAATTCAATACAAAGAAAATGAAAATTACAGTACCACTGCAGAAAATAAACAAACTTTTGTTAAAGATCCGTCAAGCTACTCAACCAGTCCAACGCACATGCAGATGGATAGCGGGCCTGTTGGGCAAAGTAACATCAATGATTCCAGCTATAGGAGAAGCTCTTCTCCACATTCGCTATTTACAGAGAGATCTAGCGAAGAGTCTTCACAAAAACAATCAGAACTGGGAGATGCCATGCCAAATATCCCCTCAGAGTTTACAAGAATTTCATTGGTGGAAGGAATCAATCTCATCGAAGAACGGCCTACCTATTCAAGCAATAACAGTTCCTGCTCCCCAACTAACGATATACACAGACAGTTCAGACACAGGTTGGGGGGTGAGCTCACCAATGATATCAACATTCGGGTTTTGGAACAACCAAGACAAATCGACCTCAATAAACGTTCGCGAACTGAAGGCAGTCTATTATGCATTGAAAATGCATGCTCTAAGATTAGAAAATTGCACGATAAAGGTTTTCACAGACAACACCACAGCCCTCAAATACACAACAAAATTTGGAGGTACAGCCTCTCATCAGCTACAGGAACTGGCAATACTGATTCAAGAACTCTGCAACCGCTACCACTTGACAGTGACTTATCAACACATCGCGGGATTACAAAACACTCTCGCAGACCAACTATCCAGGAAACAGATTCCACTTTACGAACAAACCATTCCGAAAAAACTATTTCATCAAGTGATACAACAATGGGGACCGCTTGTAGTGGACGCCTTTGCGGCTTCCCACAACCATCAACTGAAGAGATACTGGAGTCTTCATCCAGATCCATCAGCCGAGGCACAAGACGCGTTTCAACAAAAATGGCTCAAAAAAGGGATGTTTTTGAATCCCCCCTGGAAATTAATCCCAAAAGTGATACAACAGCTGAAGAAACAGAAGATACATCAAGCAGTTTTGATCACTCCTCTGTGGCCCAGTCAATATTGGTACCCAATGGTCTTGAGAATGAAGCACTTGGACAACCCAATTATAATGAAGATCAACAAGAGGTTCTCACTGACCGCTTGGCTATTATCAGCAACGCAAGGCACAAGTCTGGTTTAACCGACACTGCTAGTATTGAATATCTTAAAAATTCAACACGCAAAAGCACCACAAAAATATACGATAATGGATGGCGACAATGGCATCGTTGGTGTTTACAACAAAACCCAAAAATTGTTCCGACGGCTTACAACTGTGCAAATATTTTACAATTTTTAGTCGCTAATAACAAATACAGCAGCAATCACTTAAACACCTTAAGATCTTCCATAGCTTCGGTCTTTCGTGAACTGTACCCGGATGAAATGCCGTTAGCAATCCAACCAACAATTCAAGCCTTCTTTGCAGCAAAGCGTAGATCAGAAGTAAAAATTCCTACACCTCAACAGTTGGAAACATGGGATACAAACAAAATGACTATGTTCATTCTTTCATCTTGGGCAGATTCAAATAACCTAAACTTATATGATTTACAACTCAAAACAATTGCTTTACTTTGCTTAGCTACGATGGCCAGACCAAGATCGGATATGGGCAGACTTCAATTTCGTGACACTATCTTTCAGTATCAAGATTCAACAAATTCAACTCTTACAGGAGTCACAGTACACTTTCGTGAGCCCAAAGAAACTCAAGTCAAGACATCTAAGTTAGGCGTTCTTCAAGATTCTCGCTTATGCCCGGTATCTACTCTAAATGTATTTGTTCAAAAAACTGCGATTTTAAGGAGAAATCTACCTGTGGATCACACTTTATTCTTAGCTTTTATTGAAAAACCAGAATCAGTTACCTCCATTCGTCCATCAACCATGTCCAACTGGGTTAAACTACTAATGGAAAAATCGGGT
This sequence comes from Actinomucor elegans, assembly GCA_026027325.1. Classification (NCBI taxonomy): domain Eukaryota; kingdom Fungi; phylum Mucoromycota; class Mucoromycetes; order Mucorales; family Mucoraceae; genus Actinomucor; species Actinomucor elegans. Next base: position 2,098,162 of record JAMSLZ010000003.1, read on the forward strand.
ATCGACACCACTAAATTCAAAGCACATTCAATACGAGCGGCGTCAAGTACAAAAGCGGTGGAAAAGGGACACTCTATCGATTCAGTAAAAGAACATGCTGGCTGGAGCCTTAACTCAAATACTTTTGAAAAATTCTATTATAAACCAACAAATCAAGAATCCTCAAGTACGGCAATCACTTATTCAATTTTTTCTCAAACGGAAAACACTATCACATTAGAAGACGGAGTGGAGCCAACTGAGATTGTTTTAGGAACAACAAACAATCCTAATGTTGGCGAAACGAAGTCAAATAATGTGATAGATACCCACCCTTGGTATCGCCGATTTCTAGGAATCTAGTTAACATAATTATATATTTTATATCTCACTCCCTCCCAAAAAAAAAAAAAAAAAAAAAAAAAATTGAATAGTAATGCTTAGGCAGAAAGATATAGGGAAGAAAGGGAAACTATTATTTATTACAAAAAGGAAAATAAAGCGTGGCTCTGAGAGCATCTATCACATTATTTGACTTCGTTTCGCCAACATTAGGATTGATACAAAATACTATACCTTAAAAGGAACAGTTTCTTGTCGAAAACGTGTAATTAAATCATTTTTAAATCTGACTCCAAGGGATGCACCCAAAAAAAAGTTAAAATTTCGATCAATTTTTGGCGGAATATTTGATTGGCCGGCGGCAACTTAACAGTAGCTTTGAAGTTTTTATTGGCCGGCGCAGAATAGAAATTTCATTTTTTATTGATCTGAATCCATGACCTCTGTTACTTGAACGCAGTTTTCTTATAATAAATAGATTTAGATAGACACAAAGTCAATTAATAAATTTTGTACAAAATTTGATAGTGCATTCAAAAATGCAACAATATAGTTGTATTGTATATTAAATTATAGAGATACTCCCGCGATTTATAAGACCATACATCTTGTTTTTTTTTACTATGCTAAAAAGTAATATTCTCGATATGAAAATGCATTTTTTGGTACAATTAACATACTTGAATCGTATATTACGATTATAAGATACAATCTATATTATTTAGTCTAAAGTCAAGGACCGTTAAAACCTTCTTGAGAGTATAAAATCGCCAGATGGTCCGAGATGGATCCTATGTAAAACCACCGAAAAAGTCAGCTATTGGGGAACACGGGTTAAACTTTAAAAACCAATAGAAAAAAGACAAAACTCATATATTGACGTCTTTATTCTGCTATTGCTCGTCTATTTCTCTTGTAGTTTTCAGTTTTCACAACATTTCTAGCTTTTTGTTTCTTGTTTTTTTAACTGTGTTGTGAAATCTACATTGTAAGTCCTTGCAATGCGTCCGTATTCCAAAAAATGACAGCTGATATAATTGAACGCGCTTTTTTATTATTCTAGATGACCTCGACTGAAAATACCAATTTTGAAGAAAAATTCTCGGAGCAGCCTCTTAATGAACATACATTAGAAGATCATGCAACTAGTAATGGAGAAGATTCTGGTTTAACTCTTCGTGCACTTGTTTCCACTAAAGAAGCTGGTGTCATTATTGGCAAAGGTATAAAAAAAACATATGAATATGATATAAGCACAAGGGATTAAACTCACCCGATATACAAAGGCGGAAAGAATGTTGCTGAGATGAGAGAAGCTACTGGCGTAAAAGCAGGTGTCTCCAAAGTAGTTCAAGGCGTCCATGATCGTGTTTTGACTGTCACTGGTACATTAGAAGGTGTATCAAAGGCTTACTCACTTATTGCTCAGACATTATTGGATAATCCTATTTCACCATTACCGACTACACCAAACACCACCACCATCACAAATAACAGCAGCGCTACTATTCGTTTACTGATTTCACATAATCTTATGGGTACAGTCATCGGCCGTCAAGGAGCCAAAATTAAACATATTCAAGATACTTCAGGTGTGCGTATGATTGCCTCAAAGACATTGTTACCGCAGAGCACAGAACGTGTAGTTGAAGTGAGAGGTACAGTAGATGCTATTCACAAGGCCATCCTAGAGATTGGCCGCTGTTTAATTGAGGATAAAGAAAGAGCATATGGAACCATATTATACAATCCAGCAAAAGTAGGTCAACAACAGCATTTAAACAATACACTGATGAACGACCAACCTCATTACCATAATAATAATGTCGTCCGCACTGGCAATGGTCATGATTTCAGTAATGAACCTCAACAGCAACAATTTTTAAATGATCCCAATGTGCGCACTCAAAACATTAGTATTCCTTCAGACATGGTTGGTTGTATCATTGGTAAAAGTGGAGCCAAGATCACAGATATCCGTAGATTGAGTGGATCGCGTATATCTATTGCCAAAGTACCGCACGATGATTCTGGAGAACGCATGTTTACTATTCAAGGAACCCCCGAAGCTAATGAAAGAGCTCTATATTTACTCTATGGTCAGCTTGAAGCTGAAAAAGAACGTCGACTTCGAGGCGTCGATGCTATCGTAGAAGAACACTAAAACCAACCCCTTTCCTTTCAGCCAAAACGTATAATAAAAAAATTCATAACCTCCTACTGTTTATTATAATGATTACTATGATACATGTGTGTATTAGTTATGCTAGTTAATCACAGAATCCATTAATCGGTAGACATGAAATGTATCTGCAGTAAGGGCATTCCTGTAGAAGAAATCATCAGCTTTATATACACTTTGCATTATACGCAGATAGACTTACTTGGTCGATGTCTCCAGTGGCAAAGTGATGTATTAATAAGCCCAATAGTGCTACGTACAATAATAGGCCTGTCATTCTTAGCATATAAACACTAGCGCGCTTGATCCTGCTCGAAGCGTCTGGGCTCAATGCAATGGGTGGTAGTAAGAATACGCTCAATAATATACCAGCTATTAAACCACCCATATGAGAAAAATTATCTACCCTACAAACATCAATATCTATTAGCATTTAAGTGCCACATGACCATGAATTATACAATACTTGCCCTGGTAAAAAACCTAGTATAAAACTAAGTGCAGTACCAAGCAATAGCTTTATCAAATGACGCATAGGTTGCTCTAATTGCTTCCAGTTTGATATCAAATCAATATAAAGATAGCCTATAGCACCAAACAACGAGCCACTGCAGCCTAAAAATGCTATATTATGTATCTGATTAATTGACTGTAACATATCAGGCTATGCATATACTGTACGAGTAGTAGCAGGAGCGAAATTAGCTCCTAAAGCATGACCGAATACGCCAGATCCAATATAAAGAACTATTCTTCTTGTTAGTATCATGTATGTATGTTCATTAAACAATAATAATAATAAAAAAACTTACTTGAAAACCTCAATGGATTCATGACGCGTTCCACCTTGGCACCAAATAGAACCAACACAGACAGGTTGATGGCTAAATGAATCAATCCAGTATGTATAAATAACGGTGTCAGAAACCGAAATGTCTGATCAGGAACGTGCGACTGATGGAATGCCGCAATGCCACAAATAGACGATAGTGAGCAACTGGAATTCATCAAACGCGGGTCTGCCAAATCCAGTACAGGGTCTAGCAGTAGTAATGACTCCCCTCCACCTAAACTTTTGGTTTGATTCGATACCATGGCTGGAGCCTTACTCTTTTCTGCAATGGTGTTCAAACACACATAGTGCTCATCAGGCGGCATGGATTCAATATGCCTCATGCACGGTGGAAACCTGGCTCCCACTTGTACCATGATTTCGATTGAAGGGCCAAGCATGTAATTGAATGGTTCCAGTTCAAAAAATTCGCCACTACTCTGCTTACTCATTAATAACTCACCAGAAAACACAAGGACGGTAAAAGCCATCATGATATAAGTAAATAGAGGCCAATGTTCCCCTTTGGAAAACGGACCCCAGTAGTCTGAGGAGAAGAGCCAGTGTCGGCAGTACTTTCTTTGTTTTTTTGATTTGGACAGTAGACTTTCTTTGGCGATTGACTGATTGGAGGGAAAGGGCTTGGCCTCTTCCAAAGCACGGATACTGGTTTTAAGTGGAGATTCGTCAAAGGGTATCATAAAAGTGGATGAAGCATAGTCGTCTTGATAGGCTCGTTTATTGAATTGAATGTGACTGAGCTTGCGAGCATGTCGAGTAGGGTTGGCAGAAGAAGGCGAATGAAGCGTTGATGGAGAACTGGACGTTGTTGAGATAGTAGTCGTTTTAGTATCGGTTGTATAGATAGGAAGCATACTTTTTCATAGGAAAAGTGAATCAACCAAAAGAAAGAGAAGCAATAATGAAAAGGGCAAAAGGACTTCTATTGTACATGTTTATTATGCCATGAAAATGATCTCAAACAAGGAATCCAACTTTATATATGCAGCTATGATGATGGTATAGTCTCGTCCAATATTAAACTAGTAATGATAAGCATAGATTTTAATAAAGGGTTAAATATCTAGATAATTGCCCTGAAAAGTCTGTTTTATTGTTTGTCTTTATTGACGAAGTATAGATCTTTGATTTATAGTTTGGTTCTTGTTACAATTAAACCAAGAAACTAATTTCAATATAAACCGTAAAGAAAGAACAGAGATTTGGTCAACAGAAAAGTAACTTCAGAGTGTATTAGGAGCTTTTGTATTTTTTTGGGAGTTAAATAGGCTGAATGATAGGAGAGTGGGCTTTAGGAGTTACTATTAGATACTTCTTAATCGATGACTTCCATGAGCAAAACTAAGAGGAATCAACTTGTTCAATTCAATACGAGCAAGTACTTTGAGATCTTGCGCATTTAAAACTAAGACAAAGGAAGTGGATCTTGCAGAATCCAAGACAATGCTTATCAACACGCCTGCATCTTCTTCAGTCACTTTATCTTCTCCTGTTTTCATTGGCTTGGGAACGAACTGTGCTTCGCTCGGGAAACAATGTTCTTGATGCCAGGCTGCAACCACGGTATTGCTTTTTACGTCCTATTAAAAAAATATGCATTAGAGATACAATACAATTCAAATTGGATGGACTTACAATCTTGATGATGCTATCCCAAATCCTGCCTTCTTCAACAGCACTATTGGCAGAAAATCCAAGCCCAAATACAAATGTATAAGGTTTCATTTTGTAAAAGGGATTCACCTGAGGCAGTTCTAAAGCTTCCTCTACCAATTTTTCAAAACCAATTACGGGCATCCAAGCATGCCATCCACTAGCACCTGTTGCATTCTCTGGTAAGTTCGATCCTCCAGTCACGTAGTTCCAAACAGAACCAATACGTGATGTAATGCTGATAGTAGAAGGAATAAATGAATTATTGTTGAGGTAGGTTTGATGTGCTTCATGTTGAGGATGACTTAATGTATAGCGTCTCACTTGCGAAAAGGCTAAACGACCCATAGTCTTTGGTTGACGAAGCTGTTCCGTAGACAGTTGCTGCGTGATCTTGTCATCATTGTAGCAGACCATATCAATAACAATATTGCCATGTACATCTTCAAAAGCGTTCACTTGGTTCAAAGAGAAGCAGGCCGCAGATCGATAACAGGCAATCACGTCCTTGTCTTTACGAGAAACGACATAGAACAAGGTGGGCTCAGAAGGATAGTAGTTGAATGAATCCAAGATACTTTCTGACCAAGCAAACTTGACAGCTCCAGTATTAGCCAACATGGGATGAATAACCAAGACGATATAATTTGGTGTTAATGCAAAATTATTGACCCAACCCGTAGGGGCATTCCAAATAGTAGCAATGGGCTGACCCTTGGGTTCTTGTTCGGTAATAGAGAAAAAATGGTATTTAGTAGACCGATAGCCGATCTCCATGGTAAAATTGATATACTCCCCTGTTTCTGCATCCAGCTGACCATTGGGACAAGAACTGTATCCTTTGAGTTCGGGATTGATTTCATCCCAAGTTTCTACGCGAGTAGGCGTTAGGTCAAATGGATCCAATTCCTGAATCTGTTTATTTTTTTTAAAAAAAAAAAAATTGTTAGTTTAAACTATACATTCATTGTACTTGGAGTTGCTTATTACATGGTTGGCAAAATCCTGGCAGAACAAACGTCCTTCAAGGCCAGGTATCGCGGTCGAAATACGTTGGCCGCAAGGTACACGGTCAGGCTTGGGCTTTTTACCGTTATTTAAAAACTTGATAAGCATAGTTTGATTAGGGTTGGTTTTGAACAATCCAGCTGGGAAATGAGGTGCATATCCATGGTGATCTCGAATCTTTTCTACTAGTCTTTTGGTAGTCAAATGGTGACGATATGTAACTGTATTTCTTTCACCATTCAGATCAAAACGATTCACCAAAGGAAGCCTAATCACATACATGCAGTTAGCTTTTATTATTTGGATCAATAAAAGTGGTATACTTTACGCATCAAACCAGTGACCCAACGTGAAGGTATATGTTGCGCTTTGAAGCATCCCTTCAATCTCAATCTTTCGTGTATATCGAACATCGTAGACACCAGGGCCAATCGTATAATGCTCTCCAACTAACCATTCCGGCAACTGGCCCTCTACTACCAAGTCGACAACCTCTTTAGAGTCAGAAACATTATAAAAGCCCTATATTCTCATATTAGTATGTATTCGAAAAAAAAAACGACGTATCTATCTATTACCTTGGCGTGGCTCGTGTCACTATCCAACTCAACTGGAGTACTAGTAGATGGAGAACGGCTAACATTAGGTCTGCCTTGATCGTCAAGTAATGTTCTGTCATCAAGCTGTTCACCTTGTACGACGATACTTGGTGTTTGAAGTGGGTCGTTGCTCTGTTCATTGTTACTCACTTGTTCAATAGTGTTGATATCTTCCTTATCGATTAAACTTGTATCCATGGTGGTGTGTATGGTGGTTATAGTAACCAAAATAAGAAAAAAGAAAGAAAAGAACGCAGACTATTTGCTCCGTTGCAAAGCCCAATCCTGTATCCCATAATAGGTGTTCTAGTTCCGTTAACGCGTCAAAAGGAATGCTATTTGATTGGCTGGGCTGGGTTGAGACTGAGTAGACAAGTTTATGGTGTACTCCCCTCCCTTCAACTAAATTTCAAAGATTAAGTAATTCCTTCTAGAACAAAAACTACTATAGCTAAAGCATTCAAATACTGAACATATATGTTATACAATACATCATGTACAAAATGTTATATTTTAATAATTATGACGACAAATAAACAGACATTAGGGGACTTCGACATTATACTGCTTTGCACTTTGGAGAGGGGTTTTCGCCTGCAATTTGTTATGAAATATAAACTATCAAAAAGGTATTTTATTATACACAATTTTAGTAGCCGTGTAATGCATTAATACACTCTCGCTGTCTTGTATAATAGAGTTTATTTTTAAATGCACAATTGCAGTCCTTGGTAGCCAAAAAATTAATTAAAAAATACAATGTTTTCCTTGGCCTGCGAGGATTGAATATTGGATCCATACCACATCATGGATTCTGGGAAAAGGCCCTTTAAATTTGACCCTAAATGTCTTTCCAACTATCAGAGTTAATTTTTTAACATCTGAGTAAAACAATAGATTCAAAATTATTGATTTAGATGAATTGCATTTTATAATAATAGAACAAGATGTATAGGCTATATACAACTCCGACAATACATATGTATATACATTCTGCCTTTCTGGAGCAAGATATTACTTTCAATACTATATGAAACATACATAATTTAAATGAAATCTATACATTTTATTAAACACGCAAAGTACAAAGCTGCGTTTACAATTTTGCATAGCATACTTTATATTTTCTGATATAAAATCTCAGCTCCTCCCAGACACCAATCTTTTTTTTTTCTGATCACGCTAGATCCCTCATGTGATCTCGATTCAATGTTGCATTTAGTTGGTTGTCCATACTCAGAATGAGTGGCTGTGTCTGTTAAGAGCGACCTTTTACCTATAATGTAAAATGCAAAACGTTATACAGTTAGAGTTTAACGGTACTTGTTGGGAATTAACAGAGAGTATACACCCGCGGCATTTGCAATGTTACAGAGCACAGAGCTCCAGAAAAAAAAAAAAAAAAACTAATTAACTAAAATAGAGGCTGTGTTGCGGGTGCAAAGTGTCACAAGAAAAAAAAAGGATATAGAGTCTAGTAGAAATTATAGGCATAGTAATATTTATTCTAAGAGTTGGGGGCATCATAATATATTAAATAGAGTAAGTGGTAAGTTCTAAAAGTGTTGTGTACTAGCGATGGTCTTTCTTTTACGTCTCTGAGCAGCTCTGGTATAGATGTCAATTTTTTCGCTGTCATCATCACCTGTATGATTGAAACGGGAAGATCCTGGTAGATCCTCCTCATAATAATCTTCGTCCATTTCGTATTCTTCTTCTTCTTGTACGCAGAAAGTATCACGCTCAGTATTGGGTGGCAAGTAATTACCAGGTTGTTTTTTGACCCGACAAATTACGGTCAAAATAAAATGATAAAAAGTAGCCATGAATGGAGACTTATAAGGAAGATACATGTCTTTGAGCACAGTGCTAAATGATGTCTGGCTGTGGCTTTGTTGGCTACCAGTAGGCGTAGGGGCATTGTATGATTTGATGACTGCAGCTTCGGGAGAAGCAACATGTGCAGACGATAGGGAGCTGCTTGCTAAAGAGTTGTGTTTTTGATGGCGTGTGCTACCTCCACTACTACCACTGTTCTTTCTACTGTGTGTGATTTGGCGAGTGACTTCCACTTGAACTTTACGCATAGCGACCAATTTAGTACTATAGGTGCCACGTTTTAGTTGTAATTGACGAATGCTTCTATCATCATCAGAAGCTCTTGAGATATCGTAGATGTTAGCATCATGAGGGCCGAGACCAGCGGCATTGGGAAGTGTTATCGTGGGATTTAGATTTGGATTTGGATTATAAGCAGTGTTACTTCTATTGGTATTGGTACTACTAGTAGGTGCAGTAATCATATCATTATTCTTATCTGCCTCTTCTTGTGTCACTTTAGTGTATTCTTGAACGTATTTCTGTACAGAGGTTCGATAGTTTTTCTTGATGAGAGATGTAATGGCAGGATCAGTAAAGAAGACAATGGCTACAAGAAAGCCTTCTAGACTTGCAAATATAATATCTAACATGGTCATTGCATATGACGGTATGACATTATTGATTGACATATTCATTTGGTTAATTAGTCCAAAGATATTTACAAGAAAAGGTACTGTAGGAAACTGGTTAAATGACAGGAAAAAAATAATAATAAAATAAATCATGTACTTACCAAGTGGGTATATGATACAACGCAAAACAACCTTGGTAAATACGCCAGACTGTCTTTTCTTGATTGATTTGTTCATTTGGTTTTCAGTCGTACGATCAACAATAGAAGAATGATCATTTCCATGTTGTAATTTAGCAGCAACTACGCGAAGTTCTTTGATTAACTTGACCAAGGCCAATACAGAGCATAAGATGGCCACTACATTGACAAAGAAGATAAAACCATAAAACCACATCTAGTAGTACAAAAACGATCTGGTTAGCTCCAAATTACTATAATTTAAATATATGTAATAGTACCCACCCATGACATACCGCTGTAGTTCCTATCTTCAATATAGGTAACATACCAGCAACTGAGTAATAGATACTCTTGGCTATCGTCTAGAACGACTTGATCTCGAATCGACATAGCTATGCCAGTAAAAGCGTATAATACAACGGCAGGATAATAGAATCGTTCCAAGAGATCCCTTCGACTAACATTGATCACAAATATTAGCACCAAGTTAAAGCCAACCATTGTCAGTAACGCAGCACTAGTGACATTGGAGAATTCGACAATTAATTCAGCTACACTGCAAAAGCGGGTGGAGGCTGAAACATCAGCCATCAGAATATTCATCAAGGCGATCAAGATCTCAAAAAAGCTACACACAAAAACAACGCGTAGTGAGACTCGATTTGCTTCGTTGCGATGATATAATAGCATGTAGATGTATACAAGAAAAATCATGATACAAGCTGCCAGTGACATGCCAGATGTTACATCGGATGCTAGTCTTAACGAAAGGAACTGATCATAATCGTTATTTAATATACTTGTGTCAAATGCTTCTCTGCTCCATGGATCTGGCCTTGTGGACATAGTTTATTGAAAAATTATAAGTTAAGAAAAGAAAAAAGTGTTTAATTACATTTAACCAACTATTGTAATGATAACAAAAACTCTCTTGCATACTTTTAAAACACCGAAGCAAACTGTCTGGAAGCAAGAAGGTTAGCCTATGTTTCATGCTCTTGCCAATCAAAGTACCTATCCGAATCATTCCAATGCAAGTCTAATTAGAGTGTTACATGATCTTTTGAACAAAAGGATCCAACTTGTAACTGTTTCAAGAAGTGTCTTGTGCTGTCTGACTTTGAACAAAACCCTTTGTCTATTAAGGGTACGAACAAGGGCAATACAGGCCACGTTTTATCTAAATCTCTGAGCACAAAGGCCACGCACAGAATTATCGCTTAAAACCCCATTCTATTATTTTGAAATGAGCTGCATGCTAGCTGCCAATTATGCTTGCGTTAGGAAAATTAGGAAATATTGACAATGGTACACTCACACAAACTATATATACCCCAACAGAAAAAAAACAAAGTCCTGCGGTATATCTCAACTATCAAAAGTTAATTTTCGCAATTTGACTTCATCCTGTTACTACTATTCATATTTATATCTAATCCCGAATAATCGGCTGAAACAAGGTACTAGCTGTTTTTATGTACCGGAAGATTGCTTGGTTTGAATGTAGTAATTGCTACACTGCATACAATCATTTCTATTGGCATCCCAGTCATTTATAGCTTTTACACTATAGTCAATCTCTCGAAATAGATTTCGAACCACGAGCCTGACAGCTAAAAAAGTTTACTTTTGGGTTACCATTCGGTATTTTATCCTACCGACGTTTTATGAAATGTTAAGATATAGTTGGAGGATTGCAGAAAAACGTTAGTTCCACTTCAGCGTAACATTAACCACGTTATTTTGCATATCAGCTCTATCCTCAAGAGCCCCTTATTTCAATTGTCAAACGCTTAGATAATCTGAATTTAGGGTTCAGGTAGAAATTTCTGAGAAGAAGTTTAAAAGAATGTAGGGATTGTATTCCAGTCTTACAAAGAAAGAAAGTTCGATATTCGCCATTGCTAAAAGTTATGAGCCTTGGCTGGATTATTATAAGTGAGAGGAGTAAGGTTATATGTACTAATCTCAACTTACTGATTGTTAATTTATTTTCCTTTTTTCCAATTTACTAATCAAGATATAGCCTTGAACGAGGTAAGTGGCCGTAACGAACAGCAACGCGTTATCCGCAATATCAATCATCCACTTGATGATCTATTCCTAGCTATAATTACTTCCAAGCTATACACACGTTTCATAACCATCAAAGGGCCCCTAATCCCCTGCGCTCCCATTGTGTATTTTCGGGAGTTCCACAAAACAGCATACCACTGATCTCAAGGTGAAACTTGCTGCATCCGATCGATTGGCTGTAAATAAATAGGTTAATGTGTCAAAAGGTCACCATTGGCTTAAAAGCCTCACATGCTACAGTAGAAATTTGCCTATTTTCCTTGCATTTTAAAGAGGAGATTTCTTGTACTAAAACATCCTGATTTTTTGAACATTGCCCGCGCGTTATAGATAGTATTTTCGAAGACTGAAATATATTACCTTTAAGTAGGGAGCATTATACGTGCCTATTTTTCTGAAGATCCTTTCCAAATGAAGACTCACCAAAATTAAGAGCATAAAATAAAATAAAAAAGGCTTATTTTTGATACAGCTGTGCCAGATATCTATACTTTTGAATGCGCAATTACAATCTGAATAAACTTTTGATAAATGTTGCGCACCAATTGTCATGTGAAACCCGCATCAAGATAACGAAAAGAAGCTTTTAGATAATTAAATGAACTTCAGCAGGTTCAATTTTCTTCCACAAAAAATTATCAAGCCGTGTTCTATGACAGATAACACGATCTATCTGGGATTTGCGACGAATAAATTTGACTCCTCCACCTTACTAATGCTTACTAAATCAACGACCTGAGTAACCATGTATTTAAACTGTCTAAAGATAGAGTATTATCGACACACATATGCTTTTTGCTAATCAACAACAAATATAATATACCTCGTTGTTGAACTGGTATTCAATAAATGTTCTAACTGATGCAGTGGCTTGTTATGAATACAGCTTGCTAACTAGATGCGACTTTTAATTGAGATTAACAGAGAGATTTGGAAATGATTAAGGTAATATCCATACGAAATATCCAAAATTCACCATTATGCATTGACCAACACCATATACTCGCTGTGTTCTAATTGAACAGAAATGTTGATTGATACTGCAGTCCATTTTGAGTTTGGTTAGCTTTCCAGAAATGATTTTTAATCGAGATTAGCGGGGAGATCTAGTGATGACTAGCCACGGAATATATAAAATACACATAATTTTATAGCTGCCATTAGTACATAATGTAACCATTACTTTTTTTTTTCATTAAATATTAATTCTATTAGATGTAGCACTCAATTCTGAATCCATGCTGGTTATCATATGCGACATTAAACTAAAATTGGTAATGAAATGTAGAGATGGTATACATTAGTAGATTATTTCTGGAACTGCTAAGAATATCCTCTAGGCTCAAATTCCCTACGCTTTTTTTTATGTATATTTTACGTACTTGGCGATTGCATTTTCTAGGCAATATCATAGATTCACTGCGTTTGAGGGTATACACACTTCTTTTTATTTATATTAAATACTACTAGGGTTATGGTTACATTTCTAAATGTATCTAAAAACCACCTTTTATTAATAGTAACTCAATGAACTGACAGAACCATTGATTAACACTTATATCAGTTCACTTTCAATTCAATGCATCATAAATGTTATTAGTACATTGTTTCATTATCGACATTGTTTTGCTTTTAAAATGAGACTTGAACTTATTGAACGAGCCTTGTTAGCATTCTGAAATCACTCCGAATTGTCAAATATGAACTTAGATACTACTTTTGATGGCCAAGGATTATCGATCTAAAAAATGTATATTAGCCAAGGTTATGTACAATTTAAATGTACATTTCATGATTGTAGATGTTGCTCGCTATTTCTTCCAACGAATTGGATTATCTCTAATAAAACGCTACTATCTACGGGAGTAAATTCCATCAAAAAATATCCAGAAAGTCGGATTTCAGACTTTATATTTTGAGAAAGAAAAAAGATTCAATCGAATTAGGATATTTAACTCAACTGAGCTATTATGGCAGACACTCTATTGCGATGGGAAGATAGACAGATATTACGTAAGACTTCTGGTAATCGCCTTATAAGGAAATTTCCCAAGGGTCTATTACGTAACGGTGTGCCTATCTTCCCAGTCAACTGCGATGATCTTATAATCTCATTGTTTAAACCGTGGATCCAGGTTCTGCATTCATTGACTAATGCTTTTATTATATAAATACTGAAAATGTAATTTATTGCAAGCCATCTACACTCTCTAAGCAGCCCTTCCATTACAAAAGTCTCGCCTCTCCCAACATAAAGTTCGCTAAATCTACACACAGTGTCAAAAAAAACGCGATCTTAACCCAGCCAGCTACTATTCCTGAGGATTGTACACATCCTGATATGCTTGTCTGAGCAAGAAACTGACAGGCCAATATGAAGCCTGGCTTCTTCTACTCCAACAAGTAAAAGTGTTAAAGATACAGATAAAATACGCAACTCAACAATTAGTCAACTCGCAAGCACAACTGAAAGAAACAGAAGCGCGCCTTGCTATACTGAACTTGACATATTACTACTTTACCCTCAGTTAAATCTAAGATCACGATATAAAAATCCAGCCTACTATAACGCTACCAGAACAGACTGCCACTACTGACCCTTTAGTTCATTCCACCGCCCCTTTGTCCTCAACAGCCAGTATTAAGTCCATTACAACTTATACTTATAAACATAAAACAACTCAATCCTAACCAAGGGTGCATGAATTTGCTCGCAAGGCTCGTACTTTCACTCCTTCTTGTGTGAACAAAGTTTCCAATATATCTATCTACAAATGATGCCTTGTCAAGATCGTGCATACACGTTTCGCTTGCCTGGGCGTCGAACGAGGACGCATGATTGGGGTTTATTATCTTAACCGGATTATTATGGTTATTTTAGTGCGCAATGCCTAAGCAACAGAAGCTCTTCAATGACTTTCAGAGGCCAAAGTCTCTGTAATCTAATTCGACTTATTGCATCCTTTGATTTTTAGGAATCCAAAATACCAAAACTTAGATGATGAATCTCAAAAAACCAAGCTTCTCTTCCAGTACCACATCAAAACCGTACCTTCTTGTCGTTAATATCCACTCAATACTACAGTTATTTTTGGCTTTATTAAACATCAGTGGATCACACCTGCAGAAACGCAAAAAAAAAAAAAAAAAAAAAAAAAAACGCCTTTTCATATTGAAACCATTCTTGCTTCTTTGGTCCCTGAGGCTTTTGAACTTTGTTACAATACATATGTGCAAACTATCAAAAAGAAGATGATGTAAAGACTGCGTATTATAAACTTCGCAATAAACGACATTTTATGTGTAGTGATTTTTTTGGTCTTTTTATAATTACAGTCAAGTTTAATGTTTTTAATTATATTGAATATAAGTATGAGCATTGCTATTGATTACTAGAAAAAGTGGCTGTATGTTTGTAGAATGACGATGATTTTAATTTTAAAGTTATGAAATTTAAGACATAATAGAAGCTCTGTCACTTCTTCTTTGTCGGACTAGAGCCAAGACTTTTTTTGCTGAGGTGGTCACATCATCCTCTTCTTTATCAGTAGTGATAGTAGTAGTGGGCTCCAAATAGCTACTATAACGACGACGTTCATGCTTTTGAGACTTATCAGCAATAAAGTGTGCATGAATAACGGGCATAGAGCGTCGTTTTTGGGCCATTGATTTGTTGGCGTGGGGTGAAGTAGGAGGGTCATAATAAGAGTCACCAGATTGAGAGCTGGATTCTGTTGAATTAGAAAGACCACTGCTGCTGTGTGAAGGAACGACTTGTACGTGATCGTAACGGACATCTTTTGTATCAAATGAGATGTCGCTATCTTCTGGAACGCTGACATATTTGCTGTGCATAGAGCTATTACTGTGTTTGCGATAACGTGTCACTGGTACAGGCATCATGGACGGTTTTGGATACCGTTTCTCCGCAGTAACAGTAGTTTGTTTATATGAACGATCACGAGTCGGCGGGTCTTGATGGCGATCATATGTAGAAAGGCGTTCTTTTGGAACCAATCTGCTTGTTTTGTTATGTTGATCGGCATTGGCATTAAAAGAGCGATGGGCGTGCGACAAGGGTGTTTCAGCCTCTTCCTTGATTTGATGCGATAGTTTGTATGCAAACCGATGCGGCAAAACCCGTTGTTTATCATTATTGTAATAGTGACGTTCATATGATAAGGGTTCTTGTTTAATAGTACTGGAATGACGCGTTTCTTGTTCATTTTGAAGTGTATGGCGGCGTGATTCTTTTTCATTAGAAATAGTACGGCGACGAGGGATGTTATTTTGTTCATTAGAAATTATACGGCGGCGAGGAATAGTATCTTGTTCATTAGAGATGGCACGGCGACGTGTATTTTCAGTAGCTGAAAGGCGGTGCATGCTCTCAGTAGTTGGAAGGCGGCGCATACTTTCTGTAGTTGGAAGGCGGTGTGTATTCTCTGTTGAAAGGCGGCGTGGAATGGATTTTTCTTCATTGGAAATAGTACGGCGACGCGTTTCCGCTGTTGTGGAAAGACGGTGAGGAATAGATTTCTCTTCATTAGAAATAGAGATAGTGTGGCGACGTGTATCCACAGCTGTAGAGATGCGACGCGGAATGGATTTCTCTTCATGAGGAATAGTACGGCGATGTGTATCAGCTGCTGCTGCTGTTGTTGTAGGAAGACGGCGAGGAATAGATTTTTCTTCATTAGGAATAGTGTGGCGGCGCATATCCGCAATTGTAGAGATGCGACGCGGAATGGATTTCTCTTCATTAGAAATAGTACGGCGACGTGTATCTGCAGTTGTAGAAAGACGGCGACGAATGGTATTTTGTTCATTAGAAATGGCAGGACGATGTGTATCAATAGTAGTAGAAAGGCGACGTGGAATTGAACCTTGGCTACTGGAGACAGTAGTGCATGGTTGTTGGGCAGAAGAAGTTGTTGGGGACACTTTGATTACTGCCTCAAATGAATGTTTGCGAGGACGAGTAAATTCATCTGCTGGTATAAAGACGCCTGGTATGACAGCAGTGTCTGTGTTACGTTCAGGCATTCTTTGTTTGGCTAATTTTTGTAAGAATCCACTAGACTTTGGTTCTGGATACATTGCATTATGTCTATTTAGCCTTGAGCTATTTTGTATGTTAGACACGAGTAAAATCAAATAAAATCAAATAAAATAAAATAAAGTGGTTTAATATAGATTTACCTTGTTAAACTAAGTGGTGCTCTAGTATGGTAAGCTTGGCTGGCTGAACGAGACATTAAATCATCCATATCGTAAGGCATGAAATCTTTTAAATCTTTTGATGCGAAATCAATATGCTCTACCTTATGTATCAGTCTATTGTTTCAGGTAATAGAGAAATATATCTTACCGTGCATTGATAAATTCTTAAATAGGGCCACACTTTCAGCACAAGAATCAGTTGGACTCTTGGTACTAGAACGCGCAGAAGAATACTTGGAGAGTGGTGTGATAAGTGAACGTCTGAATCTCTCAGTTTCTTTGTCATCGATACTCTTGAAGCTTAGTTTAAAGTTGTTGGCTTTGGAGTTGTATTCAGGAATGGAGGCTAATGAGCGTAATTCCTCTTCGGCTAATGCAGCGTCCAAGTCAATAAATTCTTCTGGGTCAAAGATAGAAGTTGTGTTGGATAGCATGTTGGATATAGAGAGGTTTTATGAAAAAGAATAAAGGGAAAAAAAGTAAAATAAAGTGTTTTATATTTATAACTGGGATTAAATCATTGTTATGAATTACCCTCCTATTTATTACCTTCTGTGGATATGCATTACATAAAACAATAGATTTATTTTAATTAGGCAGCACCTTGGCAGGTATCTAACGCGCTCCTAGAGATATCTACGAACGCGTTCATCCATCTTATTCAAGATATACAACAAGGGTCATAATACCGAAAGTATCATTACTGCTGGTTCAGTTAAAAATGCTTATCAATAGTATACTCAGTCTATAAAAGTAAAGGTGTGTCAGTAATAAGGCTAAAAGATAGTCATCTACAGCCCTCGTAAAAGTGCTTTCTCCATGAATTTAGTGATAAAATATTGCTTTAATCTCGGTGAAACTTCTTCAGTTAAAGCGTAATAACTTCAAGGAGGCTTTGTGCCCTTAAAAAGGAAGATGCACACGTTCAAACTTTAATCCTACTTTGTTTTATGTGCACAGGGCACGTCCCATTCGGTTACTATAGGCCAGCGGGTATTAGGTAACAGTTACTATTGTCTATACATAAACATTTTTATCTCTTCCAACTTGGGTACTGATAAAAAAAAAGACATACTCACAGGGTCACGAGCTCCTCGGAACCCGAGACTTGTTAAAAAATCTTTAGGTTCATAAGACGTGTTGAATGCACAAATGTCAACAGATTATGAACGTAGCAAAAACAGTCAGATAGATCTTATGTTTTACTAGATGCAACAACTCATTCTGAACATGGGATGCTAATCAAACGCTACATGGAGCCGAGATCGGCCGAGAGATCTCGCGTCAGTCAGCGCACCACACCAATTTTTTTAAGCTGTGCTTCAATAAATGTTTGAGCTCAGCTATTGAAAATTTACACCAAAAAATTAAACATCGTACCATGCAAGGCATTAAAAGCAAAATATAACCAATATTTTTAATATAAATGATAGAAAATTCGATTCTAAATTTAATGGTACAGCTTTTATAAGTAATTCGAATGTAAGTATGCTTCTAGAGGATAAAAACAAGATATATTTAAATCACTCTAACATCCGAAAATGTCAACTTTTGTAATATAAACATTTTCGTTCAAATAAAAGTGGTTTGCTATATATATTTCCTGAGAATCAAAAAATTAAGTTAGTTAGCTGTCCCTCTAAATGCTATTCTTTTATTAACACTTTTGTTGAAGGTTATTTAAACGGTGAGGGACTTTTATTTCAATCACCGTCGCCCAATGAAAACAGTGATTTGCAAATCAGTAGTGAGTCTATAGAAAAGGTTTTCAGATTGGGAAAATGTACAGTAAATAATGTACATTTTTGAATAGTGCATCCTGCATAATTAATTGTATAGCATACACATTTTCAGTAACGCATATAAAAAAGAAACAGGCTCAAGATCGACCTTGCACAGTGAATAAAATGGCATGTCCAAAACTAAATTAAATGCCGATTGTATTACCCTGTAACGCCTAATGGTTTTGAGCTGACTGATGCCAATGAAACATACTTTCTCACGCAGTTTTACTTTTTTTTTTTTTTTTTTTTTTTTTTTTTTCAATCATGTCATTAAGATCCATTTTAGAAAACATCGAGCACGATCAAGATTTCGTCAATGACATTTGGTATATTGTTGCTGTAAGTTCTTTTTAGACTCAAACTTCTCAACTATATACTTATATACATATAAAAAAGGCGGTTGTTATGAGCTCAGTGAATAAGCCTGAAGACGTTCAACAAGTCTATCATATCGTTTCAGATCGTGTTCAGCAGCTGCAAAACCTTTCTAGTCAAAAAAAGAACCAACTTTTAGCACAAATAGTACTTAAACTAAGAGAAGCCATCCTCAAAAGCTACATCGTTATTGGTTTTCCAAAGGTACTTTTAAAAAATAATGCACTCACATATACTAAATAGCTCGTAATAGACCATTAATACTCTCCAACAACTAGCTAGTGTCACACCTGATGCCATTAAAGAATTACTACCCTCTAAACCTCTTCGGTAAGCGCATCAATTGCACCAAGGAAACGATGTGCACGTAATACTTATATATCATTCATGCAGAAAAGAAGAATCTTGGTCTGACGTTCAAAATCAAAGACAGAGAGGAAGATCTCTGTTTGGTAACATCTATGAACGTCATACAGAAAAAGTTATCCAAGCCATGTACAGCTCACATCCAGATTTAGCACAAACAGCGTTACATCAACTATATGGCCCTACGCTAGGTGAGGTCTCGGTTTTGAATCCAAAAGAAACAAGCTTGGTGACTTGTGCTGGATTGATGATTCAAAATGTCCCCCTTCAATTGGTTGGACACAGTCATGGCGCTTATCATCATGGTGCGTCAAAGCAAGAGATGGCGCGCGTACAGTCGATTGTTGCAACACTAGCTGATTATTATAAATATCCCATCGCCAAGTTATAATAAATAGAGTAAACAACGAGTCGATAGTAAATACCCTGTAAGGCTTTATTGATGGATATGGATATCTATTCACAATGATTAAACATTGAATATCTGCAACGCAGTGGCTACAATTGATTCAAAAGCTCATTATGACTATGGACTATTATCCAGGATGAACGTTACATTGGGATCAGTCGAGAAACACTGACATGATCCAGAGACATTGTTATAGAATACATATATAATTTACTACCGAGTATTATTAAATGCGGTGTGTTCGTTGTAGTTCAGTTCAATGATGGATCTAATGCATGTAGCAGTTCATTATGAGTTAAACTGCTAGTCAATTGTAACGTGAGATCGGGACTGACTAAAAAAAAATAAGTTGAATTAGATTATTGACAGGTTGATTAATGCTTTTTTTTTTTATCTATTCAGCGCTAGTATGCACTTCAACACGGGTTATAGGGACTAAAGCAAGTTGACATGTCTTTATTGAATACAGTAAGTAGTATGGAATCTAAAATAACGTTTAAAAGCTACTGCTATAGTACATTAAGCATCCACTAACTGGTATCACGCTCATTTTGCTGGCTTCTAAGACAAAACTAAACATGCTAATTCGAGATATATTAGCTGCAATACTATCGAAAAAAAAATACCAGTATCTGACTGGAGTTGTATGAAACGTAGCCCCATTAAGAATCATGCTTCTCAAATGTATTTAATAACATCTAAGAACATTCCGGCTATTTTCGTTGGGTTTCATTGATGGATGAGTTTTTGCGGTTTCATTGATTAATCGATTTAATGTAATAATATTGAACTCTCATGCAGCGCTATATAGAATGTAATATTATAATACTTTTATTGATTTTATTATATACATATACCCATATGCACCCTAAATATAGTTCCTTGGCTAATACTCTGATGGTTATAGGCTTAACTCGTCTTTTCAAATTTCTCTGTCGATATTAAAAACTTGCTATTATTCGATACTGGCCATTATTTCTGTTCAGCTTGTATACGAATTTCGAAAAGGGCAGTCTTTATGATTCCAGAGAAACAGGTATAGCAGTACGGATTAGTAACATGTTCAATATTTCTAAATTTGTGCTCTATTTTTCTTCTACTGAAACAAACAGATGTAATGGTTGTTCTATTGGTAATGATTAGCTATCTGAAGTTGTCATGAATTATATATCTCATCTTTACCTTAATTCTATGAAACTGATAATAAGAAGCGTCGTTTTACTATTAGCAAGCAAAGGCAGACTAGCCACTTGAACATTCATGAATAATTTCAAAATATCTATGGTTAATGTACGCGCCCAACTGTTTAGGCGAGCAACACAAGAAATACCAAAACCAGGACTACTTGTGTGCATGTGGACTTGCTATGACTTAGTTGATTTCGTTACTACATATTTCCCATAGTCGATGCTTCTATAAAAAATTCTTTTTAATGATAATTGGCTCATTTTTAACTGTCAATTTTTTGAAGAAAAAAAAAAAAAAAAAAAAAAACCTCTTGTCGCATAGAACAAAAAATCAAAGTTAAAAACTACAGAGATTGAAATGGAAAACAAGTAGTCCAGCTACAATGCTGGATATATATGTCTTGACATTGAGTTGAAGCCAAAGACCGTTTTGGTTCATCAAGTTCGTGTAGTGGATGTATTATATAGCTAAACAGACCATTCAATTACTACAAACTGATTGCTATGAAAAATTGTATCTTTGCACCAGGCAGAAGGTAACCCAGTTTCGGATGCAACTGAATAAAAAGCACAGTGCTGTTGGGCCCTTAAGATCGATTAGATTTATTTGTCAATATACTAAGTATTCTATTCATAGTGATGCCCTTTTTTTTATATTTCTATGTCGTATTAAATTATAACAGTTTTTTAAACTGCAGTTCAATAATTTTTTCAAGTATCAAAACTTTTGTCAAAAAAAAATGCATCCTATAGTCCAATAAGTACAAATGAACGAATTGAGTACATAATGAAAATTATAGAGAATGTTATACTATTTAGAACAGTATACATCCAGTAAAACAATATAAATGACACGCTTGTTATTGACTGTAAAAAATAATTTATGATCAGGATTTACTAAAGCACTTTTACACTATTCAGTGACTATAAAAGTTGATGCATTACAAAAAAAGAGTTTTTACATCTCAAGTATTAGAAGTGCATCTTTATTAGTTATTATTTTATATGCAATTTTGTGATTTTATAATTTTTTCAATGTTACCATGTATCTAATGTTCATTCTCCATCAGCCAATGAAAATAGCACATGCATGTATCAGCAGCAACAGCAGATTTTCTAAAGGAATGGCTAGTATCACGGCCTACATTATGCTTAGTTATTGAAGCGTTCTTTTTAACATATTCTTGCATAATAAACTATCGTTTGGGAACATGGACTAGATACAAAACAAGCCAGAAAACCACTGAATATGTAGAAAAAAGATACCTTCCCCCCCCCAAATCCAAGTATCACAGTTAGTGATCTATATATCAAGGGTCTCCTGCAGCTTTCTCGTTATAGATGCCGTCAATAGGTCAGCTTGTACGCTAATTGAATTGATGCCGATTTATGAACCGGTGCATCGGATGAATCTATAGTATTATTAGTAAGCTTCTTCAAACTATGAAAGCCTGTCTCTGATGGTTGAGACTTTTTTGATTCGATTAAAAAAAAATAGTTCAGTTACTTCATTTGTTTCTATATTCTTGACTTAGAAAGTACATTGTTCAATATGAGATTAACGTCACTCAAGTATTGAACTAGATCCATTTTTCTGTAAAAAGCGGAACCAAAAAAAGGGCATGGGCCTCTTGAATCGCTATT
Source organism: Actinomucor elegans (assembly GCA_026027325.1). Taxonomy (NCBI): domain Eukaryota; kingdom Fungi; phylum Mucoromycota; class Mucoromycetes; order Mucorales; family Mucoraceae; genus Actinomucor; species Actinomucor elegans. The sequence goes on from JAMSLZ010000003.1 coordinate 2,120,477, forward strand.
ACAAAAAAGCTTTTTTCGTTCTCTTTTTCGTTAAAGGATCTTCAAAAAGAGATTGCCAATACTTGAACCGATTGGATCGCATCTGTTTAGCGTCTATAGCTTATTTTTGTACGCTTGCTAGATCCGTTTAGCTTAAAATCTCGGTTATACAATTGATTGGCCATGTTTTTCTAGCATTTGTTTTAAGTTTTCAGGACAATAACCTTGATGCGTCATAACTTCCTTTAATTCAGGTACCAACTGATAGAACGTGTCTAATTTTACTTTCTAATAATTGATAGAGTGTGCATATACATAAATAAAAAGTAACTAGAAATAAGTAGCGATAGCCCTGTGAGCTCTGATCTCTAATCTGTTTACCATTGACGCCGCTGGAGGTAGAAAATATCAAGGGTCCATAAACAAAAAGCCACAAGTGATTAGACCCTAATGGCATGGAATTTGCCACTTTTTTTTTTATCATTGAAACAATGAGTCACGCTTGCATTGCTGCTATTATACGAAAACTTTCTAGTCTGCATGGAAAATATACATCTTGGCTAGCAAGTTTACACATACGCTTTGATATGGAGATATCAGAAGCCCAGAAGATATTGTTCCTTTTGACAGGTTATGTCTTTGATTGGCTTTGTTTCGTTGCCATTAGACGGGTACCTTGAATTTCCTTATGGAGCCCAGATCTAAAACTTTTTTGGATGCCACCTCTGCACTTGAAAATGTCCAGGAGTATGAAAGCAAGAATTATTTTATATTGCTCCAGTGGAATGATTTAACGTGCTTTATTTACGTTTCATCTGATAGTATGTGTACCTACAATTATACAAAAGCGATGCTATCAATTTGAGTTAACGGAGAAGCATCGGTTTGTTTTTTTTGGTATGGGTTCAAAGCATTAGATACAGTATTGTATCATAAAGGCTAGGTACATTCGTTAAAGAATATGAAGAAAAAAAGACCAACCTCGACCCTCTTTGAAAATTAGAAGCCCTTCAAAAAAACAGAAGGATAACACGAAATTTCTGTTCTCGATTTCAACTGGATATGTTTGAGGAAGTGACTGAGACAGAGCAAATCACAACAAACGAGAGCGATCAGGGGAAGCCCAAGTACCTCGCAGGCGGAATGTTAACCAGAAGCTCATTAAAGATCATATAAATAAGGTGACAATTAACTCTAGTTCTTCTTTATTATCTTCAATTACAAAACACTTTATAGCTGCAGGATCAGCATCTTTTTTTTCTTTTTATCAACACATTCATTCCAACGTTTAATCGCTGCGCGACTATTTTACATATATATATACAATCATGCGTTTTACATCTCTCATTACAGTTGCCCTCAGTTTTGCTGGTCTTATTCAGGCACTTCCTATCGAATCTCGCTCTATCAATGGTCTTTATGGTGTCACATACACAGCTCGTAATTCTGATGGTTCTTGTCAATCTGCTTCAGAAATTGCCCACTCAGTCCAACAAATGAAGGCTGCTGGCATTAATAACATTCGTACTTACTCTCAAGAATGTGATCAACTTTCTTCTATCTTGAAGGCCATCAATACAAACGGTGGTGGTATGACAGTGCTGGCCGCTGTCTGGATTGACGGTACTTCCAATGATGAAGCTGAAATTGCTAGACTCAAGCAAGTCTTAAACGCTACTCCTGACGTTAGCCCTATTCGTGGTATTTTGGTGGGTAATGAAGTGCTCTTTAAGGGACTGATGTCTTCTTCTGAATTGGTTTCCAAAGTCAAAGCAGTCAAGTCCATTGCCAAGGGCATCAAGGTTGGCTCTGTTGAAATTGATACTACGTACTCCAAAGATTTGATGGCTGTTTCTGATATCGTTTGTGCAAATATTCATCCTTTCTTTTCGCACGTCAATATCAAGAATGCTGCTAGTAACTTAAATATGCAATACAATAACTTTAAAAAGATTGCTGGTGGAAAAGAAGTCTACATCACAGAAACTGGCTGGCCCAGCAGTGGTGCTGATGCTGGTGCTGCTCATCCTAGTCTTGAAAACACAGAAGCTTTTGCTACTGCTGTCTCCAAAACCTCTCTTCCTTACTACTTTTTCGAATGGCAAGATTCCCAATGGAAATCCAAGGGCATCGAGTCTAGCTTCGGTCTTCTTGGCCCTGATGGTAAAGCCAAGTTTGCCATTTAATATCTATAATTCTACCTACTCCCTATAATAAATACTGTATTTGATCTTTTTCGTATTATTGTTCTTTTTTGTCTCGATCTTGTCGATGAAACATCGCACAACGTGCGTCTTATAGTAGAGAGCCTATAAATAATACATCTATGTTACTTTGTACAACGCTTGTACTATATTTCTTGCCTTCACAAGCCTTTCAGTAATGAGACGATACAGAGTCTTTTTTTCTTCTATTCTTTCTCTTATTCACTTCTCCAATCCTTTTAACTTAATTAAAGCAGTATGCTTTTCTCTACCACTCATTTCATATTCACCTTGACTGTCCTACTGTCATTATTAGGCCAATCTGTCAAAGCACAGCTTGGTCCAAGCGTTATATCGCCAGAGCAAAATGCTACTGTTCCAGCTGGTGGCAAGATCGATATCGTGTATCGCTATCTAAACGTTGGCACTGGTAATTATTCTGTCGATATTCAACTATGGCAAGACGCAGCTATCACCATTCCTATCTCAGACATTGTAATGGATCATAAAGTCAAGCCTGGTAATTCATCTGGCGTCAAACTCAATTTCTACTTGAATGATACTTATACCTGGAAAGTACCTCGTGGACTCAATAGTACATTCTGGTTGACTGTGACTGAAAGAGCTCAAACAGCCATCGTCAAGAATGGAGACGGTCTTCGCTCTCGTCCTGTCATGCTTCATACTAGTGCTGCTTCTTTAATGTCGAGCCCTGCTTCTTATATTGCACTTTTGGCTCTTTCCTTCATTACCTTGCAGATGTTTTCTCTTTAAATCCTTTACTTAATTTTCTAATGCGTAGTATATATAATAATAAAAAAAAGTTCTATATTGATATCCAGCATGATGACTTCCACCATACTTAGTTCAAGATGGCGTTTTCAAAGGCTAAAAGTACATCTGTATACTAGGTTTTTATATTTAAATTAAAAGCGTCCCAATGCTAAGCAATTTGTGGTCGTTATGATTCTGTGTTCACATGTATCCACTTGATTTGAACTTTAGTGCATGCATAACATACAGTAGTAATAGCCACAAAGTCAATAGGCGGTGTTCAAAAGCGCAGATTGAAAATGACCTTCCATAGGGAGTTTTTTTTTTTTTTCTTCAGCCTAGAATAAATTATTCTGATATGTCCTGTAGATCCTTCTACTTATACTATAACAGCAAAACCACCTACTTTAAGATTTATTTTAAAAATAAAGATACTTTCAAAAAATGACTTAATGAAGCCATGAATGCAGCCTGTCTTTGGCTAACCCAAGAATTTCATTTCTAGCGATCTAGTACAAATGTCCCCAACCGTTTCCATTCATCACTATTCAAATTTCTTAGCCAACGAAATAGGGATTGGTGTCGTATTTCATTTTTACAAGTTAGCGTATTCAAATTCATGGTAATCAATTGGCTAAATATTATAAGCGACCGAAGCCACCCATAGCATAGCCAAATACAAAAAGCCTCAGTAGAAGCGCGCTTGATCAGTAAAGACCAGGTCACTTGGCCTAAAGGCTAAAGTCTAATTATGGATGCTTTAACTGCAACAGCTTTAATATAGGCTATTCGAACTGAAATTGTCTCGACTACTAAGAGATTTAGATTATGCTCATTCCTAATTAGAACAATTTTGTGATAAATTTGAAACAATTAATATACTAGAAAAATAAAGATGACACACATATAAGTCTAGTTGACACATATATACATATATGCCAAAGGTTATAGAAAATAATGTACTAAACCATTTTTCAATAAAGACAAGCTAAAGTTGATCGAGTTACAAAAGAATCATGTTCAAACATTTGCGACAAGGTTAAATTGCACAGACGGAGTTTTTCAATAAAAGCTTAAATTTATGCATACTATTTAATTTTGTTTTAGAAAGCTTTGAAAAGACCAATAGAGCAAAAGAGGATCCCAAATTCACAGCCTACTCTATCTATGCTAGTAAGTCAGTCAAGTCAATCAGATATCAGCTGGTTTTTTATGATGTTGGTTGCACCAAAAGTACATATAGTAATGAAGGTTAGAATATGCCTTCTTCCTTGTTATTCTGAAGGTTTGCACTGAGCAATCAATTTTTTTTTCTTTCTTTTTTTTTACGTAATTAGTATCAGAAAACAAAGAAAAGATAAGTAGCATTATTAGCTAGATTCGTAAGTCATTAAAGGTTTTAGCTGTATAAAGAAATTTGAGTTAGGTGTGGACATCATTGAATGTTCATAACGACAGTAATATAACAAGATAGATTATATTTACGACCTAATACAAACTCTAATAGCCTCTTGATATTAAAACTTCTCATGGTAGGGCGCTTTGGTGTATATTCATACTGTTCATATAGACATCGCTATTAGTATTTGTCTGTCAGAAGGGGTATAATACGCATTTTATGACAAGAAAACAAAATGGCGTAACTGTGATAGAAGCCGAATAAAAGGCACTCCATTACTGCTATAATAGTACCCCCTTTTCAGCGTAAATAACTGCAACTATGATAAGAAGGTTTGCTTATGTATGGAAAAAAAATTGATAGACTATATTTTGCGAATAAATAGTGTCAGAAAGGATAACTCAAGTTAGTAGTATTGATTGTCAGGTTCAATATGTGAAATCATCATGACACTAATCGTCATCACATAGTAGGTCATGAATGTACACATCACACAATGGCTGCTGGTAATTCCTTTAAATGAGTGTCATTTTATTGTACATATAATCTACACATTACGTTTCTCAGAAGTGATTCCAGATTCATCCAGTTTTGCAATTTCATCTGAAGATAAGCCAAGTATATCACTTAAAACCTCATTTGTGTGTGCACCCAAGTCAGGGCCTGTATGATGAAAATGTGTTAGCTGATATAATAGAAATTATTGTCTAGTATATGTACCAGCCCATTCAGTAGAACCAGGAGTTGTATCGAGCACAGGTGACATTCCAGGGATCTACAGAAATACCATTAAAAACACAATTCAACAAACAAGCATGTAAAACTTGCTTTCAGGTTCCATCCTCTGCCTTCTTCTTCTGTTCCAATTGTCACATTCTCAATCATGCCTCGAGCATTGATATGTTTGTCCTCTACAATATCCTTGGCATCGTAGATTTTACCTGCAGGTACAGATACCTTTTCTAGTATCTCGAGAATTTCATCTGTTGTATGTTCCAAGGTCCAAGCGGCTGTAATCAAACAAAAAGTCATGAATGATTCTTTTGAGAATGATAGACTTTAGTTCAAAAGATGACTTACAAATAGCCCCATCGATAGCTGCTTGCTCTTTCACTCTATCCGAATTTACCCTGTACTTGTCCCCAGTCTGTGGCGTATTCTATTAATCTTTTGGTCTATTTGCAATACACCAAATACTTACAAGATCGCTTCTTCCAATAGCATTCATCAAACGCACGTAGATACTATCTCCATTGCCACCGATAATGACATGTTTTCCATCCTTACAAGGATATGTGTTTGTAGGAACAATGCCTGTTAGCGTTGTACCAGACGGCTGGCGAATCTGTAAAAGAGAATTAGCCTAAAAGTTTCTAGTTTTCTTTCTGGACATACCTGATTAAAACGATCGTATTCAGGCACAACACTTTCCATCATGTTCAACATGCTCTCATAGATGGCAACATCAACCACTTGACCAGTTTTTTCCACCTGATTTTGATTTAACTTGTTTTTGGCTACTAATCCTAATAATACGCCTAAGGCAGCGTGTAATCCTGCCAAAGAATCGCCTAAACTCATGTTGGGTCGTACAGGCGGCTGGCCTGGATGTCCGTTAATAAATCGAAACCCTCCCATGCCTTCACACACAGAGGCATAACCTGGTCGCTTTGAATAAGGACCTGTTTGGCCATATCCAGAGATGCGGGTATAAATCAATTTGGGGTTCGCGGGATAAATATCCTCTGAATATTATAGTTGCGTGTGAGTGTATATTGCTTGTTGAATCCTTTCTGAAGGGTTTACCTGGGCCTAATCCCCATTTTTCCATCGTTCCTGGCTTGAAATTTTCAATCAAGACATCAGATTGCTCTGCAAGTCGCTTAACAAGACTAATTCATCATCATGAATCAATTATTGGATCACTAATTCATCATCATCCTCGATTATACCTGCGCCCTTCCTCTGTCTTTAAATCGATACAAACGGACTTTTTGTTTCTACCCATAGAACGAAACCATGGACTTTGTCCATCACTGTCCAAATTACGCCAGATACGAAGTGGATCGCCGATCTTTGGTGGTTCGATTTTGATCTATATGTATTATGAAAAAAAACATTAACATCACAGAGCTTCCCAAACGTACTTTCCCGAGAAAAAAAAACAACTTACCACCTCTAACAGTTTCAATTATGATGATAACAATTAGTAAACCATTCAAACTCACTATACTATTAGTGTTTTTACCTGCACCATAGTAACTATTGAACGAAAGAAAAAAAAGTGAGTAAACAAAGACATACTATAACTATTCTCTTGTTACCCGAGAATTGATCCACAAAAAGGACCTGCAACAAGCTATAGAAACAAAATGAATGATAATCCTTGATGGTACCGGTTGATCTATTTACTTGCCTGTCCCAGTTCAAGCACGCGAATACCTTCTAAAGGCTTGGTCACCGCTTTGGTTGAACTTGATCGTTTAAAAAGATCTATATATACGCATATAGATATTCGCTGGACAAGTTCTCAAGATGTTTCTATATAGTTTAACTATTTACCTAAAACTCGCGAGTTTGAAGTCTTGAATAAGGCCGTTCTAAGCATTTTTTTAGGAGAGAGATAGAGAGAGAAAAAAGAGATAATCTTAATTTTTCCAGGCACTAATCATCACACAGTATGCAAGATGAGTCTAATCCAATCATCTTTTATATAGCACACCAATAGTAGCATAATTGTCTGGCCTTGATTCTTATATTATTGTTTTGGCATAGATTGTATTTATGTTGCTATATGAATTAGAGCCTGCATTTAAACTAGTGTCTGAGCATGACAATCGTAGTTTATTTAGCAGAATTATGGTATAAAGGCCTTTGAAGTGACATTGAGTGGCTACTCAAAAAGAATAACTGCACCTACTAGTAGAACCTTTCAACTCGGTGATATAAAACTAACACAATATACTTCTCAATAAACTGTTCACTGGAAGAAGAGGTTTTATAAATATATCCACCTCTCAACTAAAAAGTTCGGATAAACGATACTTGCTTTTTACCTTGCTTAAAAATTAAGTTTATCAACTACAAGCCAGCCTAGCTTGCTTTTTAAGCAATCAATTATATAATATACGTTGTTACCCGAGAGAAGCTCGATATACAGTAGCTTTAAACTGAAACAATCAAGATGCATTACAAAACGATGCTCTTCAATTAAGCGGTAAAAGGGCTTGGCTTAGAGATCAGACAAAATTTTGGATAATGAAGGTCGGCTATAATATAGTATCTTTTTTTTTTCGACCATGTACTTTTACTTTTATGTAAAAGCTATTGTAATATTTGCTAGAGAAAGGTAGACGCAGACTGTTAATCGATGTATGTGGCATACCCACAACCAAACATGACTTTTCCTGTAATTGCTAATCATCATAAATCAAGTAGCACTCATCATCGAGATGCAAAAAGCCCAATTACAGTAGTAAAGGAGAGAGTTCATTAAAGAAGTCAGAAATTATACCACATTTACGTAGAGACAGAGTGTGTACGTGCTTTTTACATGTAAAGCAGACCTACAGTGGATGAAAACGGCTCCAATTAGCTCCAATTTTTACAGTTGAGTGCAGTTTACCCAAATATGATCCAGGAAATAATTCCTTGCTATGTTCGTAAAGAAGCTAGATTTGATATTCTTGCAACCGAGTCGAGTCGTAAGACAGTTATTTCATTACCCACGTTTTCTATTAGTCTTACATGATGCAGAACATATTCATGATAGTGTACTGAGATGGCAAGATTGATATGAATGCTAAAATTATATTCTATTTGGTTGTTAAGGCCAACTTTATCAAACATAAGATTGCAGTACCTAGGTCCTGTTTCGGCGCCGAGAAAAAATCAGGTCCAAAATACAATATAAACTAAAGTAATTGATAGTAAACATGGTCTTCATTTTTTTAGATTTGATTCTATTCTTGAATGTGATGGGCAGCTCTCACAAGTTATAAGAGGCAGGAGAATTCCTATAGAACTATAACGCCGATTACAGCTGTATATCGCTAATTTCTTCAGTGAGACACAATTGTCGATATGTTCATTGAAGTGAAATATTTTCTAACGCCCATGTTATCCTTTTACAGTAAGATCTTGTACTTTAAGGAATACAACCGGCTCCTATGTTAGCCAGTGATATGATAGATTGCTTTATCTGACATTGAGACAGTATTTAGCCAGCGTGATAGTAAAAAAAAAAAAAAAAAAAAAAAAATTCGTAGACTTGGTTCGAAAAGACATATAAGAAATGTTGAGTCATCCCATCAACGGACCTACAACTGGATTTGCTATTATGGTCAAAGTGAGAGTCTGCAGTTAACATTCAATTAAGGATGTGATATCAGTGTAGGCCCATTTTTGAGCAAATGAAGCTCAGTGTTTACAAGCAAGTTGAAATTGCACAATATCTTTCCTGTAGTGGATCCCTTCTCCAATCTTGAGTATGACTTCAACAGGTAATTTATTCTAAGAATTCATTCGAAGGCAGTTAAAATAAAACGGTGCCCACGACTTTGTTTGTCCAAAAGATTTAGATGCGCCCATCAAAGTTTTGTTTCAATATGTATGCTTTTATTGTATAGTACTGCCCTTTATATGGTTAACTTTCTTTTATATTTATATCAGTACCTATATGGCGATTGCTCTATACTCATCATAAAGGCACAGTGCATAGTTGTACTGAGATGTTCGTATCTAGTATCATTGAAAGCCTGTCATTAAAATTCTCTTGATTTTCATTAGATGCTGGTATTCCACTCAGAGTCTGGACTTGATCCTCATAACAAACATTTGTCAGCCCTTCAAAAGTAATCAAATTAATAATACAACTTCTTCTTCAGCTTGACTATGAAACTCAACTTGGGTCGGTCCACAGCCATCAATAGGGATAAGTCTTTCTAATATCATAATATTTAATATATCTCAAACTGTGCAGTTGAGAGCCCTTGGTCTTTCATTTTAACTTGTACAATAAAATACAACCCCTCATTCTGCATGATTCTACTCCTATTAATATTTTAGACACCCAAACCTATTATTTATTCTATCAAACATTTATTGTTTTATAATGAACCCTAAAACCAAAAGAAAAAAAAATAAAATAAAGCAAAGATAAGGCTACTGCCGATAACAATGAAAATATTATTCAACCAATTCCTGAAGGAAATACGCTCGAAGCTTCCTTCAGTACTATCGCTCAAAAATATGGAACGAAGCGCAACAAAGAAAACAGTATGTCTACTAATTGCACCTTGATATACATTATATCAGGATATAACACAAGTTGCCTAAAGAATGCCAACATCCAATATCAGGCAATACAAGTAAAATGGAATGCAAGTTGTGCACTGTACCCTAGTAATAATATCTTACGCATTAACATGTCTTTCTTTCTTTCTTTAAAGTTGGCGTAGAAATGTTATGCACTTTGACGACATGGTACATGCTGCTGTAAGAACTGATATAAAAAGCTGGTACAAAGTCGATTAGCACTTGTTAACTTTTTTATTTAGAATTATGTTAAGCTTTTGCCTCTTGTTTTTAAGATTTCAAAACAAAATATGTCTTAGTAATAGTATTCCAAAGGTTTAATTACTTTCATCTTTTGTATTCTTAATTGATTGATCTATACGGTGATTTAAGCCTCTGATGAAAAACTTCCTACGGAAGTTTCACTAGGTGAGTGATCAAAACTACCAGAAGTAAGTTAACATGTATACCTTTTCAATGGCCTGACACTTGTGAAACGTCGACAGCATCAGTCTCAAAACGGCAGCGTTTTTCAAACACTGTTGGGACGAGTAATGGGAAGGACTGTATTATCTGAAGGCTATCATCGCCTCTGTTAGACGCTATAACTTGTAATGGACTTTGGAACTACTCCATGAAACTCGTGATGGTAATTCAGTACACTTATATCAGAGTAGGTGATTTGGACATAGTTTATTAAAGATTATTTTTCTTAAACCATGAGAAAGCTTACATTTCGTTCAAAAATGATGCAGGGCTATGCAGAGCACTCCCCTCTATAAACAGGTGCATTCTATGAGATTCGGACTGCCTTTTCGGCCATCATTTTCTCGTTCATTCCCTCAGAGAGAGCGTATCTGCTATGTAAAGAAGTAATATTCTTTAGTTTTTATCATAATGGATATCTTCATCAAAAAATCGTAAAATGAAGAAATTAATAAAGTTTGAATAATAGAGTATATAAGAAAGGTTTACGTAGAATTTAATTGTATGTAAGATGGTGATCATATCACACGATATGTATATTCGAAATATGATGTATCGTTAATTTTTTTTCCCTTGGTTTTTGTTTCAATGTTATTTAATCTCGTTTTCCTTATATAAAAAAGTTGTCTGAATATTCTAAAAAAAAATATATATATATACGTACTAGATATAATCTAATGCTATTAATTATACATTGCAAAGACCATCTAGGCTATCAGATAAAATAACTTTATGCGTATAGTTTGCTCAAAGGCATATCCCTATCCTTTTTTTTTTCATAATTCTTGACTAATTTTTTTAAGATTTGCGCCACATAATTTGAATATTTATTATACAATAAAATCCAAATCAAATGTCTTTGCTTGTTTTCAAAAAATAGAACATATGATACTAAAACACCATACTCGAAAATGCTATCATTGTGCTTTAGAAAACAAACAGGAAATAAAATAAAAAAAAATAAAAAAAATCAGGCTAAGGAATATCCTGTCAAATTTTCTAAGTTCTCGAAGTTTCTCGACCGATTTGGGTTTAATGTCGCATCCAATTTTTAGTTCATGCCTACAACTACTATTTGACTGTAGTTTAAACGGCATATCCTATACTTGTAATTGGCTGTAAAGGGCGTACATTTTATGAGTTAGTAGTTACAATGATCTATAGATCCCTCGACTGATTATCCAATGTTACATCCGATTAGTGGCTCATTTACAAAATGAGGGGCTATATCTTTTCAAGCCTCAGTTTGGTTCTAAATACAATGTATGTATTATTTGCATTCGGTAATCTATAATCATTCATTGGCCAAATGGCTATTTTCCTTTCCGCTCACATAATAAAAGGCTTCAGTTTAATACATATGCGAAAAAATGGATTAGCTAACACCATCGACCTATTTACAGACTGCATCTATGTCAACTGACGCAAAATAGCAATATGCATGTAGCATGATAGATAGGTGCGCGAGATGAGCCGTTTTACCTATGTAATAATAAATACATGAAACACGGACAAGGATCTACGTTCGCATGGAATATAGATTAGATAGATTACAAGTGAAAAATGTATCTTTGATATAGGCATTGCAATAGGTAGAGGCACATAGGAAAATAGAGTGGCTTTCATCCGAGATAGCATGATCTTTTTTTTTTTTACTAAAACAAGGCGGGCATCCAAATCTGTATCGTATAATAATAATATGAACTGGCTTGGATTTGACCTTCTCTTCTTTCTTACTCAACCACGTAACTTACCCCCGGGAACCAAGCTCGATTTATCAACAACAACAACAAAAAACTCGCGAAATACCTGTTTCTTGATAGCAAAAAAAGTACAGAATTAGTAGCCAATCTCAACGCGTAAGTTTGAATTGAAGTGAAATTTCACAAGATCTGCACTTATTCTAATCCTCTTTTATTAGAAATACACCATGAGCTATAAAGCAGTCAAACTAACAGGTCGAAGGGCTGATACTGATATTGTATTAACCGAAGAAATAGCAAACGCTGTAACGTGTTTGAAAAAAAAACCAGCCTGCACTACAAGTCACTTATATTTGTTTTGTAGCTTAGAACGGAATTACCTCGACGCTATCGACTGGTGTCCGAGATGAACTTGATATACAGTCTGGATCAACACGGTATCAGTTTATCGACCTTGTATAGATTAGTCAAGCCGAATAAAGGTCCTTGTGTATTAGTGGTGAAGGATGCAGATGATAATGTAAGTTCAAGGACATGGGGGTATAATGATAATAAATTAATTTTATCGAGGAAAAAGGTATTTGGCGCGTTTCTGAACGAACCTTTAAAACCTGGATCCCGTTATTATGGTACTGGAGAATGGTAAGTTGAAAAAAAAAAAAAAAAAAAAAAAAAAGTAAAAGGGAAAAAAAAGTTTATACGTTATTCAAATGCTGCATGAATTAGTTTTCTATGGAAGTGGTGCGCGACGGAATCCCAAATCAGGATATACCGATGGACTGGCAAAAATGAATACATGATCCTTTCTGAACAGGACTATATCGCTATTGGCGGAGGGTAAAGTGTTTTATACTTAGCTTGTGGGCTAATCATTACTCCGATATTTGTATCTAACGTAATTTTTAGTGATGGTGTATTTGGATTATGGATTAATTCAGAGCTTGAAAAAGGTTATAGTCAAACATGTCCTACTTTTGATAATGAAATATTGTCTCCAAAACCAGAGTTTGAATGCGTGGAATTGGAAGTTTGGGGATTTCGTTTATAATAAAGATCCTGGGAAACGTCTTATCTTATCTTTTTGTTTACCGCCATATGGAGAATAAAAAAAAAAAAAAAAATGCGGATATTATCTTGTGCCTGTTTAGTTAATAAACGCGTACGTACGACTGGATCCTAAAATGGAATACCCATACGGTATATACTGTATTATTAATTAGAATACACATACACCCACTGAACTCTTAAATTGAATACGCATACGCCGTATACTAAGACTCTTAGATGGAGTACGCGTACGTATATGCCGGACTCTTAAATAGAATATGCGGACGTACACTAGGCTCGTAGATAGGATACACATACGACATACAATAGACTATTGAATAGAATATGCATATGGCGTACACTGGAAGCTTAAACAGAATACACGCTCACCGAGAAAGGCTTATTTTGGCGCGGGATTACGCGGGTAGACTAAAGGGCGTAGGTGAAACTAGACGCTACGCTATTCAGGGTCCTTCTGGACGCTTTATGGTCAGGGTCCAATCAAAAAAGCTTTACAGATCTACTCTCCCCCAAAAACGATTGATAGAAGTCATTTGATTGGCTTGCTGCCAATTTCGCCATATTACTCTGGGGCATAGTCATTATCTTTGACCATCACTGTTGAACAACGCAGTCCTCATATCGCAATAGATCACTATCAAAAAGTAGATGGAGAATATTTTGATTAGTTAAAAAGAGTGGTTTATAACTTGACAAAATGGCTGGTTGGGCTCATCCCTGCAACCAAGGTAGCGCGCTTTTACGAACTTTCAAGCTAATATCAAACCCATCTATTAATAATACTAGTTTAACTACTGATTTTTAAACTCTATCCATTATATATCTGTTTGATTGAGGAGAGAGGGCTAGAGCGCCTTATCAACACACTGAGCACCACTACTACTATCATCATAATCGAAATAATTAGTTCCATTGGTTGTCGGAAGAGGAAAATGATATTTCTTGAAATTAGAAAATCTTATCAGTACCACTACTAAACCAACATAAACATGTAATCCTCGGGAAATAGAGATAAAAAAGCGTGTGCTTTTTAATGTGCTAACTTGAATAATAATTGATTCGATATAGATAAGTATTGGAGCTAGATATAATACTGATATGCGGCGATTAAAATGAATGACAAAGCAGATTCCTCATGCTCAACCATCGCAAAAAGCGCGTCAAGGAATGAGATAAATCAATGATTCTCGAGGAAAATGTACTAAAAAAAAGCTCTCTTTTTAATAAACCAAATTTCATAACCCTATCTCGTTTTGAGCATGTGTTAGAGTCGAAAGATCTTACTGATTTTGAATGTATTATGCAGTCCATATCAAAGTCAAAATGCACACCAAAAAAAAAAAAAAAAGATACAAGCAAAGTTTGCAGGATGTGATGATCTCGGTTGTATGTACACTTCCCAAGATTCTATGCGCCTTTTAGTCAGCTGGGAATCGATAGGCCTGTATGTAATGCACAATATAAGGCGTAATTCCTGCCGGCGAAATGCAGTTTTTGAATCAACACGGGCTTATCATCAATAAGGCACACAGTTGTGGTTCGATAGTATAAAGTTTGTAAGATGTGAAACGAAATAAAAGCTGCAAGCTTAAATGACTTTTATTTGGTTCACGTAGACTTAGTATTAGGATGATTCATCAGATTAATAATTGGTCTTTCTACCCCCAAACTTTACTTTGTTCGAAGCGTGTCACCGTGTAACTGTGTCTCAAAGTAACACAAAACGTTTGTTCTCAAATAAAACCGAGAAAACCTTGTATTTAACCGTAAAATGAAAGAAATAGGATGGAAGAGGGTTATATTGAATGCCTTTCAAGTGATCCACGAAAGCATAGTACAACCTACACCAGCTTGACAAGCCAAATAGTAAAAAAAGACAATTGGTTCAAAGTGGTGCAAGGGCAAAACGTTGAATTACATATTATCCGGCCTGCTAGGATTGATAGACAGAACCTTGCTTATAAAAGTCTTTTTTCTAGTTTTTTTTTTTTTTTTTTTTTTTTTCTTCTTCTTCTTTCTTTTCTTCTTTATTCTAACTATACTCAAATGACTTCTGCTGTTCAATTACTTCGCGACCAGGTTGCAAAGGAACTTCAAGGATCTGTCACCATCATTGGTAAGTCAAAAAAAAATTTTTTTTGCAAGTAATCATGCAACTCATTTCATGGACTAGTTCTCGGTGCTTCTGGTGATCTTGCTAAGAAAAAGACTTATCCTGCCTTGTTCGGTCTTTATCGCAACGGTTTTTTGCCTGAAAATGTACACATTATTGGATATGCGCGTACTAAGATGGATCATGAGGATTATTTGAAACGTATTACGCAGTTCATCAAAGTAGGCGACGACCAAGACAAATTGGAGCAATTCAAAAAGATTACGGATTACGTATCTGGACAATACGATGACGATGCTTCTTATATCAACTTGGAAAAGTTTATTGCTCAGAGTGAATCCAAGCGCAATGTGCCAGAGGGTAAAAAGAATCGCGTTTATTATATGGCGTTACCCCCTTCCGTCTTTATTCCTGTCGCTCAAGGCTTGAAACGCAATGTTTATACCACACAAGGTAACAATCGGTTAGTAGTCGAGAAGCCTTTCGGTATGGATTCTGAAAGTTCCAACCATTTGGGCCGTGCATTGGGTGCTCTTTTCACTGAAAACGAAGTGAGTCATTTTAAAAAAATTTTCTTGTCTGGGTTGTTAAACTAATACAAACTCCCTTAGATCTATCGTATTGACCATTACCTTGGTAAAGAAATGGTAAAGAACATCATGAACTTGCGTTTTGCCAATGTCTTGTTTGGCCATGCTTGGGATCGTACCTACATTGATAATGTGCAGATTACATTCAAAGAGCCTTTTGGTACAGAAGGTCGTGGTGGTTATTTTGATGAATTTGGTATTATTCGTGATGTGATTCAAAACCGTAAGTTTTCCTTTGTGTTATGAGGGTGAGAAAAAAAAAAGTTAGTAACCCAAATGATAGATTTACTTCAAGTTCTTACATTGATTGCCATGGAAAGACCTATTTCTACCGATTCTGAAGCTATCCGTGATGAAAAGGTCAAAGTATTAAAGTGCATCCCTCCTATTGTTATTGAAGATACACTTTTGGGTCAATATGTTGGTGCTGATGGCAAACGTGGCTACCTTGAAGACGAAACATTAAAGAACAAGGACAGTCTTACACCTACTTTTGCTGCTGCCGTCTGCTGGATCAATAATGAACGTTGGGAAGGCGTTCCTTTTATCTTGAAAGCTGGTAAAGCTTTGAATGAAGCCAAAGTAGAAGTACGTCTGCAATTCCATCACGTAGCTGGTAACTTGTATAGTGGATCTGCTCGTAACGAATTGGTGATCCGTATCCAACCTAAAGAAGCTGTCTACATGAAGTTCAATAACAAGCAACCTGGTTTATCTTATCAAACCATCCAAACCGATTTGGACCTTTCATATCATTCACGTTACTCTGATTTAGCTATCCCCGATGCTTATGAATCTTTAATCCTTGATGTCTTGCGTAACGATCATAGTAACTTTGTACGTGATGACGAGCTTGCAAGCGCCTGGAAGATCTTTACACCTTTGCTCCACAAGATTGACCGTCACGACGCTGACGTAAAGATCAAGCCTTATGCATATGGTTCAAGAGGTCCTCAAGAATTGGATGAATTTGTAAAAAAGTATGGCTATCATCGTGATGCCAAGATTGATTATCAATGGCCTCGTCAAAATGTCAACGCTTCTACCAACAAACTCTAACATCTTTTTCTTTTTTTTTTTGCATTCATTTATCTCATTACATACAACCCCAACTCCTTTGTTAAAGCCTTGTTCTCTCTCTTTATTTTGTTATATCCTTTATTTTTTCTTTTTCTATATATATGAAGAAAGCTTCCCCCTCTCTGCCTTTCTTCTTTTTCTCTTGTACTGTATTTATCCTATTATCTAAATAACAAAAAAAAAAAAAAAATTTTTTTTTTTTTTCATCAAGTAAACTATATTTTTATTACAAATAAGCTGCAATTCGATGTTGAACAACATTTGCAAATAATACAGATTTATCATTGGTTGTAGAAAATTAAATAGGCTTTATAATAAATACACAGTCAATAATGCGTGACCCTTACTTGCTGGGATTGAATTAATGTTCCGTCTCTCCATACCAACTGGATTTAAATCAGCCATCACAACAAACAAAACAAGATACAGCCTTTGTCATCGGGGAAATATATAAACCAAAACCCTATTTGTTTTGTATGAATAAAATGTTCCTGAAGATACGATAAAAGTAGAAAGGCGAATAAAAAAAAAAGGTTTAGTTTTGATTTTCAGGTACAAATTTTCAAACCAAGTACAACATGGATACTTGGTATTTCCTACATATGACTTAAATCAACATGTGCCATCTTGATTGATTTAAGTCTAATGTCGCATTTGAAAAGTAATATCCAATCGCTACATCTTGTAAAGATCTTATTTTGATTCTAATACAATGCATGTCTTGGCATATTTTGCCAAAAAAAAAAGCTATATCCTTTTTTTTGGAAAATCTATCTTTAAATCGAGTTTTATATAGAGTACTGGGAGTTCAAGTTGTAATGTAATAATATATAAACGAGAAAAAATGTGTGTATGTGGTTGACACAACGAAAAGGTGCTTTTAAACTTTTTTTTAATATATAAAAAGATGGCGTGTATATAAAAACTGAGGGGTAAGTTGGGGTAAAGTGGTATATCATAGAGAGAGAGAGAAAAGAGTTCATACAATGTGTATATGCAGCAGCATACACACTTTTTTTTCATAATATATATATGTATAGAGATTAGTAAGATCTTAATTCAACCATTTTCTGGTTGTTGAATCAGTTTGCGATGTCGATTTCTTGTTGTATTTAGATGCTCTGGTAGTTGGTGCAGCGCCATTAGGTGAAGAATTGAAAGTAGCTGGAGAAGATGATCTCGAAACGGAGCGCTGCATAGAAGCGCGTCTATTTGGTATAGGAGAGGTGGATGGAGAATGAGGAGGTTTAGAGGTAGTGATAGTAGGTGAAGAAGATAATAATCGAGCACCACGCGAATAATTATGGCTACTACTACTACTACTATTACTACTATTACTATGTGTCGTTGTACTAGATACGTTATGGTTCATATTGCCCAGTGAAATCCTTCTTGTTACTCGAACATTTTGCTGATTGACGCCTAATGAGTTTCGCGTACCTGTGCTTCGATCACCTATCACTGATCTCGGGCGTCCACTATTTGGAAGGGTGTTGCTGCGTTTCACATTGTTCTTATGAGCTATCCAATAAAAAAAAAGAAAGAAAGAGGGAAAGTTCAGCAATGTCATTCCGCATCTCAGGTTATCAGGTGCTTACCATCATAATTTGTAATCACTCGACCTGCCACTTTTCTGTTGTTTTGTGAAATGGCAGTTTGTGCTTGCTCTATCAGTTCAACTAGCATGGCACGAATCCTGTTATAAGCAGCATCTTCATCTTCCATATATCGTTCTAGTTCAGCTGGATCGAGTATTTCAACTGTCGTAGACTTTAAGAATAGGTTAGTATTGTCATATGGCCTCTGCGAATAATTTTTTTTTAATTTATACCATAATGCCATTCTTGCTTGAAGTTGTATCTAAGCCAGGCGTCAGTGGCCTCTCTATTCTGCATAAACATATAAGTTTACTTGTAACCCAAAAAAAAAAGAAGAAGGGAAAGGGGAGAATGGGGGGGGGAGCCTTACGCAGCCAATCTATTTTGTAAATCACTGATGGTATTGGATTGTTCTTTCACTACCGTTTCCAGTGTTTGGTTCAGTGTCATTAACGATTTCTTTTCAATTTCCAGGTCTTCAATCTATGCAAAGATGTTAGCTAGCGCAAAGATTTGTATGTATGTATTTGTTTACTTTTCGATGTACTCTGGCTTCATCGACCTGAGGTATAGGTTGCGCCATCGTACCTCTTAATAAGAAAGAGCCTAATCCTCCACTCATGATACCAAATCCAGGTTTAAATGAAGTCGCGATTCTACTATTATTATTATTATTATTGATGGTGGAGGTGGGAGCAACAGGTTGTTCTGCTTTCTCTTCTTCTTCTTCTTCTTCATCAAGATCATCTAGAACATACATATCCAAATCATCATATTCGTCATCATCTTCTTCTTCGTCTTCATCTTCCGGTTCCGCTTCATCTTCTTCTTCTTCAACCGGCTCTGTGATACTCTGATCTAAATCCGACGTTGTTGTGGGACGACGATTAAAATTAGACAAGTTGATTCGACTTATCACTAACGGCTGAGGTTGTTGCTGTTGAGGTTGCTGCTGCTTTAGTTCAAGAGTCTTTTGGTGTTGGTTGATATTACTCTTGAGTATAGTATGGTTATTTGTAGGAGAAGCTTGACAAAAGAACGAAAGTCCCGGATTACTTTCCGCAGATGGTTGACGAATCATGGGAGAAGTAGTAGTATTTGTATGAATTGTATTAATAGTAGTGGTTGAAGCGGTAGAAAATGTACAAGAAGAAGAATTAGTTGAAGTTGAAAAGTTAAGTTGTTGTTGTTGGTGAAAATGAGGAGAAAAGATGTTGTGCTGCTGTGGTTGCTGATGGAGCGGGCGGATTATATTGACAGCCTTCGGATTAGCCGTCAGGTCTTTTGATAGCATTTGAATACTTTGTTTATACAAAAGAAGAAAGAAGAAAAGAAAAGCCGCTATTACTGTTTTCTTTTTCTTGTCTCTCTCTCTCTCTGAAAAAAAGTATGGTGATATTCGTAGGTTTTACAAGCAAAAAAGAAAAAAAAAAAAAAGCGCTTTATTGTAAAAAATGCTTTTGGGAAATTAAAAGCCCAATACCACTCACATTTCCTAGAGAGTATACGCGTCGTTTCTATTTTATTTTATTTGCTACTTATTGCTATTGCTACTTTAGTTGAAGTTGAATCGATTATTTCATATTAATACAGAATAACACTTCTTTCTTACCCCAGTGTCCGTGCGGAAAAGGGAAGGGGGGGGGGGCAAACAATACAGAATCAAGAAGCTTCTCCCATTCTCCTCTTCTTTGATCAATCGTGCCTTGGACTAAACAAAAGACCTTTTATAGTAATTGTTCACCTTAACGAACATTTTCCGTCCGGGCCAAATAACATCTGATATCTTAGACCTACTAAAAAAAAAAAAAAATAGTTCTTCTACCCCCTGGTTATGTCAAAAATGTAAAGCACCTAATCCCTGATAAGTCTTGGATAAAGATCAAAGTTATGGGCGATGATAAAGGTCATTTTCTTTGATAATAATGCATCTAATGAAACTGTACTATCTATCTACGCGCGCATGATCTCTGGTTTTAAATGTTACCTATTCAATGCGGTTGTATACTCTGACACTGAACTTTACTTGATTCACAACTACTGCCATCATGACTTTGATGAAGCCTATCCATCTGTTATAAACCATCCATATCACTGATACACTCATCTATTCGATAACACGGCAATAAAACACATCTGTGCCTGAGCCCGGCAATGACGTTAGTTTTGTTTCTTTCTTCTCCCTGGGGTATGCAGCTGATTGGATATGCGTAACGAATAGACTCAGCTCCTCATGTTACTTTTTTGTTAACTTTAAACTTAATTAAAACCTAAAACAATTAAAGATGAATGGGTGGGTTTGATTTGGGAACATCATCTATTTATTCTTATTCGTTAACAAACATAATATATTCATAGGGTTTCAGTCAAATTAAAAGGGTTTCAATCGATATAGCGGCTGAATCTTCAATCTGGTGAACTGTTTGATAATAGACGCAACATTAAGACCGAGATTGGCCCAAAAATCTAGACATTAAGTGCTTGTTGTATAAACAAAATGTAAGCAATTGGCAGTTAATCGTGGATAAAGCAGAGCACATGCATTTGCATTTCAACCAAATGGTTATGTCAGCAGATGCAGCAGTACATTCTGAGTATGGAGTATACATGTCAGATGCGAAATCGGAACGGGATCAACGGAGGATTTTGTTCATCACATTTAGGACTTGGAGAAATTGCATGCAACTTATGGCGCGTTCCTCAAATGCAATATATTCATTGTCAATCAATCAAACAATAGCACTAATAAATATAGTGCTTGAATCAGATCATGGAAAAGTCATTGTATGTGAATGGGGAGGAGATATTTAATGCCGTTAAAAATGGGGTGATTTCCCGAAAAATTATAATAGCATACTCTGGCCGATATTTTCAGATTTCCCTTGCTTTTGTGGAGCGTAATGACGCCATTTTAGAGGCATAAAGTAGATCTGGCATATTGAATAACATTCTCACGTATTGGCATAAAAAAACTCTGGCTACGCTTATGTCCAAAAATTACATTTTATCAAAGAAAGCGCTTTACATGTAGAACATAACCTGTATATCATTCGATTCGCAATGCAACTCTACCAAGCTTTACTAATCTATTGTTTGATTATTATCCGTAATATATAACAATGAAAGCAAAGAAAAAAAAGTCAAACCAAAGTACATGACCTGATTCTGATGAGCTAGTAGCATTAGAAATTGTCACCCAATAGTAATCGATGAAATTTTATAGTAGCATACTTTTTGCTTTCACTTTTGCGGCGGTATTAAAGACAGGAAGAATATTTTAACTTTTTTGTAGTACGTTTCGAGCATATAATGACGTTTTGATCGTCATATAAAGGCTAACAGGGCCCGAGTTATGAAACATACACGGTCCCTATTTCTGATGTCCAGCAACGTCATACCTTCTTTACATCGTTTTTTGACGGGTTTTAATTCAATTTCGTTCTTTTATAATTCAAAGTATATATATATTTGGCTTGTCATGCTGTAGTTGATAAGGTTGAAATTGAAGAATTTTAAACGGGCCACATCTGTTACTAAATGCATAATGGATCATTATAGGACTTTGTATGCTATTTTTTTTCATCTCTTTTCCTAGCATAAATGGTAATTTTTATTTTTTTTTATTTTTTGCTGTTCTAACTCCTTTTCTCAAGACATATATAAGTGATTAATGCAGGAAGAAATAGTACATATAATAGGTCATTTACAACGAATGATTGACAAACATCACATATTGTTTTGTACTTTAGTTAAACAAAGCCTTGAGTGAATATAGCAACTTGTTTTCAACATGTTAGAGCCATCAGATGCAACATTAAACCTGGATCGATCGAGAGAGATCTATCAATAATTAAATCCATTTTACGTGAAATGCATGTAATTTACATCATGGATCTAAACTGCATATACCTATTTCTTATATTTGAAAAAAAAATGTTACAGTAGATACAATGTTTTATTTTAAACATATAATGGCCATCTAATGCGACATTAAACTAGATTTAATCCAGCAATCGCGAGATGTTAAAAATGACCCAATATCCGGGAAAAAAAAAAACTAGAAACGTTCTTAAACACAACTTTCCCACGCTTTTGATTGATTTATAGAGCTTGAAAACAGCATTTTTGAAGCATAGTCTATTAATACAGTAGATCGTATATATTTACAAGTAGACGTAAATATTTTTGTTGGAGTTTAGGGAATATACAATACTCGAATTATGGCTGTATTTCTAAAAGATACCATAACAAAAAAAAAACTCTTATTTTATCAATTCTGAAACAATGAATTTAGCTCAAAACCAATTAACCTTCAAGCCGTTAAATACATAGTTGAATTGCACATTGAGTTCCGTCAGAAGGTATTTTAAGTATCGACAATGGTTTAAAGTTAAAATATAGGATCAGAGTATATGAGAGTTCCAGGAAGACGAATCATTCTTTTGAATAACAGACAGCCAATCAAAACATTCATCAATTGAAACTTTTTGTTAAAAGTCAAAGGTATAATGGCTTGAACAGCTGCTTCGGCTTCTCACCAAATCATGAGCTTATGATACAATCCTTTTTTTATGCGAAACTTGTAAGAAACAACCCAAAGATGTCAAGTCCATGATGTAATTAATAACAATTTAGTTTTACTTTTTATGATTTCTATTCGTTGGTCGTTAGAAAATTGTCCAATGGATGACTTGTAGATGCATGATTAATAACTACTATACGTACGTATTGTAAAGAAATAGCTATACTTTTGAAACAAAACTATTTAGTGTGATCTCTGGGGAGGCTAAAATGCTTTAGCATTAAACTGCGGCAACTGATTCTATATCATTTATTGCGTGCGGGCTAGTTCGGTCTAGTAGTAGTTAGTTGGGTCCAATACAAAGTGGATGAGCGCACATTCGGATCCAATCCAATCAGATAAAATATTGTAGATAATCTGATTGGCCGAGAGTCACAGTCAATATATATAATCAGATTATATTTGACCCCCAGTTCTAAAAAATTATTTCTCTCTCTCTCGCTCCCTTTTTTTTTTACTCCATTCATAAATTAAAATGTTGCGCACTACTATTACTGCTTTGAATCGTTCTACTCGTCTTGTACAAAAGCCTCTTTCTGTCTCTGGAACGCGTTTTTATCACGAGAAGGTATTATGATAATATAGAAATATGTATATTTTTGGATTATTAAACATTTTTTTTTTAGGTCATTGATCATTATGAACGTCCTCGTAACGTAGGATCTTTCCCCAAGACAGATATCGATGTTGGTACTGGCCTTGTTGGAGCTCCTGCCTGTGGTGATGTGATGAAGTTGCAAATCAAGGTGGATGATGCTACTGGTAAGATTGTCGATGTCAAATTCAAGACGTTTGGATGTGGTTCTGCTATCGCTTCTAGCAGTTTTATGACTGAACGTGTCCGTGGTATGACACTTGAACAAGCTGGTCAAATCAAGAATACTGAAATCGCCAAGGAATTGTGCTTACCTCCTGTCAAGTTGCATTGTTCCAGTACGTATTAGTCATCCATAAAAAAAAAGTATTATCAATAGATATTAACAAATCTTGTTTTTGTGTAGTGTTGGCTGAAGATGCTATCAAGTCAGCTATCAATGATTATAAAAAGAAGCGCAGTGCTCGAGCATAGAATACATGTCAAAATCAAATTGGAATAAGATCCACAGTATATTATTTATTCTCTTTTTCATATATCCTTCCAACAGCCTCGCACACAAAAGTAGCTTTTTATACGCTTACTCTATATTTTTTGTAAATAAAAAAAAAAAAAAAAAAAAAAAAAGAAGATATAAAATATATGAATTCTCGGTTATTTAAGAGTAATACTACTAGAAAGGAAGCGTGCAGCACGCGGACAGTGAATATGACTAAAAGTACTAAAGGACCTGGTGGTGGGAGATAAACCAACGGTCGATGATTGGTGTATTCTATTGACAACCCTCCGGTAAATATAAAAAAGGTTATTCTTGTACTTTTTTTTTCCCCTTTCACTTTCACTTTTTTTTTTAAGTGTACTTTTATCATGCCAACGACAGTTTCATCTAGAAGTCCAGAAGCACTTCTTTGTAAGCAATTAGACGTTGGAATAATGTTATATGCATGCTAATTCATATGTAGCTTTCACTACAAATACAGCGACTAGTTTATTACCTTGTTCAACAAAAAAGAAGACAAAACTATATACGAAATACAATAGCAAACACCATTTACCACCTCTCAATGAATTCATTGCCACTGTATTTAAACGATCTAAACTAAGTCCATGCGTCTGTCTGGTTTCATTGATCTACCTGCAACGATTAAAAACAGGATTACCCAGCCATGCTCGTGGAGACATTGATACACCTTATCGATTATTTCTTGCAGCCATCTTGACTGCATCCAAATTCCTTTCTGAAACGGGTACATGCCTTACCAGCCAAGCGATTGTTGTGATGACAGATCATGTATATACCCCTAAAGACGTGAATCTAATGGAACGAAGCTTTTTGGGCTTAATCAAGTACAACTTGTTTGTCAACGTAGAGGCTATTAAGGCTTATTTAGATATCCATGGTAAAACGTTAGAAATGGATCTTGTAGAAGAGGTTCTGGACCATCCAACGTTTGTAAAACCTTAATCGCTTTTTTTTTACACACACTTATACCCTTTCTTGTTTTCTTTATGTAAATTTAATCCATATATATATTAATGTATATAATTTCTTTTTTGTATATACTTTTCTTGTATTCCCTATAATAAACTTTTTTCCAATATCTCTCCGCTATAAGCGCTTTTTTTTCCCTTATAATATAACATTTACATATCATATGATCGTGAGTGAGTGAGTTTAACTTACTTTAAAGCGTTTTGTTATCCCTCTTCCGAGAAACCCCGTTCCATCTTTTATATATTAAACTGCCATTGGTAATCCCTACTGCAAATTTTTTTTACTGTTGTACAAGACGGAAGAGACTACAGGGTATGTGTAACTAAGTGAATAGCCCCACACAGACGCAAAGAATTATTGTAAAAAAAAAAAAAAAAAAAAAAAAAAAAAAAAAAATTGGTTTTACTAGTTGGCATAGGCCCATCATAGCTCAAGTGACGCCAGAAGGACGTTATAGTATATTCAATATAAACTAAAAAAAAAAAAAAGCAAACAAATACATTGAAACATAATATCATTCGTCAGTTCAATCTTTATGTAGATTAACCCCAAGAAGGGAATTCTTATCAAATGGCCCTTTCTATCAAAATAAAGTGAGACGCTTATCTTTTTTGTTGAATTCGATCTGTATGACCAAAGAGATCATCCCTATTAGACGAATGTGATACCTCCTATCTTTCATGGTATAGATACGCTTATCTCTCGTTCTCTCTCTTTTTTTTAAAAAAAAAATAAATAAATTAAAAGATACCATAACAATTTTTCATTATCCTTCTATATGTTCTAGGCTTATTGAATGCAAACATGACATTGTGTAACTGAATGGAATACCCACCCA
Source organism: Actinomucor elegans (assembly GCA_026027325.1). NCBI lineage: Eukaryota > Fungi > Mucoromycota > Mucoromycetes > Mucorales > Mucoraceae > Actinomucor > Actinomucor elegans. The sequence goes on from JAMSLZ010000003.1 coordinate 2,146,276, forward strand.
TCCAATTAGTAAAATCAAGCCAAATGTATACACAATCACATTCATTGCATTACATAATATGAATGCGCTTTGTTACTGCAATTAGGAGTCAAGCTATCACTATAAAACGACATCATTGGTAATCCAATTTCCATTGTCTCGGGTGTGTCTCACATAATAAACAATTGACAGTTTTCATTCGTGCCGTCTGATCGTTTAAGCAAACTTTCTCCAAATACTTTAACCGCCTGGCTTCTGGTTCATTACCTTATAAAGTGCCTTCTTATTTTTTATATTCTATATATATAAACTTGGTTGTAAATATACTGCTATGATGAATGAGAGTCAAAGCACAATCACCTAATAGTCATGACAAAGGTCATTTAGTAAATGTGGTGTATGGATGATTAGACCTCGTTCATTCTAGAAGAATTGCTGTGTGTTACATTACAATAAGCACATGCTTAAGGAACACATGTCTGTAAAGCTCCTGAAAACCGTGTCAGTGCAACCTTCGCTTAACAAATGCAAGAGTATATTTTTATACCTAACAAAACACCCTTATTATCAACAGAATATATAGAAAAAGAAAAAAATATCGCTATAGAAATATAGGGGATGACAGTCTGCCCTGGATCAAAATGACACATTTCAGAAAATTTCCTGATCAGTGCAGATGTTTCTATTTAATCTTATGTAAACGATTGATGGCCATTACACTCTATGTACAATGTTACGCCTTGTCTTATCTATATACCTTCTTTGTAGCATTTCCATAATGGCTATTATTCTTGTTTAGACGGCGATTGACGTTGGCTGCACCACAACACTGATTTATGGGACTTTAAATTTATTGGCTAGCCGCGATGGCTCTACAAGGCGAAGTTGCCAAATTCAAACAATGACATGTAGATCACTAAAGAAGCATAAGATCAATTTATGTTTTTTTTGGAAATTACACAAAACAACGTCCACTTTATTAGCTGAATTAACGCTAAAGCGCTCTACAAACAAAAAAAAACCTCGACTCTACGGCATTTTTTTTGTCTTTACAACACAATACTCCTTTATATATATATATAAAGTCGCACTGATTAGCATTTCATGCACAAAATGAGCCGCTGAATCTATTGAAACATCAATTTAATTTTTTTTTGACGAATCGAAGGAAAATAATAGTTGTAGAAGGCTTTTGAAGGCGTGGCGAAATAAAGACACGTATGTGGAAATAAGCGACATTTGATTTCGCGGTAGAGGGATCAAGAGAGAACCACATAAAAATACCATGCTCAATGATTAATCATCAAATACTCTTACTGAACGCTCGCTTTCATGATTCGGATATTAGTTTACGTGATCTAAATAAGTGTTCTTTTTATATTGTATTTCCCAGAAAGAGGTAAACTTTAAAGATTAAAAAAGATTCTTTTCCATTGCCAGATACCTTTCAAAGAATTTGACAGAGCAACATATTCATGCTTGACAATCCTTCAAAGTTGCTTTCGAATAAAGTCTCATTATTTTTGGATTGAGAACATTATCTGTATCCAAACGATTTCATTTAACGCCATACTTTACCTTTGACCTGAATAATTCAATTGAGGAAAGGTGAATAAGGAGAAAGACATACGCACTTGTAGTCTCTTGATAAAATTTCTCATTGCTACAGATTTGGGCATAAGATTATTATCCATTACTATAAAACAGAAATGCTTTCTATTGTTCTTGTCCAATACCTTTACTATATTTAAATAAGCAAAATAATGCTCAGTTCTTGTAGTTGTTTGCACAAAATTTCTACCTGTTTTTTTTTAAGCCAGCTCTTCTACGCTAGGTTGTATATGTTTCTTTTCATTCTCTGCCCTATTTTTCAACTGGACTTTGCCCTCTTTGAAGTTGAATACTATTAGTTCCTCATTCACCTATTTAAGCTCTATAGCTGATAATGAAGGAGCAATAAATTTCCAATCATAGTGCTCATGTTTTAACGATACGAGTTATGACTACCAGCAATACCGTTATTTCGAGGGCTGACTATGCATTGAATAGAAATATGCTCAGTGGCAAAACAGCTTCTTTTTTGTGCATGAAAAAGGCCGATATGGCCAGGAAGTATAACCCGAATAAATTTATAAACGTTTATTTATGTATATGCTTGAATATTGCATGTATTTGATAATATTATAAACTTAAAAATCTACACGTTATCTATGTGTCTACTTGTTGCATTCATTTCCTTTGATGGTTTAATAATAATAAAACGTCAAATCATAACGTGGATATAGTTCTTTATTCGAGTTCAATGCTTTAAAACATTGCCTTTCTCCTTCCAAGGCCGCGTTTTCTCTGTTGCTATATGCATCCTATTGATAGTCTATGCCAAACATTATTAGTATATCACGCTATGTACACCTAATTTTGCTTATTTTAGTGATATGTTTGTAGGCTTGGGACTGTCATCTGCTGCGTAATGAAAAAAAGGTGGGATACTACTGCACCCGTTCTCTCTCTCTCTTTTTTTACCTGCTATTTTTTAAAAAAAAAAGTTACAATGCATTCAATCTGGGGAATGAAATCCAAGGAGGCAGCAGCCGAAAAGAAGAAGCCTAGAACAAGTGCTGCTCAAATCCGAGTACAAAAAGGTACCCTATTCTGATTTCTATGCAGTGGTGAACTTGACTCACCATTGGCTCAACAGATTTGGCCGAGTTAGACATTCCCGACACCATCAAACTAGAGTTCCCTGACCCATCCAATATCCTCAACTTTAACGTATCTATTCATCCTGATGAAGGTAAAGATTTGCTTCGAAGAAAGAACGCCTTGAATTAACCATGAAAGATAGGTTTTTACACTCAAGGCTTATTCAAGTTTACATTTGCCATTAATAACAATTACCCTCACGAACCACCAAAAGTTCATTGTACTCAAAAAGTAAAAAAAAAAAAAAAGAAAAGAAAAGAAAAAAGAGAAGACGCATTGCAACATTTCTATTCAATAGATTCTCATTGTTTTGTACTAGATTTATCATCCCAATATTGATTTAGAAGGAAACATTTGTTTAAACATTCTACGTGAAGACTGGAAGCCAGTCCTTTCATTACAAGCTGTTTTGGTTGGATTACAATATCTATTCCTTGAACCCAACGCTGATGACCCATTGAACAAAGGTATTGAAACATTGTGAAGGTGACAGAAACCAAGGACTAACAAAAAGCCTCCTTTGTAATAGCTGCTGCCGAAATCTTGAGAAGTAATAGAAAGGCATTTGAAGCTAATGTCAAAAAATCTATTGTAGGTGGTTCATTCGATGGAGTTCAATATGATCAAGTGTTGGCCAAGTGAGAAATATGAAATAAAGTTATCTACCACTGTTTCAAGCGAATGAAGCTTTCATGAATCGTACTCATGGTTTTGATTAGCTTTCGGAGTTCATGCATGCATTTTGATTGGATTTAGGATATACATTTTAAGAAAGCAAATAGTTATTCTTGCGTGCTTTGATGCAGTATTTGTATAGTAAAAAGGTATCGACAGATAGACAGTGTTGCAGCATATTTTTATTGCGCATTAAATTGATGTGGGTACCTTGCTGCACTTTTTGCTGGAAATATGGAGCAGCCTTTGATATATGTGCGCTTTTTCGTGATTTTAGTTTCATGTCAATAACTTGCGCCTTTGAAATGTACAAAAAAAAAAAAATGATCTGATATTATGGTCATACCTTTAGAGTAAAATCTTCAGGACCAACTAGCCAGTCGAAATTTGAGAAAGTCGGAGCCAAAGATAATAACACGAGAAAGAAATGCCTTTTTTTTAAAGTGCCGCATTATTGGCCGGCTGAGATATAATAGCTTCTTTTGATCCTTATGATTGGTATGCGGATGATAAAAGATTTAATTTCTTGGTTCTCGAACACACAAAACGCGTCCATTTATAAATCCAATTCGACCTTGACATAGCCAATGCGAGATAATTGATACAAAATCACTTGATGAAAAGTTGATACGATTTCATTGTGTATCGAATGATGCAAAAAAAGAAAAAAACGCATTGCAATTGATATTAAAGTTGCTAATTGCAACTTGATCTATCCAGAATTTGGTTACAACGTGAGGCTATTGCCCTCAATTGCTAATTCAGGTCCGCTAGTAATTAAACTTTTATTTTTATTTTTGGTAACCTGTTTCTTCCTAATAAACAGTAATATCCTGCTCTTCCTTTCCCTTTTTTTTTCTTTCTCTCTCACTCAAGCTTCACCATGGTTTCTGGTAAATTGTCCGCGTTACTCGTTGATTGGACAACAGCTATTACCGAGTTGGATATCCAGGCAGTTCAATTATTACTGGAAAAAGAGCCCGAGTTATTATGGACACCCATACCACACACGATAAATGATGATCATCTTGAACATGAATTAACACAATCCGATCGTCTCGGTACTACATTCCAGCCCATGTGCTCTATTCAGTTCTTATGCTTGTTTTACCAGCCAGAAGAGCAAGACAATGGCCGGATGAAAGTGATATCGTACTTGATCGAGGTAAGATAAAGTTACATCTACAAGGCTATGCGTTTGTGTTGAGTTTCATTTTTATAGTAATCTTTTCACTTTTAGCAATCTTCCTTACATGACCTTGATACACGCTTTTGGGGTGAATGCAATAATACAACCTTGCATCTAATATGCTTTTTAGGGCATCTAGACTTGACCCAACTTTTGATTGAAAAAGGAGTTTCAGTCACCCCTACAAACGAGCTTGGTTATCTACCTAAAGACGTGACAAAAAATAGTGAACTGCAAGAACTTTTAATGCAACAGCAGCAAAAGCAATTAAAAAGAGCAAAGCTATTGGATGTGTCGAGAACCAAGTCGGTAAGACCCAATTACAGCACACCAGACCGATTTAAGTTACTACGTGACTTGGCAGAAGAATCCAGTGTGGTAGGCGATGATCACAACAAAAAAATTGATATTGTATTGGATCGCAAAAAATCGGAAAATCACTACTTTCGTAAAGGTAGAGTCAAGGAAACACAGCAAAAAGTGCTGACTGAGGAGGAAGTAGTTGAATTAGAAAAGCAGCGATCGAAAAGACAGATGGAGGTGGCTCAATTGGTCAAGAAATCGGCCGTCAAGAATAATCCCTTGTTTAAAAAGCTGGAAAAGAAACGTACTTATACTTTGCCTACTCGACCAAAGGAAGAGCCTTCAGCGATTGTCACTGCAACTGAATCGCATCAAGCTTTGGATTCGTTATTGAATTCTATTGATCAGCAAACAGTGGAAGTAGAAAAAGAACCAGAAACAGTAGAAGTACCCAAGTCAAAACGAAATTCCAAGGTCATTTCCACGTTGATAACCAAATCAGTTGTGTCTTCAAGTGTGTTTGTGCAAGCGGATGATTCCCAGCCAGAACAAGACAACGTTTGTGTTACAGAAGATGTAAATGAAACACAAGGTAAATCTATATTCAGCAATGAACCTGCTGAAGTGGTAAATCATCCCACAGAAGAAGGGACTACGGATGAAGATGATGATTATTTTGAATCTACTGTCAACTCTTTGGAGATTATCGATCAACATAACAACGCAACTAAAATGATCTATTCTCCTCCACAAGACGAACTATACCCATTAGAAGTAACTGAATCTGATGATATTACTGAAGATGAAGACGATGAAGACGACGACGACGACGACGATGACTATGAAGAAGCAACGCCTGTTCAATTTGCAACGCGTCTTGTTTCTCCCATTTACAAATCAGTGCTTATATTGAACGAAGACCATTCTATTCCTCAAAAACAGCAGGTCGACAAAATGTCGGATGATTCTGGTGTAGATGTCGAGTTGCCTATGGCGAAAAGAAACTCATCTTTACCAACAATGGCTGTAGAGCCATCAGTGCCAGTGCGGCCTCAAAGATCGGATCTCCGAAGAGGTAGTACTAAAGAAGACTCGGATGATTCAAAAGACATCGACATGAAGAGAATGAGTGGGAGTCAAAAGGCAACTTGGACAATGTCAATGAGTTCTTGGGCTGCCATTTTGGATCGAGAATTTAATTTAGAGGAGCTAGATCAAGAGAAGAAGCTCAAAGAACAAAAACTACAAGAACAAAAACACATTTCAAGTGAAAGTCTGCCAAAAAGAACATCTAGTTATGATTATCTTGGAAGCGGAAAACTGGAAATCTCGGCTGAAGATATGAACCAAATGTTAGGAAACCACAAAACGTCTCAAAGCATGCTGGAACTCTCTTCAACTTTGAAATTTGGAGATTTCGAAACACCAGTTATACCTCAACCTAGACTATCAATGCAACCTCAACCTCAACAGCAGCAGCGGGAGCAACAGCAACAAGCATCATTGTCGCCCCCACCACCCCCTCCACCACATCAAACTCCACCTCAAATTGCAGAACTGCCTCGTTTAAATCCTACGAAATCAGTGATTCGTAAACCTATAGTTGCATCTATGTCTGACTCAAATCTAGCTACTTCCAAACATAGTGCCAGAAAAACCATACCTACCATTCAAACCAATATTCAACATCGTCCACGTAAAAACACAGGCTATGGCAAACTGTATTTGCACGTCAATGGAATCCGTGATATTCTACTACCACTACCCAAAGACCGAGCCTATGTGCGCTGTGTAGTAAGTGACGGTCGATTTGAATACATGTCTCGCTATGAGATCTTGACTCAAAGCATCAATTTCGACTATGAATGTGTGATTGATACACACCCTGATATGATCATCACCATATCCCTACATGTGCGGCCAGATTATGTGATGAAGTCCCGTACACCCTTTTCGCGTCTCTTTACCTCCAAGAAAAAGAAAAAGGAAAGTCTGTCAGGGTATGTCAATAAAGATGATGGTGCTATTGGTCAGGCTCGCTTTGCATTGGCCCATATGGTGCCTGTCTGCTTGGAAACATCCTACTTGGCTGGATTTCATTGTTTCAATGCTTGGTATTCGCGTTCCTTTAAAGAAAGACATCGACAAAAAAAGAAGAAAAACTGTCAAGATCCAGATGATGATGTACTCAAGGTGGTTGGTAACTTTGATGTAGAAATGCTGTATCTACCACAGACAGACTCTCAAAAGGTACAAAGCGTGAATTCAATAAAAAAAAAAAAATTCATAAAGACTAACATGTTCCATTCTAGCCTTTTCCTCGTAATTTACGCGAATGCGATCAAATTATCAAGCAGCTTCGTCATCAGTCTATTGAAGCAACTGAAAAATACCATACTTTTTAAATAATAACCATTGTACCATTTCGTTTTTATTACAATTTTTTTTTTTATATATATTTTATTTTATTTGATAGTCAGTGCCCGGGGAATAAGATATAGCTTTTTAATTGTATTCATCTCCTTGATGCGCAAAAAAGTGTGTATATGCAATAACTAGAAAAAAAAAAAGAGGGGGATTAGTCGAAAAGGCTTTGTTGTTATCATCTTAAGGAAAACCTACTTGTTCCATATACCAATACACCGCCTGAAATACTCATAATCATAGCTGGAACGGTAATCTAATAATAATTTATTATGAATCTCTGCCTCTTGTACATACACATCAACGGCTTACCACTTCAGCATGAGCTAGAACAAAGGGTAAACCTATCAAAACGATGCCTGTGTTAATCTTTGATGTTTTTATATTCTCGGTTCATTTTCTATATGAACATACAAAATCCTGTTACGATAAACATGCCGGTTATAAAATGACCTGCATCAATGGCGCCACTATACAACTAATGCGTTAATATCAGCCATTTTAAAAGAGTGTTATCTTTTCATTGTACCTGTTATAGTCGGACATCAGATCATCTTCTCCTGCACACCTTCCACATAAAGCGTTTGGTAAAGGTGCTAATATATAAGTAGCCACTATATAGATTAAAGTTTAATATTTGTACGTGCACAAAAAAAGAACTACACCTTACCAACTAATAATGGCCACCAGTTACTATTGAAAACAAAAACAAGTTAATAAAAACCGAGAAAGGCTCGAGATTGTAAAAGGCTTACTAGTAGAGTGCGCAAGATAAAATGACCAGTAAAAAGCCAATAGCTAATACAAAGGCTAATGCAATAATGCTAGATTAAAAGGTAATAGATTGTCATGACGATGAATAAACAGATTACATGAGTGCTTTTGATAGCCTTTTTTTTTTTCTTACGCTAATGATAGAACATTTAGTAAGAAAGAAGTCAATAGACGCTCTGTTAATACACCTACTTCTTAAACCAGCCATGTTTTTTGGGATATATACAAGAGTTTCAAGTAAAAAAAAAAAAAAAAAAAAAGAGTAGTGGAAAATAAAAAGAGAAAAGAAATCAAGTGTGTGAGTGTATACTAAGAAATCCATATTCCACTAGATACACAATTCAAACGACGCCAGTATCCAAGTTTCTAGCTTGTCCTTGATTGCATGATACCTCTAGTTCATCCTATGACAGGACTACTTGTAAAGAAAAGTTCAATAAGACTATTGAGAACAAATAGTATGATCTAGTTCCAAAGAGTATAGCAAGAATAGTTGCCGATTAGTATCGACCATTTCTTTCCTATCAAGAAAAAAAAAAAAGAGGGAAGCAATGACAAGTCAACATTTAAAATGGATGCGTTACTTCATCATATTGCTAAATCGCTTTTTAGAACGTTCTTCATATCAAAGATAAGACTGATGTTATATTAAAGGCATAAGGATCAAAGGAGCTTATGTCTTTGCTTTCAAGCGGAATACGAAAATTTTAAGAATGATTGGCAGTCGGAAATGGAACTAATACGGTAGAAGAAGAATTGCAGATCAGAAAACCTATCACTTTATTCCAAATTTTGAACAATGAAAACAATAATCCATTATATAGTTTCTGAGCAAAATTTATGCAAAATCTTATCGATCGGATAGTTTAAACATTGCACCTTGCTTCCAATTAAAACCTTGAGTTATCTGATAAATATATATATGATTGTTTGGATATCTGTTTCCATACCAAATAAATTGAAGCATATTTTTTTTCCCTTCTTCTCTATGAATCAGCTAGCTTTATGATGAAAAAGAACCACGGATATATATAACTCAAACAACCGAGACCACCCTCTTTTATTATTTTACGCGTCATTCTGCCTACAATTCCCGATACCTTGGGTTTAAAACGTCACTTTCCCGATGGCTTAGTTCACGCACTAAAAAAAAAAAAAACGCGTAAAAAAAAATGCTTGAATTAAAGCATAATCTATTTTGCTCTTTTCTCTATAACAAAAAAAAAAAAAATGTCGCTCGAAGATATCATTTCTGACCAATTCTTGGTCCTTGAAGAAGAAACCATGAAGGTAGCTGAAGAAGTTCAAGCTTACCAACGTAAGCTTATGGAGCCTGTCTGGTACAAGCGTCGCGAAATGGTCAAGAAGATTCCTGGTTTCTGGGGACAAGCTGTAAAGTTTTGCACTTATTTTTAGTGTACTCATAAAAAAAAAATAGAGACTCATAATATGTTTGTGTTATAGATTGGTAACTGCCCCATGTTTGGTGTAGATCCTTCTGAAAATGATCTTGAGGCTTTGGAGAATTTGACTGACTTCCATGTCGAATACGATCATGAAAAGCCCAATTACCGTAAGGTGATTGCTGTAAGTGGATATTGTCATAGTTTATAGGTTTAGGTTATTGATCTGTCTATACATAGACTTTCAAGAAGAACGATGTCTTCAAGAATGAAACCTTGACTAAGGTAAAATTAGATCTTCATCAAGCAAGAAAACGCGTTTTAACTGTCTTTTTATGATAGGAATTCTCTATTGATCCTGAGGATGAGGGATGTGTTATTAGCAAGACCGAGGTCGAGTATCATGACAACAAGGCTCCTAGTAAAAAGCGTAAGGCTAGCGAGAACAAAGATGATGAAGATGATGATGACTTTAACATCTCTTTGCTCGAATGGTTTGGTGATGATGATGTTCGTGCTGGTATCATTATTTCGTATGTTTATTTTTAAAGATAGAGGGATTTGTTATTGATGTATATCTATAGTGAGGATATCTTCCCCAATGCTGTTGAATATTATCAAGGTCCCGAGGAAGATGATGATAACGACGAAGATATTGAACTTGGATCTGAAGACGAATCTGATGGTAGGTTTTAACAAGTTTTTTTTTTTTTTTTTTTTTTTTTTTTTTTTTTTTTTAAAAAAAAACCATCGAACTGACATTGATTGTAGAAGAAGAACGTAAGCCCAAGAAGGCAAAGAAATAGATTCTCTTCCCAAATTACTACTATTACTACTACGCGCACATACACGCAATCTTTTGTTATATAATCTTCTGTACCATTCTTTTAAACAATAAAACCCCATGATAATAAACAAAACAAAAAAAAACTCCACAGCTACCAAAAAAAAAAAAAAAGTAATCCTCAATTCATATATATATATAAGAGGTTTCTATCAAATAGAATCGAGTTTGCTGAATAGGAATTGCGGTTTCTCGCTGCTTTTTTTATTGTCTTGTAAAGAAGTAACTTAAACCTTGAAACCACGAGAAGCACGCTTACCACGAGCACGCTCGAACTTGCGACCCTTGGAACGAACATAGGGCTTCTTGTTCTTGTGGGGACCCATACCGAAGTGCTTGACGGATTCACGAGAGTTCTTGGCACCACGGATAAGGATGGTGTTGGCACCAGTAGGAGCACGGAGAGCCAATTGATCCAAGGTCAAGACTTCACCACCAGCCTTCAAGATACGAGCCTTGGCAGTCTTGGTGAAGTGAAGAGCAGCAACAGAGAGCTTGGGGAGGTCAAGAAGACGAGAGTCATCAGTGACGGAACCAACAACGACAACAGTCTTGCCTTCCTTGTTGTTCTTGACAACACGAGAGACAGTGACGGGAGGACGGTTGACGCGAGACATAAAGAGACGCTTCAAGACGACCTTGTTGAAGTTGGCATCAGTACGACGAGCAAGGAAACGGTAGAGCTAACAAAACAGAAACATGAGTCAAATAGGTTCAATTGACATGGCTAGCTTTGTTCATTTACCTTAACCAACAAGGCCAAGTAGACATTGTCAGACTTGGGAGCTGTACGGTTGGAGTTCTTGACGTGGTGGTTCTTTAAGTCAATACCCTATTAGAATTGAATTGAAAAATTGTAAGCATTTCAAGTCGAATGGGATTCAGAAGCATGCTTTGTTTTATATAATTGAATAATATTATACAGCAAAATGTCGAACAAATGGGTGGCTGGACAAAGTGCAATCGACACATAAAATATTGCTGTGTTATTATATATCTTTCATCCATCCATCCATTTGTCGAGTATTACTGCTTGATTGTCTATATAAAACACGGCATCCATTATGATTGATGGCTCTTTACCATTGTAACAGATGTTTTGACAGCTAAAGTAAAGAAGGATTCATCATTTTGCTGCCCCAAGCTGAGTGTATGAACCCTCCGTTCCATCTGCTCCTTCTCAGCTTGATTGACTTTGCTCGAATGCCCGGACTCCACAGGCTTTGAAGTTTGCGATTTGGTCCAATTAGATCATTTCAAACTATGCTGATTAACCAATAAATTGCTTTCTTTTAAATGATTCAACTTCCGCATTTCGGTTTGGAAGGAGCCTATTTTATGCTAGAAACCACTCTTTTTTATTATATAACAATCGACTCTGGATGATGCGACTTTTTTCTATCTTATAACGCGTTTTTCTTTGAAAATCATTGATCGTAGCTAATTGTAATTATTTTAAATTTAGTGCTACTAAAAGCAAACAGTGTTCACTAGGCAAAGAATAAAGCAAATATTTAGCCAATGAAGGCTATAAATTAACAAATTCGAAAAAATAAACACAATGTAATAAATGCATTAGAGATTAACGGCGTCACTACCAAATGTAGCAGATAATTCCAAACATGAACTACTAAACGGTTGGGATCTCTACATTGTTTACGTTAGGAAGAATTTGGGAATTCTCTATAGTATGTAACAAGCACCTGTTTGTGAGCTGCAAATTTATGAAAAGTTGTAAAAAAAAAAAATCGATTCTCTTTGGAGAGATATAAATATTACAAGGAAATAGAGAGAAAAATACTGCTCCAGATGGCAATATATATATATATACCGTTAGAAGTACTTTATGCCGGATTACTTGATGATATAACTACAAAAACAAGTGCGTCAAAGATGCGCTTTTTTTATATATTCTATTTACGTTTCTCAAAAAATAAGCCATTATTTAGACTTGCTTCTGATCTACGCACAATTTTCTGAAATTTTTAAAGTTTGTCGATGGCACTTTACGATGAATCCTCATATTCAATCATAATCAGCCAATGAAATAAATTGTTTTTGCATTATTAGCTACAGCGGTAACAGTATTGAACCAAAAACTTGGCAAGTAAGGCAAGCAGAATAAGCCATAGATGGTACAGAGAAGCTACAGGGGAGAGAAGCTGATAATAAACGGTGTAGTAATGTCCAAGTAATAATGGCTGGAAACCAGTTTATAGATAAATGTAATGATATCACTTTCATCACCTAACAAATAGAGAGCCTAGCCTATTGACATATCCGTTGTGATCCATGGATTATATAAAAGCAGTGTATCTGATTTATTTTCGCGTCAACAAATCCCAGGGATTCAATTGCTTGTACATACTACTAAATAGGATGTGCTGCGACCGACATATCTTCGTTCAAGACATATACTAGATTCGCCAAACCAAATTGATACCAAGTCACACACGGAGGGAATGCTTATATAATACAACAAGAGCGAAAGCAATGGTTCACCTTTTCTCTTTCTGAATAAAGCGATCTTTACAATTATGGACGAAACCAGACTATCTGACGATCTACTTGAACTCATTAGCAAGAATATTGCTGAATATTCGGAAAAGCTAACAAAGTTGGAAGAAAACTTTGACATCACGACCAAGGCAACATTGCGAAAAATAACAGAATCTCACCAAGAATTGGAAGAAGATCGCGATCGCATCCGTGGTACACGTATAAATTGCATACAAAACTGAATCGAAAAACTCACCGTGTTGTTCTTTTTCTCAAAAGAAAAAAAACAAAGCTTAGAGCAAGAAATTCAGTCAACTAAAGAGTCGATCGCGACGTATGAACAAAGTATGTTTTCTTTTGGTTAATTCTCTATTGTCGGGATCCTCAACTGATTAAATATACAGAAATAGCACAGATAGAAGACAATAATAGTTCACTCGTCAAACGCGTCAAGGAACAAGAAGAAGAACTAGCGAAAAGTAGGCAAAAGACCGAGACTTTACAGAACAGAAAAGAAGAATTACTGCGACGTCTACAGCAAAAGCAAGATGACTTGAATAACAAGCAATCGAGCGTTCAAATACAGAAGCAATTAGCTAAAATCGATTTGGAAGCTTGTAAAAAAGCCACACAATTAGACGTATCAACAGTTGGAGGTATAGTTTTTTGATGTATAAAAAGGTATATGCTACTTATATATCGTTATAGAAGAAGAAATCCAATTTCAATTTGGATGTATTAATAAACATCATCCAGAAGAAACTTATACCTTTCGCTTGTTTATTGATGAAAAGCAGCAGTATTCTGGTAAGACAATGAGGTTCTACGATAACGCTCAAATGTTGACCTTTTTTATGCAATAGTACCCCATTGTTCGCCACCTGTACAGAATATGGCATCATTTTTATATCAACTCAACAAGGATCGCGATCTTTTTACTTTTGTAAAACGAGTGAGAAAGGCTTTTGTGGATCAGGCTGCCGCTTGATCTTACAATAAGGTCTTTGCTTTTATCGTTTTTCATCCTTTCTTAACCAAACTGCTATGTACAAAAATAAAATAATATTATGGTATGCCCTTATCTTTTTGAATGAGAAAAAGAAAAGAAACGTATTTGGGATGGAAACATCAAAGATCTCAAGCTCTTGTAGTACCGAGTTAATTTTCATTCAACAAACTTTACTTCATGGTCACCATACTTCTCAATCAAGCACACCCTTCAGCATTTTATCAAATACAAGACATGGTCCATAGATGCAACAGGAAGAGAGAAAAAGTTCTGGGGTGTCTTTTATCTTTTATCTTAGGATAAGTGGATGTCCTCTCAACATGAATTAAATACAACGAAAGTCAAAGTAACTAGGAGCGACAAGGTTGTCTCTTGTGTGAATGTCCTTGGTCTTAATTCTTATTTTTTTTTTCCAGCTCATAAACCTTGTTTAACAAAGGACCATTCGAAGAAAACACCATGTTAGATACATTAACGTGTTTACTGGGGAAAAAAAAAAGTGATTTGGTCCAAAGAGAGATTAGAGTGTTTCGTAAGTGAAATAGAGCAGTGATGATAGTGATTTTGGAGTTGCTGTTGGTTTGGCAGACTCGGGCCCATAGCTGTTAAAGGATCTTTAAAGATATGGAAGAAAAAGATGGAAATGTCATACCCCAAGCAAATAATACCTCATGTCATATTAGTACATATGCGAGATAGCATTATATCCATGGATTTGAAAACTTGCCGTGCCCTGTAAAATATATTTACAAACTTATCAGATCCATGATTGGACATCTGAACACTTTGCTTCCTGGTATGTGGGCGGCCCATCGAGTTTAAAATCAAACTCAACAACATCATCAATCGACCATTCACATTTGTTTCAAATCTATATTGTTTCTTTCAAAAGCCCATCTTTTGATACACGCTATCTTCTTCCATATTAATGTTGATATCGTTCTCGATAGCTGTTTGTAATCAAATCCAACCAAGCTTAAAAATGAACATAATGCAAATAAAATCGCATACAATGGAGAAATGTCATTCAATATGTAAAAAATCAATGTAGCAAGCGAGATCTATATAGTATTTAGATTTATACAAACAGCATATTTGTCCAAAATGATAGGATGATGCTTGTTTAATCTAATGACAAGACAGTTCAACACATATTCAATAAGGCTCGCATTTAGCCATGAGATTCAGCTAAATAACAATATATCGCCTTACTTAATTCAGCGTTTTGTATATCCTCCATTACATGTATTTCAAAGTAAACTAATTCTAATGACCTATAGATCTCTAGCTGATCTTGATCAGATATCTCATCCAATTAGCATTCCATGCTTAAAATGAACTACTGCTTGTATTAAAACTCTAACTGTTGCTCAATTAGAATATAAATTACTAACTGAGAACGCAAAAGTTAAACAAATGTATTCACATCAAAAATGATTAGTTTTTCAGATATTTACTATCAGGCAGGACACATGGTACAAGGAGAAAGCACTACCATATGTCAACTTGATAAGCATTATACTTTCTCTCGGATATATTACAAGTAAAAGAGCAAGAAGTGGACATACAATTCCAATTCACCATTACTAGTTTAGGTTCTTTATTATTGGCTCCATAATAAATAATTAGCAGTCATTTTCGACACAAAAGCAACGCGCCCAAAGTCGTGTTTTTTTTTTCTTCCTCTTTCCTTGTGCTCGTAAAACAAGAGAAATGCAGTCAACTTTACACCAAACAACATTAGGTGATCCTATAGATAATAGCTCACAATCACTGAAAAGGATTTGCAAGTCATACAAAGATGCGTACCTTACAACCATGAACCAGTTTCACTATCGTTATTATAAATCGCTTGGTCTTTTCTCAGTTGTGTTTGCTATACTTTTCCAAATGAGATTCTCTTTTAGTTATCGTATGTAATGCCAAATCTCAAATTAACAAGAAACTAACACTGAATCTAGAAACACTGATTGATTTGCTCTCGTTGCGAACTGCATTCTTTTCTCTCCTACTCTTTGTGACTGGACTTACTCTTTCATTTACGCGTGCAGTGGCATTCACAAGTAAAGTATCCTGAAGCAATGGTCCAAATCACCCTGCTCTAACCAAAGACACTTGTAGTTTGGGAGCCAACATACCCTAGTTACCTTGCTGAACTCATTGCCACATGGCTTTCTGTTGACAATTTCTTTCTTTTATGCATTCATACCGTATTCAGTTTGGTCATTGTTCGATTCTATTTCTCTATTATTGCTGGTGAAAAGTATACTTTGGAATTCCTCTTGCAACCACCAGGGTAAAAATTGAGAAATAATCGCCTTACTATGGATTATAATCTAACGCTGTATAATAGACATTATTTGGGTGCTCGCCAACTGAATCAAGAAAATATCTTTATTACCGTCTACTCCATCATTTTAGCTTTCAACTATACATATCACTTTCTTGCAAAAAAGTCTTTAGTTGTCAAGATTAATAATGTTCAAGTAAGCTTTTCATGTGTTATTATTTTATATCTTTCTAAATCCCTTTTTTTTAAGCAACCATTCGCTAATGATATCAAGACGAGCTTTGCAACCATTCTTTGTAACTCGGCCATGAGAGCCATCTACTCTTTCAGAAACACTTATTTCACCTTTATTTTCTGTAATGGCACCATTTACTATTATGTTGCCCGTTTCTTTGGCATTACCTACTTTTATAGAGTCTTGGATTCACCCATTATCGGTTTCCATTGGATCGATATCCACCTTTTCCTTCGTTTAATCATTGCTGGTATTGTCACCATGTGTACTTTTAACACTGCCAATCGTTTATACGATATCATTTATTCTACTGTAAGTATACTTTCCAGAAGCTACATTCAAACACTAATCATGTTTCTAGACCGTGCCTGTCACTGATGATTACGCGAATCAATTCGATTGCCTTATTGATGGTCTTTCTGACCCCAAGGACAACGCCAAGATTGCCGCGTTCTCTGAACTTGTTCTGCTTACTTGCAAGCGTCCTGATAAAAGAGCTGAATTATTCCGTACAACTGGAAAGGATTTGAAGGAAAGCGCTTGGTATAGAATCATGACCCAATGCTTGAATGTTATCAATGAATTGAAAACCAAGATTGATATTGAGTACAATGGTGTTCAAGCTGGTAAATACCATCTTAAAACAAAACATCAAATTATCTTATTAACGCCTATGTTTTTTTAAGCTGCAGCTCCTGTTCCTGTTGCTAAACCAGCTTCAGAGCAACAAGTACGTAATCGCTTACAATTGAGTGAAGGGGACATTTATGCCCCTCCCAAGACAGAGTGTTCGAAATTCGATGATCGAACCCACACCATCTTCTCTTCTGCTGCTGCCAAATGCGCACCTGTTGACATTACAACTGCCGTCTCGACTAATTGCGTTCGCAAAGCATGGGACAAGCTGAACCAGCACGAACTTGTCAAGATGCTTAAACAGATTGAAATTCAAATCGGATGTAAAGGGGCCTTGGAGTATTATTATGCCGAAACTGTTACACGTCGTATCCAAACTGTATTTAACAAGTATCAATTGGTGATTTGGGCAGTTCAATCTTTGGGCAGTTTGACAGCTGCTTCTTTGAAAGAAGATCCTTATGGATATGTGCAGAATGATCTTGATAATGTCCTAAACCAATTATCCACTTGCTTGGCCGTGGTAGAAAAATACCTTGCATCACCACCTCAACAGTACAGCAAATTGTTGAAAGAAGATGTCGTTGTCCAAGAGTCTGAAGCCGTGCTTATGGGTAAGTGCAACATAAAATTCAAGTTAATATACGTTAACTAATTTGTTTCATTTAGCCTTGCGTGAAGCCATTTATCAAATCAAGATGACCTTTGAAGATTATCTTTGATACTGAAAAGATAATGTAAATAATAATAAAAAAAAAGCAATAATCATATGAACACTTTATTCAAGACCATGTCAACTGTACGCTAGCGAAAGTATAACTCACAAAATCATCACTGCTTAATTACGCTATCTAAAACCTGATAATTCGAGCCTTATTGGCTTTTCATCTATTGAAGTACTACAATATTGACCTTGAGATTTGAGTGAGGCACTTTATAGACCATACTTCTGATATGTCTAATACTACTAGAGAGTAATACAAAAGTGGTTTCATCACTGTATACTAGATACCATAAGACTTTCTTGGTTTCCATTGGCTTTTTGACATGAACTATTATGATAATTTTCCCTCAAAGTTGGCTAAGAGCTGTGATTTGAAAATTTGATCCCATTTTTTTATGGTATCATACACTAGAACTGTTATCTAATCGATGTCCAACAAGTACATTGTATTTTAAGGATACATTTTTCATATCATATCCTATTACATCTATGATAATCTATATGTTTTTTTTTTCATTAGTCCCGGTCTAATGTACATTTAAATAATGTTCCATGATTTAGAATGAGCTTCTGCTTCTATCAGAATCCCTATATAACTAAAATTCAATGGATATATTACGCTAATCAATGATTGATATTGCATACATTAGATATACATAATAATCTATAGATTTCTAGGTTAAACTTTGCCAAAATTTGTATCTGACAGATATTTCATACTTAAAATGAGCGGCTGAACCCATTAGGTTGTCCAATTCATTGTAGTACAATGATTATGTTTGTTACCTTGTCAGTCATTTAGTCTGTGTACATCACATTTTCTGTTTTTGGCCACTTGAGTTGACTTTGATTATTAGACCAATCATTTTCATAGCTAAGACTAAGTTACCCCGAAAGGTGACGTATAAACAAAACTCGCTCAACAGAAGCTAGGGCGGGTCACTTCGCTTATTATTTCCTCTTACTCTCAATAAGATCCTTACATTTAATTATTCATAATGGTAGGCATTAGAAAAAAAAAAAAAAGGATTCACTGTCATTGATCGTAACTGATTCATATTTATTGAACTAGGGTGCTGTTAGTCGTTATCCTTATCCTAAAGAAGTTTGGTAATTGCAACAATGCCTTTACTTCAACAATATTTTACTTACTTTGACCGATCGTACATAGGTCTCCTGCTGGTGGTTGGTGGTCCAGACCCAAGACCTGGAAGTCCAACACTGCCATTGCCGCTCTTGGTATGGCTGTTACTCTCGGTGCTATTTGGAGAGTCTCTGCCGAGAAAGAGGTAACCATTTTGATATATATATATATTCTCACTGGCTTGACATTGACATTTTTTTTTTGTTTTGTTTGAAATAGGTTCGTTATCAACAACCCAAGCGTTGGATCCCTTCCATGATGGTAATATATTCAACAAAAGCGTATTATTACATATACTAACGTCCTTTTTTTTTTGGTAGTGGGCCAAACAATACAAGGATCAACAACAATAGAAAGTTTCTTTTTCGTTTACCCTCTTTTTCTTCTTCTAATTAACACACGACCTCAGTCATCAACACACAATAAAAAATCAACCAAAGCTATATATTATCATGGAAAGTTTATGTATTATTTTTTATAATTCATCTCTATTAGTAGATTCCTCAAGAATCTCAGTTTCTGTCAAAGTGACTAGGGGCGTTTCAGCAGCAATTTCGCTCACAATAGATTCGATAGTAGTAGTAGTAGTAGTAGCAGTAGTAGTGGTAGTAGGTATTTCTAAGTTTGTAGTTGTCATACTGGATGATGTATCGTTGATTTCAGGTTTAAAGAACGGTTGAATATCAACAATAGTGGTGATCCATAGTAGAATGCCAGCAACGAGACAGGCCAATAGCAATGTGTAGAGTGGATTGATGATTAAACCTGTAGGGAATTGAATAGGAAGCGAAACTATGCAGCATGTACCCTCTGCTGAGCCACTGGCTATTAATCGTCTATCAGGACTGATAGAAATGCATGTAATCGAGAATCCATGCGCACCTTTGATTTTAGTCAAGGTCTATTTACAATGTTTGAAATGATAGGTTTAAGCCAAAAATACAACTCCTTTTTTTTTCTTTTTACCTTGAGTGACATGGCATCCATTACAGTGATGCTTAAATCTGCACTTGCATATGCTAATACGGCACCATCTTGACTCAGTGTAAAAGAAGTGATAGGACTATTTCCCACCTTAACCGCCTTTAATTGATCTAGCGAATAAGCATCATATTTGACAATGTAAGCGCTAGGCTTTGCGATGCCATTCACTACGGCAAAACCAAAATCCTTAGTGTAACCGCGTCCATATCTGAAAGTAATGAGTTACATATTTCTCGCAATTCATCTACTTGCCTACCTAAATGCTCTGAATTCAGATCTGCTGCCTTTGGTAATAGTTGAAGAAGAAATGGTTTGTACGATTTGGCCAACGTTTTTACCACGAAGGTTGACTAGTTTCAACCCATCTCTTAATACACAAGTCAACTTTTCTTTTTCCAAATTAATATCAACGTCCAATACGTCGTCAACTTCAGATAGGGTGATAGGTCCGGAAGAAACAGATTCAAATGAAGGGTACTTAAAGACATTAACTTTTCCATCAGTCGTTCCTGTAGCGACCAACATTCCATCTTCACTAAAACGTACGACTTTCTAAAAGCGAAAAAAAAAGGTTAATCTATTGTCTCTTGGTGCACTTTTTTACAAATTTTTTACTTGAAAATGAATTGGATCTTGGCTTTCCACTGTTTTAACAGCCTTTTCCAGTTCAAACCTTAGAAAAGTCGCGTTTTTTTTTCTTTTAGTATGGTAGTTCATGGATGTGTATATCTTAGCTTACTTGTCCTCAAACACCTTAAAGGCACGACAACTATCGTTTATACCTTTTTTGATATTTTTTTCTGACGCGTTGACTCCAGTGACAACGGTTGGTTTCTATTTGAAAGGTTATGCAAAATGATAAATGGCGCAGATTGAGTAAGTAGACTTACGGTTGGGTGAACATCTAAACACATGGGTGCATCTTCATCAGCCTCAAACTCAAAGGTAGCATCTTCTTCCAAGTCTTTACGACGAATATCAATTTTAAATGAAGTCTATACATTGACATTAGCAAGTTTTTTTTTAATGAATTTATCGAAATTTGAAAGCATACCAGCCTATTCTTGACACCTGAACGTGAAATGCCTCCACCTCCGCCGATTATCAATTGGTTCTTTGAAGTAAAGCCGAGACTATAGATAGGAAGACCAGTTTTTACTTGAAAAGAAGGACAGCTCATAATAACAAGATTTTTATATCAAGAAGAAAGAAGGGTCTGAATTTAATTTGTACAGCTTACTTAGTGGTGTAATCCTATCGAAACCCCGCTTGTCTCTGCGCAAAAATGTTGTGGCAAATCAGGCTTTTTAACCTTTATGCAATCACAAAAAAAACTACGTTCAGTGTATAGCAGTTTTTATCGATACCAAGAAATGATTACCAAGTATAAATCCCAATAGAAAAAAAAAGATTGTATTTTATTCAAGAAGATTAGAACTAAAGGACATGAATTACTGCTTCAGGTAATAAATTGCTGTATACATAATAGGGACCTTGACTTGTCGATCACTCTATATTAAAATGATCCTAGAAATTCAAAGAAAAATACGATATGCTATTTACGCAGTTTAATCGTACATCTATTTCTGCGCAGTAATTTTAATATACTTTGCATGTATTGATAATCGCTTATGAAAAACAAGGTCAAAATGTAGATCGCTTTTTTAATTTCATGCTCTGATCTTGTCTTTGATTAAATATTCTAAATCTTTTCTGGGTTATAAAGTCCCAGGAGGTTGCATAGCAGTGCACATCATTGTAATATTCTTGACGATACTCAAGCGCAGTTTTAGAGATTTAGTATCTAAGGCAACGATCTACTTATCAGTCAGTAACACATATATATTGTTTGGCAGCACTGGAACCTGATACAGCATATGGTGGTATTTTGTCAAAGAAAGTTTCATAGTTTTAAAGAAATATATAATACGATAGTTACATCATTCAGTATGTAAATGCGTATCAAAAAGTTTTTATTATTTTCCTTGCGAACTAAATCTTGATTATATATGTCAATAGATATCAATATGCATATACTATTTCCTGGCAAATGAATGATCAGCTTCGCCCTCTGAGCTCTATTATGTATGCAAAGCAAAAGATTAGCACTGTTAGTTATGCATTGCGCTTTTGTCGTATCTTACATCTTCGTCGGGCCTATTTTAAAACCAAAAGTTAAACAGATTTTCTTATATCAATGCTCAAACTTACACCTCACCCAAAATTGTTTGGAGTTCTCTTACCCTTTCTAAGAGATCTTGCTTATCCTGAATTAGGCCACGAATATAATCCACCGCTATAACAATGTCAGTTTCACATTCAAACTACTAAATGTAAACATACATTTTTGCAAGATCAATGATTCACTTCTATGACAGCTATCAAGTGCAGGTACTATATTCACTAATTGATCGAATCCAATTCTAATGTTGGCTCTTCTCTTTTGTTCACTAGCTATATGATTCGCTTTCTTTTGTTCTTCAGAAAGCAGTTCATGTGCTGGTTTTCTAGCTCTGCCGCTGCTCCTTGATTCTATTGAAGGCGATCGGGTTTTCGAATAAGGTGACGCTTTGTTCTTTTCTTTACGCTTTTTATCTATACAACAAGAAGTTTGAATCAAAATAATCAGATGAAACAAGTTACATACTCGAATGGTCCGTATCAAATGTTTCAAGTTCGTTCAAAAAAGACTGCAGTTTGCTATGTTCGGCCTCAGAAAACATGTCTAGTATTGTTCAAGTTGATAAAAACAAGTTGGAATTAGAAAGAATAAGTAATTGTACCTTGTTGGTTGGCATCTTGACTCGACATTTCAAGACTATATGTAAGATAGTAATATAGAATATGGTTAATAAAGAAAGGGAAAGCATGTGATAAACTGGATCAAGACAAAAACTGCTTGACAAGTAGTAAAAGAATCTCCGCGCGGTTTTTATGCGAGTAAAAGTCGCGTCACACATGACGTTTCAGGTTGTAAATATATTGCTTGGTGTGAATATACTGGTCAAGATCAATGGTGAACCGAGATTATTTTTCAAGACTCAGGTAAAAATATAATGGAAAAAAAAAAGTATGTTCTTTCTAATGAGCATCTGAGCTCTACATTCATGCCGATGGGTGTCAAACATCTTTGATGGTATACTTTATAGCAGCTCAAACGATAATAATGCATCATCTTTTGCCAATACAATTTCTTTTACAGTGGCTCATTCTGAACATGGGCTACTAATCGCATGCGACGATTCGTCAAGATCGATCTAGAAATCTATAAATTAGTGCACAATGCCGATTTTTCAAGCTGTAATTATTTAGTGGGTGTATGTTTATGCGCTCAATGCTTGATATTAATAATAGAAAATGAATGCGTAAATACGCTCAAGTTATAAACCTGTACTATTTGCTAGATATCACAGTAGATATCCTAGTATGGCCAGTTTCCTGGGAACATAGTTGCCATGATGCTCGGATGTATTTATAGAGATGATTTCTTGTTTTGGTAATGGCTTCCAGGGATAATTCATCGTTGGTATGGTGAAGATAAACTACTTTCAGGAACATTAGGTATCTCACTGCCAGGGCGGTAGGCCTCGATGAGCAAATTTTTCTTTGATACTTTTGGTTTTGTATTATCATATATCGTGATATCACAGCAGTATAATTTATATTAATCAGCTTCCAATAAAAAAAGACGCGTCTATCAAAGAAACTAATAGTAGAGGACGATATGCTGCGTTCTGATTGGTATTTTACTTTCTCTGTTCGAAAATTTTATACGTGACTTGGCCCTTTGGATTGATAATAATGCGAGCTACCCTAATAACTTTTTTTCCTTCTCTTTCTTTACTGTATATCTTTTTTTATTGTGAATATGGCCGATGCTATTTTAGACTTTAGTAAAGAACTCGATGTTACTTTATTAGACCAGGTCGTTATGACCTTTTTCACTGGTTCTGGTAGTGAAGTAAGTCATTTTTTTTTTACTTTTTACCTAATCTTGAGTTTCACACGTTATTTTACAGCAACAATTAGCGCAACAGATCTTGACTCAATTTCAAGATCACGAAGAAGCTTGGACTCGAGTCGATGGTATCTTGGAAAACTCCAAGGTCCCTCAAACAAAGGTAAGCCTCTTTTTTGTCAAATAACTATGGATAAATAATAAACGCGTCCCTGTGTTAGTTTATCGCGTTACAGATCCTTGAAAAATTTGTCCAGACTCGATGGAATACTTTGCAAGCAGACAGTAGGAACGGTAAGCATCATTCGTTAATGGTCTTTTATATATATATATAGATACATATATTTAACTTTGACCTAGCTATTCGATACTTTATTGTTAACGTTATCGTAAAGCAATCCTCTGACGAAGCAAACTTAATAAAGGAGCGTACCTACATCAACAAACTCAACATGGTTCTCGTTCAGGTAATGTACATACCTACTTTTAAAGATATTTTAATTCACTAACCCGTATAATTTATAGATCTTGAAACAGGAATGGCCTCATAACTGGCCTTCTTTCATTCCTGAAATTATCTCTTCTAGTAAATCCAACTTGGCTCTTTGTGAGAACAATATGGCCATCTTGAAATTATTGAGGTATATATATATATATATAAAGACAATGAAATTTCCTGTGCTATGACTGACTAACTGAACCTGGGTAATAGTGAAGAGATCTTCGATTTCTCTGCTGAACAAATGACTCAATTGAAAGCAGCCACCTTGAAGACTCAAATGAAACAAGAGTTTGCCGAGATTTACAATCTGTGTAGAGAAGTACTTGATAAGGCTGTTAAGCCTAGCCTTATTAAAGCGACCCTTGAAACTCTATTGAGATTTGTTCATTGGGTACCTGTTGGCTATATCTTTGAAACCGATCTTATTGAAACGCTTCGTAACAAGGTAATTGCAGTTAATTATTTCGCCACTGAATATGCTATTGACATCTCTTTATAGTTCTTTGAACAACCTCAATTCAGAAATGTCACTCTCAAGTGCTTTACTGAGATCAGTGGATTGGAAATTAATGAAAACTATTACGACAAGATTGTAGGCATGTTCACTAGCATTATGACTGCTACAAATACCATGATCCCTCCCAGCACCAACATCGCCGATGTTTACGAGAACAGTAATGATGATGATCAAGAATTTGTTCAAAACTTGGCCTTATTCCTTACTGGCTTCCTCTCTGCTCACTTGAAGGTAGCATATAGAGTGAATTATTTTGATTATAGTTTAACCGACTCTCTTTTTTTTTTGTTAGGTTGTTGAGCGATATACTGGTTCTCATGAACTGCTTGTCAACGCTCACTTTTATTTGATCAAGATTTCTCGCGTTGAAGATCGTGAAATCTTCAAGATTTGCTTGGAATATTGGGCTAAGCTCGTCCAAGGTTTGTTTGAGGAAGCTGCCTCAGCTGGACAGGGCAGTGGCAATCTTTTGGATTTGAACAGTATGGGTGGATTCAATGGTGCTTCTAGAAAGAATCTTTATGTTGCTGTATTGTCCAACTTACGAGTCGTTATGATCGAATGTATGGTGAAACCTGAAGAAGTCTTGGTCGTAGAGAATGATGAAGGTGAAATTGTTAGAGAATTCGTAAAAGAAAGTGATACTATTGTCTTGTACAAGAGCATGAAAGAAGTTCTTGTCTATCTTACCAATCTTGACGTCAATGATACTGAAGAAATCATGACTACCAAGTTAGCTAGACAGGTAATACATATATTTTTAAGAGTACAGATATGGTACTGACCCATTTTAAATAGATGGATGGTAGTGAATGGTCTTGGAACAACTTGAACAAGTTGTGTTGGGCCATTGGTTCTATCTCTGGTGCTATGAATGAAGAGACTGAAAAGAGATTCTTGGTCAATGTTATCAAGGAGCTTCTTTCTTTGTGTGAAATGAAACGCGGTAAAGATAACAAGGCTGTAGTTGCTTCCAATATCATGTACTGTGTAGGTCAATATCCTCGTTTCCTCAAGGCCCACTGGAAATTCCTCAAGACTGTTGTGAATAAGCTGTTTGAGTTTATGCACGAATCTCATGAAGGTGTCCAAGACATGGCTTGTGATACCTTTATCAAGATTTCTCAGCAGTGTAAGCGTCACTTTGTGGTGCAGCAGCAAGGTGAAACTCATCCTTTTGTTGAAGAAATCCTTGATAATGTCAGCCGTATCACTTCTGATCTTGGTGCTCAACAAATCCATACCTTTTATGAAGCCATTGGTTATATGGTAGCTGCTCAAACGAACGGTCCTGCTCAAGAAAGACTCATGATCAAGTTTATGGAAATGCCCAATTCTGCAGTGAGTAACAAAAAGCTGATATATACACCTTTTTTTTTATTGATCATCGTTTTTTTTTTAGTGGGAGAATATGATGGCTCAAGCCAAGCAAAACACCGATTGTTTGCATAACGCACAAGAGATCAAGGTATTGTCTAACGTTCTCAAGACCAATGTCGCTGCTTGTACTTCAGTTGGATCAGCTTTCATTCTTCAATTAAGCAAGATTTATATGGATTTGTTGGCACTTTACCGTATCATTGGTAAATTGGTTTCTGAAAGTGTAGCCACTCAAGGTCTTATTGCTACAAAGACACCCAAAGTACGTGGTTGGAGAACGATCAAGAAAGAAATCTTGAAATTGGTGGACACCTACGTTGAATGTACTACTGATATCAATACCATCAATACTGTCAATACCAACATGGTTGATCCCTTCTTGGAAGCTGTCTTGACTGATTACAATTCTAATGTTGATACTGCTAGAGATGCTGAGGTATTGAATGTAATTGCCACTATTATTAACAAGTTACAAGTAAGACAAAAAAAAATTAGACGCTTAGTATGTAATACATGTACTCATTCTTCTGCTAGCACTTGATGACCCCTCGTGTTCCTATCATCTTTGAAGCTACCTTTGAGCCTACATTGAACATGATTACAAAAGATTTCGCAGAATACCCAGAACATAGAACAGGTTTCTATTCCATGTTGAGAGCCATCAATAGACATTGTTTCCCAGCCTTATTAGAACTTGCACCTGCTCAATTCAAGCTCTTTATCGATAGTATCGTTTGGGGATTCAAGCATACTATGCGTGATATTGCAGACCTTGGCCTTGATATCTGTGGTGAATTGATCGATAATGTTAGTCGTGCTGATGCTGCGATTGCTGGTGCCTTCTACCAGTCTTACTATCTCAGTATTCTCCAAGATATATTTTTTGTTCTTACAGATCGTGATCACAAGAGTGGTATGTTACGGCCGTAGTTATATATAGGATTGCTATTAACAGAGGAAATTATAGGCTTCAAGGGCCAAACTGAAGTACTGGCCCGTCTCTTCCAGTTGGTCTCTAATAATATGATCAGTGTACCACTTTATGATCCATCCCAAGTATCTAATCCTAATATGAGTAATGCTGACTTTTTACGTGATTATGTATCCACTCTACTTCAAAATGCATTCCCTCATCTTCAGTCGTAAGTTGTGGTTGATTCTCTATATACATATTGATACTAACGCTCTTGCATATATAGCGGCCAAGTCAAGGTATTCGTACATGCCATGTTTGAATTCAATAATAATGCACCCAAGTTCAAGTTGGAAGTACGTGATTTCCTTATTCAACTAAAGGAATTTGCTGGAGAAAATGCCGAACTTTACCTGGAAGAAAAGGAATCTGAATTAGAGGCCCAAAGAAAGGCTGAGATGGCAAAGGCATTATCTATTCCTGGTATGGTTAAGCCTTCTGAGTTACCAGTCATGGATGAGGACGAAGCTCTTTAATCTATCATACACCAAAATACACACACACACATATATATATATTCTTATAGCAGAGAACGATCATTATTACATTACAAAATATATATTTTTTTTAAAAAAAAAGAAAAGAAAAGAAATAAACAAGTTTTTTATATAAGTGAAATATATTAAGAGATTAACAATAGATATATGTTGTATTATGAGTAGTATAACTGACAAAAATTATTCGACAGGTAATAGAATAGAAGATGTACCATGAGGGATGCTTCTATTATAATCATTATCTTGCTCTTCATCCTCGTTTTTGTTATCATCGTCTTCATCATCATCATTCGTATCAGGAATACTAACCAGGCTAGTAGGAATTAGGCCATACGTTTGGGATAACAAGAGAAATCTTGCGTAAAGATAAGTCTCGTTCTAATTAGACTGATTGGTTAAAACGCTCAAGACACATGTTCATATACTATGCTTACTTCAAAAGACTCGTATATCTCTCTATGATGAAAGTAGGCGTGTGCAAATATACGATAAAGTCGTCTTGCAATAGATTGAAAGTGTTTTAACGAAGGTTCAGGTACAGAAATTCTAATGTCCAATGTCAAGATAAAACGCCATTTATAATAGGTAAAAATATATATTACCTGCTTGGAAAGTACTTGGAGTTATTCAACAAGATCGTAGCGCCGTCTAGAGTATGAACGATATAATCAATAGCGGGACACTAAGAACAGAAATCAAATTAGAGAAAACAATATGGCAAGTGTATACAAAACACCTACTGATTGGGTTGATGGATGAGCAGCACAAAGATATAGCCAACCATCCGCTTTCATTTCAGGACAGTTTTGCTTTGTGCAGTCAAACTCTAACGCCACTACCAGCAAACTAAGTTCCAAGCAAACCTGACTGGATTAGAAGGGAGAATCAGTATCAAAACAAAAAAGCTTATTCCCATGTTTATTTCTAACCGAAGATGTTCGTATTGCCAAACTTCATCATCGACATTCTCGGGTAATTCAATAATACGCTGTACGTCACTACAATCTAGACGTATTAATTGCTGTAAATACTCTTGTACATTAAAAGATGATTCAAGTGAATCTAATGTTTCAAAAGGCCACTGAAATGTATTCTACTTGTTTTTCATGAATAACTTGTTTTATGTAGCCTATACATTAAACCATCATACTTCTAATCGCTTCCCTGGGTAAAGCCTTCTAAGGGTTGTTTCTGTACTTTCTGTAATTGCCATAGTTTCGGTCATTTTGAAAGAAGAAACAAGAGAGCAAACACCCTTTTTTTTTTCCTGTAGGTTTCTGCGATATCTCCTGTTTTGTTCTTCCCTTAGAAACCCCTCTCCTATTAATTTTCTCGGTCACAGAAATTCATGCTATGCTTGTACAATTCGCCATACTCGTCCTATACCGTCATAGAACGTGCCTGTCTTTGGAAACTTCTAGTACCTACTTGCTTTTATGTACAAGAAAACCGTTTCATTAAGGAAGGCACCATTCCTATCACATTTTTCCTAGAAACCGTTGAGATACTGGAGTTAGCTGCGGATCTTGTTATGATTTTGTGGTTTTTTGGCGCATGTACGGAGTAGTGGTAGTAGCGGGTAAGGTTTGAATTTCCGCTCTCAAGTCGCTTTTTATTTTGGTTATCAGTTAGTAGTGGAAACAGTAATTCAGAGATTTGGGGCCTGGACTTTGGCCCAGTCTTTGACAAACAAACATACAAGTACACAGAAGAGTGTTTTTGTATGTAAATAAAATAATATATATATAATCTCGTATATGCTTCGATGCATAGACTTTGTTAAGGTTTGATTTTTTTTTTTTTTGAACATTAGAAATCCAGTAGTATCTCAGATATAGCATATACAAAAAAAAAAAAATCCAACAGATAGATTTGAATACTTCCAATTATATATAATCTACAGTATTAATAGATTTTGTCTCGTAAATAATGTTTTCAAGCTCTACAAATCGGGTCATTTCAGCTCATTCCGACATGGGTAATCCTAGATTAATCTCACACATGATTAGTGCGTTCAGAAGAAATTATTACTGCATTTACTAAAATCGCTATTTGATTAAAGTATTATGAATGTAAAATGCATGAAATGTATGCAAAGATCCAACGATCAACTGTTCCCTCATCAGATCTTAGTCAAATATCCCATATGAATAGTCCTTCATGCTCAGAATGAGCTATTTCATCTGCCAGAACCTCTATCCGGTTCTATGCAGTTATGTTATATATTGAACATACTGTACTAGTTGACGCGGGACTGTAAATGATACAACTTCTGTATCTATAAATCTCTCGACCGATCTTGCTTCAATAACACACTGGATTAGCCATTCTTATTCAAATTGAGCTGTTGCATCTAGTCGACTCGTCAATTTAGGTTCAATGCGATTGAATGGTAATGTATGGCCAGAATGAGCTGCAATACGAAGCTGAACTGTAGGTTACTGCAATACAATGGATATGATTAGTGCTCAAATGTACTATAATGTGAGGCAAACCAGCGTTTATCTTTTAGAGGGTTTAAAAACATTTATCTATTCAAAAGGTATGGGTTTCACTCTTTGAATTAAATTGAATTAAAAAAAAACGTTTGCTTGGGAAAGGGAAATGGATAAAAGCAATATTTTGTTCTGACCAAAAAGAAATAAGAACCGGAATGTGTGCGCCCGTTGTCTGTTTTGGCTTAGAATATTGATGCTTCAGCCTAACTTTGGAACGCTTTTGGACAGCTACTATCTACGATACAGTTATTCAGGTGAGCCGTTTAACTTGAAAGCGATAAATTATGCATAAAAGGCAACCTTCAATGCTTAGATTACTAGCTTTATCAGGGAATCTATTATCCGTCCAGCAAGCTTAGTATTTCGCCATCTGGTGAAATCAAAAGCTGGTTGCATTTAAGGTGCCACGCCTTGTCTTTCTTTTAGCTTTCGTTTAGCTTTCGTTTTTGCGCGGAGAAACGCGATTTACGCGCTTATCTCATCCATGCAGAAAAAAAAAAAAAAGAGGAGGTATCTATCCGGAATATGGGCGTATTCAATGAAAAGTTTTTTTTTTTTTCATGTATTATAGAAATGTTTGTATGCACTATTGGTGGATCAAAGTTTTTTTTTTTAAATGAAACAAACACGACCATGTTTTAGACCAAAGAACCCTTTAATAAAAAGAGTTCTATGATTTCTGCGAAAGATAGGCTTGAAAAAAAAAATTTTACTAATAGGAGCACGAAATTGTAAAACCAAAAGCATCCTTAAGCTGTAGGCGAGTGTTACAAACTTGTGCCCATGTTTGGGCTTAGAAAAAAAAAAGAGTGTGTAGTGTAACTGAAGGTCAGGCGGCTGCGGGTTTGTATTTATAGAATATTACTATAAGTGTCTTTATAAAAGAGAAACCTATCTTTTTTTTTACCGAGAGTGTATATAAAGCGCCTCTAAAATCAAATCAAAAAAGCCCATCTTTTTTTCCTTTTCTTATTTATTATACACATTATATTATGGGTGCTGATTTACAAACATTTATGGCTCGCAGAGGGATCAAAGCACTTGGACTGATGCTATTACTATCCAGTATAGCATTATTAGCTAAATACTATACATATGAACCAAATAGTAATCACTTTAGAAGAGCATTGTTTTATCGCAATGACTCTTCGATACAGCAAGGCCAATTCAATAGCCATTTCAGCTGGACAGATGGCAATGGTAAGTGTATTTTTGATTATTTAAATGTGATCTAACAAAGAATACAGGTGGTCTGCATCAATTACCCATAGAAACTGTCATGTCCAAATCATTCTCTTTATCGTCTTATTCCGAATCATCCCAAATCATTCCTTACTACTACAAGTCTCAATTGAATATGACTGGTGAAGACATTACTATCGTTACACTTGTTACTAGAAACAGGATTCCAAACTTAGCAAGACTCGCAGCACAGTATCAAGGTACAACCAAACTTCTTTTAGTTATAACAATAACAATAATAACTTGAATAACAATTAGGGCCCATTTCCACTACAATCCATATCTCTGATGATGACGAAGGCGAATATACCTTGGATATACTACAGCAAGCGATGGACAAGAACCCTGCTATGCGTCAATACGTCGATGTTCATGTAGTGCGTGATGAATTTGACCGTGAATTGAACCTTTGGCGAAATGTTGCCAAGTTATTCGCTAGAACTGAATATGTAATGCAACTCGATATCGACTTTTACCCATGCACCAATATCCGTAAATCAGTATTGAACAATCCCGAAGCAATGGCCCTCTTACGAAGTGGTGAGGCTGCTCTAGTCATTCCTGCTTTTGAATACGCGAAACAAGAAGAAGGCTTGGATTACCGTACCTTTCCCAAAAACAAGCCTGATCTTGTCAAACAATACAACGCTAATAAGGTTGAAATGTTTCATTCTTTCTGGTTGCCAGGCCATGCTCCTACTGATTATGATCGTTGGACTACTGAAGACAAAGAGATCTATCAAGTTACTACTTACCAACATTCATACGAACCTTATGTTATCTTTAAGAACCAAGGATCACCTTGGTGCGATGAACGTTTTGCTGGCTATGGTAGCAACAAGGCTGCTTGTCTTTATGAATTGTACATATCTGGTGTTGATTATTATGTACTGCCAAATGATTTCATTGTTCATCAAACGCATGCTTATCCTGATGAAGCCAGACAAGTTGAGGTGAGATATTATAACACTATGGTTATACACTTGTACTAAATCTGTTTCTCTAATAGCGTTACTATAACCGTCGATTATACACTCAATTCAGAGAAGAGATCTGTATTCGATTGGCTCGTCGATTCATTGCTCAAAAGAAATGGGATCATCCCAAGTCTCAAAACTTGAGAGATGAGTGTGCTTCTATCAAACCTTTCCAACGAGCCATTGGAAGATTCGTGTAACTTTTTTTTTTTTTTTTTTTTTTTTTTTTTTTTTGCAGCCACACACGCTTAAGCCTCACTTGATTCTATTCCAACCAAAAAAAAAAAAAAAAAGCTTCATATAGAATAGATAGTCCGTATTATTTGTACAGTAAACCCTTGGTATTTTCTTTTTCATTTTTGTAATCCTTTATTCCCATCATCCTATATACATATAACTATTAAAACCCGTTGAACATACATATATATTCATAGTGCATATTCGAATTAACTAAAAATTAGCCCGTTTTTCTTATCGTGTAACTATTGCTTTATATGGATGCTTAAAATCCCAAGAATAAAATCGGATAATTCAGAAGGATAGTTTCTGCGCAGGAATGATTAGTTGAGTCAGTATAGCACAGTTTCATATATCACATTACTGGTAAATAGAGTTAATTACTATTATGCTCTATTTGACCAATGGTTTCTGCCACGCACCCTATATATATATAATAGATTTCCTTCAGAATGAAAAGTTAGTAAAGAAAGTTTGTTGAACTTTGATACCCATTTTAAGTGAATTTAATTCCAATATTAACTTTTTAGGATCTCTTTTCTTATGGAAGCACGGAATCATTCGATGCGTAATATAATTATCTAGAAATTTATCGTGCGTCAATTCCAATATTTCTCAGAACGGATTTTTTCAAATGTTTAATCAATGCAGCCAATAAAAATACTTAGAATGTTTGCAAAAAATTGTATACATTTTCAATTTTTTTGGCTTGTGTACCCCCCCCCCTGGGAGGAACAAGTCGTTGGTTGCATCTTTTGGCTATAAAAATTCATTTCCACAACCTAGTTTCTAGTTTAAATAAATGTATTGCATTCCAAAGGATTTATTTATATATTTTTTTATATGTAGTAATCTTATAGATTGACATAAAACTAATAAATTTAACAATTTTAAATAAATAAAAATAACTTCCTGTTTTAATATTAAAAATAGTTTGATAATTGCGTTACTCGATTTTCCATTAAACTAGGGGTGACTTTCATTAATATATCTATTATTATTTACCAACGTATTGATTGTTCAGCCCATCTCAAAAGTTTCAGATTAGATTTTTGGAACTTTTTCATAGTATTTAATTACTTCTCCATCTTTATAAAAATCGTATGTTAAACTCCGATGAAATGACATTGAGACATATAAGGTCAAGTTAAAAACAAGTCGGCGGCGTATTTCACTTCAAATGTGGCTGCAATATTGAATCATGATGTGCTTGGTCTGAGACCTACTGAAATTCAAAGCGAAAAAGCGCTAATTACTTATTTGAAATTACACGCCCTGAATCTGGTTGTGGATACTCTCAATAGAAATTCTTCATATTTCTTTTGAAAACTATGTAAGCAAGCTGTAAAACTAAATTTTGAAATAGTTTGTCGCAGCCATGCAAGCTATCTACTGTCCAGCTTGGAATACTAAAAGAGCTCTTTGGGAACGAGATCTCAAGGTGATGGTGTGGTCACTCGCAACTATCCTTAATATCTTTATACGATCTATCTCCTCTAAAGTTTTCTGATAAAAGTCACTTTTCTTCATGGCAGCTCGGTGTTCTGTTTTCTGTATTTGATCAATTGGGTGATCTGGACTCTTTTTTGCGAGATAAGCATTAAATATAACCTATTTCATATTTGCAAGAAGTCTAATATACTCTGACTATCATTATTGACACAGTTGTAAATGCTAATAAAAAAACCTTATTGGATATTGATGGTTTTGCAGACACTAACATGGAACTCCCAAAATGCTCAGGTTAGACTCTACCCATTCTTTTTTATCGTGTCAGCGCTGAAGACGCCACCATTATTCTGTGTTGCCTGAATGTTTGGAATTTTTCACCAATTCTTAAAGTAGAGGCGCTAGTATGCAGTTACTGCGTGTCAAATTATATTATCGCCTTATGAGACCCATATAGTAACTTTCTGACATGTCGTACCCTTGTCAAAGACTTTCATTGATGAAACTCTGAGTATGCATATGAGAATATCTTTATATATAGATATCAACTTTTTATTTTCCAAAATGTGCATATATTGCATGATCCTGAACAAGGACGCGTTTAGCATTCTTTGATGATTGAATGAATACAACGTTGGTTTAACTTTTCTTTTACAAGATTAATCCCTTTCGCAACAGTATAGTTGGTTGGATTAAGTTTCGTATTTGATGTATTTTATATTTGTATTTACTAGCATATACTAATTCTTTTGGTGAGTAACTACCATTATTTTGCTCAATCGGCGTCTGCATTTCATATCTATCACATATACCAAATTGACTTTTATAGAGTTTGTGAAAGAATGAGCACTATGTATATCCAGAGCTGTATTTAGTAAAGAAAAAAAAATCTCTATTACGCTTATCCTTACAAGCTGGATATTTGGTCTTCACAAAGTGAGTTAACTGAGATGATTATGTAGTTGGCAAAATTAGCAAATTTCTTGGTTACACACAGCGTTTTTATCGTACACTGTGGCTGAATTAAGCTTTTGCTGTAGTAAATGAAAACTTGAAAAATAGTTTAAGTTGTTCTTGTTGAGCCACAGTCAAACTCCAATGACAGTTACTTTATAGTCATCTTTGTTCACTGGGCCTATTCAAGTTGGTGAAACTGTCAAGGTTGCAATTGTGACTCGTAGGCATTTTACTGATAAAAAAAAGTTTGTATATGTTACTAGAAGCTGTTGATAATGTATGTTCAAACTAATAATACAACTAAACATTTGAAAATGTTGATCAGTCTTATCTAATAATCTCTTTCCTTTGATCTGGAGAGAAACAGTACATTAATAGACTTATTCGAGCATAATGGGCTTAGATTTTTGTTTCAAGGTTTCACACAAACACTGTTTAATACCAGTCTTGATCAATTACCTATCCCTTATTCAGAACGCAAATTAGTTACAAACAAGACAACATTGACAGAAACTGTACTTTTATTTTTATTTATTTTTTAAATATATATATATATACTGATATAAATAGACAATAAGCTTATAATTTAGATATAGCATCAAGAAAATAATAATCCAGCTAAAACAATCAGAAAATGTACAATGGCACTTTACAGAAAATATTCTTGGCGCAGAAGCCCAGATTCGTCTTACCTATCTCAACCAAATGATCTCAGCACAGTAATGTCGTGTTTGGAGAAGCTATTTTGATAAAAAAAAAATCGTTATACTGATGCTTCACTCTTAAAAGAGCACACGTCTTCATTATACATTATTATTTACTTTATTTCGTAAATACTACAGCTAGTATATCGGTATGATGGGGTTATGATATTATATACACTATTTAATGACGCGCAAAACCATTCTTCAAGGACTCAGTTGCTCTCAAACTCAAGCTACTTGCAGTGACACCGCCAGTCTTCTTTTTTGCACGGTTCATTTCGTTTATCGCTGCTACAATCTCACCCATATTAGTCTCTAATACTAATCCACCTTGAATAATCTCGGATAAAATGGCATGCACTTCGTCAAAGTGAAAAATCTAGCACAAATGTTAGTTAGGTACACTTCAATTTGTCCAGTAATTTTTTTTTACCAAATCCAACTCGCACACGTTTTCAAAACATCTATCCAAGCTTTCCACAAAAACCTATTCGTAATGTTGATATCCATCTCGAGATTTTCTCTTGCATATATAACTTACTTGAATGAGATCCAAGATGCCTAGTTCACTTTCACTTTCATCCACAACAAAGACAAAGTAAAGAGTGGCATAATGTCTGTAAATGACGCGTGTATCTTTTCCTCCAAGCAGCTTACTGCCTTCTAAAAAGTTGCATGCTGTATCAGGTCTTTTTGAAACCAAAGAAAAGATTTCTTGTACTAGTGCTTGTTGCGTTGCTATATCCTAATAGTAATGTTAAGCACTGCATTCGATATTATTAATAAAGCAGATTCATTACAATTTGCTGGTAAAACTTGATTAGACGAGGTTTGCCATGGTTGTTGAAAATTAAAACAGATTTAATCATGGTATAATGTACTTTTATGAAGTGTTTCAGGGAAGAAAAGGCTATTCCTTGCGCTCAGGCAGATGAATTAAATACTGCGTAATTTTGATTGGGTTACGGCGATTAAACAACCGGGATATTTAAAATTCAGATTGAAATAACTCATTGATTTCGTCAATGCGACATAGCTGTAATAAAGTGTTTTGACAGATGCAAAATAGTTTAATAAAAACTTTATAACTATTAATTGTGCATCGGAGGGCATGCAGAGACTATATTATTTTTAAAAGATAAACTATTGCGTTTTTTTTTTTTTTTTTTTTTAGTTTCATGCTTATTTATCGATTTTTTGATAATATAAAAATTACAAACAAATATCCAAAAATGCGTTATGATCTGCAAAAGTTCTTTAATCCTAAATCATAGGTTTAAGTATAATGTGCTTGTCAAAAAAAAAGTTACTCCAACTCAGTTTGTCTTTTTCAGTATATTATTATTGACGAATGAAATGATAGTTTCAAAAAAGGAAGTTTAAATCCAGTCCATTTTTGATCTTGATCCATATCATGTTCTACCAAAGCCTTCACAAAAAAAAAATATCAAAACTGGAGTACAATATTCTAGTAGAGTTTATAAATCATTCGATTGCGCATCGAACCATGTGAAAAACTCCTCTGAGTCCTTTATCCACATCTCGATATGTGATAAGCAAAATATTGCAAGTGCATTTTAAATGTGAGACATCTACTTTTTTACTTCTTTTTTTAAAAGAAAATCGGTAAACTTTTGCAAATGGTATAAGTAGGTGATGGTTAGATACGCTTCCAGATATTAAACAAAGCCCAAACACGATAAGCAACCAGTAAACGCGTCTCTTTGATTCACACTCAGTAGGGCCGAGCTCAGCCCATTTTCGTTTAAAAAAGTCCAGGAACAGACACACACTCTCTCACACACACTCTCTTTCTTAAGCCTTTTTTTTTCTTTTTTTTTTCTTTTTCGTATTTAATCAAAGTCAATGCAAGCGAAAAGTCCTTCTACACTTCGACGTGGTGGCGGAGGCAATTCCAGAAGAACTGTCAGAACATTGAATCCTGCCTTTGTTTATGATTATACACTTCGATGCGCCATCCGAGCCTGTCTCGAACAAAACAGCAAGCAAAAACTAGCGCCACCCAGAACTGAATCCAAGGCCAGTAACCGACATTCTGTTCATTTAGGCGGTGTCAGTGAAGTCTTTGGCAATATTGCCGATAAGTTTGCAGGCGATGAAAACGGCAGCAAAGATAAATTAACCAAACCAGTAGTTGTGGGTCTCATTCGTCGTTTGGATGACATTAAGGATGGTAAAGACATGTCAAAACCAGATTACCTCGACCGTCGTTTTGTTTCTGTTGTAAGACAGTTCCGAGATGTCGTGAAACAGCATCGATATCGTCCTCAGGGTTCTATTAATGACTTGGTCGTAAAGTTCTTACAAACAAGTGAAGCTGAACTCAAGAAAACAAATCCAAACCCAGCTGTTTGGTATAAAGACTTGGATCATTATGTAGTCTTGTTTACCGAAGTATTGTTAAAGGTGTTGGAAGAAGACGCACCAAACTCTGCTTCATATGGCTTGATTGATACGCTGAGTAAATCTATTGTACCACCCAAGACAAAGCAGCAACAGCAGCAAGAACAAAGAAACAGTAGTAACGCATCAGCTGCCTCTACAGACATTTTGGATATTATCGAAAACTTTCCAATGGTCAAAACAGTTCAGAACTTGTTTCAGATCAAAGATTCAATCCACAGACAAAAATACGCGATCTCCAAGCTGTTTGTACAGAACATGTAAGTGTATACATGTAGTTAAGCAATAGATATACCATAATAATCCATCATATAGAACTTCTTTGTGGACTTGAAAGAGTGTATCAATGCCGTTAATACCAATCAACCCTTTCCTGGAAGAAGAGAAGACTTTCCAAGCCAACAAGCCTACGATGCTTGGTTAACTCGAGAGAAAAAGTATCTGCAAGGCTTAATGACTATTATCGTTTCAAATCCTTCATTCTCTTTAAGTATGGGTAATGAACAGGATGTTGGTTCAACCAATCTATTATCAGGGGCTGTAAGTAGAAAGCCTAGCGATCCCAAGAGAAGCTCGACTTATGGTGGTGCCGCTGCGGCAGACGATGTAAGTCTAGTTAGCCTGTATCGTATATATATATATATACATGTATCGATTAACACTGATTTACAGAATCCTTATACCTATATTCCTCATGACCCTCGAGCCTACTTTCGTTATTTGATGGACATGTGCATGGATCTTGATACAAAAATCGATCCAGAAACAGAACGCGCCAAAGCCAGTGTATTATCACAAGCTTCAGAAGATCTTTTACGTCAATGTTATGATACCTGGCGCCTAACTCCTCCTTTCAGAGCTGTTCTTTATCTAGAATTGATCACCAGACGTCTGGATACTGAAGAATCAGAAGGCGAAATCGATATTATTGAAGCAAGGGATGCTATGCGTGCATTAGACAAATGTCTCAAAGAGAACGAAATTCGCAACTGGACAATCAATGATGTACAAAATTAAAAAACCAAAGACTTGTATACATCATATATATATATACTAACAAAGTTGTTTTATAGCGTGAAAGATTATGTCGCGTACTTGAAGATTTGCACCAAACTTGTTTCAATTCTCTAGCGCAATCGCTAAGTCAATATTGGAAGATCAAGTAGGTTTGATTATGATTTTTTTTTTCTTTGTCGAAAACCCTAACGGAGCTGTGTTACTAGATCTGAATTTGTCAAAGATCAAATCGCTTTACTTGATAGTATTTATGAAAATCCAGCTTATCTCGAGGACCACCCTGATCCCCTTCGCCAGTTTGTTCAACTAGAAGAAGCAATAGAAGTAGGTATTTATATTTAATCAAATCAATTACTAAGTACATTGATAGGGTGCAGCTGTTTCCAGATGGAGAGTGCTCGAGAAATCCTTCTTGAATCCTAAAAACGACGAAATGACCAATCTCATGGATATGGCAGACAAGTTGATTAAAGAGTTGGTTGGTGTAGCAAAGAAGTTCAAGAAACCACTTAAAAAGTAAGTATACTTACGCTACACGTACTTTGTCTCTTTCTTATTCTTTGACAGTACATTACATTTGCCTGGTATTGTCATGGCCCGTCAAATGCCTTTCTTTGTATTGGAAATGGAAAACTGGGCCTTCCTTCCTGAGGCAAGAAACGCACCTATTGATCGAACGTTTGAACTTTATGATAAAGTGCTTACATTGAAGAGACTTTATGATCAATATGGGCCAAGGTACATAGTACATGTATAGTTCTTTTATAAGCACCTAATATGAATGACGATGAATAGACAAAAGTCTGCATTGTTCAAAGTAGAATCATGGTTCTTGCTACACGTGAAACGTTGGCTCAAAACGACTGCTGGAGAAACACCTGAATGGGTCAAAAACGCTATCAAAGAAGATCAGGTAAAAAGAAAAGAAAAGGACATCTTGATAATGTTCTTTCAGCACAGATTAACTTTTTTTTTTTAGTTTCAATCTATCAATGAAACAACACTTCACTCTTCTTCTATTGTGGACTTGTTTACCATGTTCCATCAATCAGTCGAGTTTGTACAAAAGCTAGAATGGCCCAACAGTATACAAGAATGTCGTTTCAATACCGCTCTTTCCAAAGTAATCGGTGTAGCTCTTGAACAATATACCATGCAGTTGGAAGATATGATTTCAATGGACATCTACCCTCGCGCCTACAGAGAAGAAGAGGCGAATTCCAATGGAAATTTCTTTGACAGAGCTCGCCATCAACTGATCGGTAATCGTAATCATGGCAAAGGAGATGTAGAACCTTATGATTTTATGGCTCAGGTACCTATTTATTACAAGGAACTTCCAATAGGAAAACTCACAGTTTTTGCTTTGGTTTAGACGTGCGTCAAAATCAATAACATTGAAGGTGCTCGCGCCAAGTTGGATCGTTTATATCAAAACATGGACGTTGATGAAATAGCACAAGAAATGAGAGAATATGAATCTCAATTGCCTGCTGCTTCAACTGAAAAGACCATCGAACAAAACACCAGATACCTGTATTCAGTCAAGGTAGTTCGAGCCGAGAACTTGCCTCCTGCAGATAATAACGGATTGAGTGATCCTTATATCGTGTTGGAAATCGATGGAAAGCCTATTGCTAGAACAAAAACTGTCTACGAAACTCTGAATCCTCGTTGGGATCAAGTGTTTGATATCTATCTCACGGACGAAACAGTCGATGTATTGGCACTTGTATATGATGCCGATGTCATTGGCGCTGATGAAGAATGTGGTGGTGTTTGGTTCAAGCTCGGTCCTTCGTACTATGGTGATTTCCAAACCCACGAATTGGTCTTGAACTTTAATCCTCAAGGTAGATTGATCTTGCGTATAAGTATGGAGGGCGAAAAGGATGATATTCAGTTCTGGTTTGGTAAGGCTTTCCGTGTCTTGAAGCGAGCTGAAAATGATGCTGCTGGCTTGGTTGTGGATAAGGTAAAAAAAAAAAAAAAAAAAAAAAAAATTAGAGGGGAAGGGGCA
Source organism: Actinomucor elegans (assembly GCA_026027325.1). Classification (NCBI taxonomy): domain Eukaryota; kingdom Fungi; phylum Mucoromycota; class Mucoromycetes; order Mucorales; family Mucoraceae; genus Actinomucor; species Actinomucor elegans. The sequence goes on from JAMSLZ010000003.1 coordinate 2,187,443, forward strand.
GTATTGTAGTTTTAATCACTCATGCCACTGTCTCTAGATGGGTAGCTATTTCCGTCAAATTTTGAACCGCAAAACGTTGGACAAGTTACTGGGACGTGAACGAGGTTTCTTTGCAGCCTTTACGCGTACTAACAAACACATTGAACCTTCACTGCAAGATTGTGAAGATTCTATTGCGCCTTTATTGGATTATTTGGAAAAGAACCTTAAAACACTCAATGATAATCTGTCAGAGACAAACATGCAACTGGTAGTCTTGCGTATCTGGAGAGAGATCCTATTATGTTTGGAAAGCGTTTTGCTGCCACCACTTTCTGAACAGTTATCAGAGCTCAAGCCTTTGGATGATTATGAATTCCACGTTGTATTCAAGTGGTTAGAAGTAAGTCTATATACGCGATCATTAAGGAAAGTGACTGATCCATTTTTAAATATAGCTTCTTAAAATTTTGTTTAACGGTGGTGAAGATGGTGATGCTGTGCCATTGGACAAGCTGGAGAACTCGCAATACTATGCGCTTTTGGCTATCAATGCAGCCTACAATATGGAAACTGAAAAGCTGATTGAAGGATATAATACCACAGTCAAAAACCAACTTGAGCTAAAACTGCGTGGAGGAAGAAAAGCAGATAGAAGTAAAACCGTATATCATTCTAAGAACACAGCTACAAAGAGAAAATCAAGCGCAAGAAAGTCTGTCAGTATTGAATTGCCCAATAGTGATACTATTCTTCGTATTCTCCGTATGCGTACTGGAAGACAAGTACGCGACTTTCTCCATACCGAGTTTGAGAAGCGTAATAACCCTACTGCTTTAATGAATACGGATGAAGATGGTAAAAATCAAGTTATTCCACCTGTACCAACTATTCCTACTAATGACTTAACTCCTACTTCTGAACATGCTATGCCTATAAGATAAGATTGGTGCTTAAATAAAGATCTTTTCTCTTTCAAATGGCTGCTTTTTCAAAGCGCTTCTGTAGGTGGACACATCGGTTAGTCAGCGATTTTTTCTGTATATTCTATATATACATGTTTTGCAATCTAGATGGCCTTTTATAATGAGCGTTGCCTTGTACCTATTGTATCCTGGACTTTGAACACATTGTTATGTCCATATTCTTCTGATAATTGGCGTCGTTATGCAATTTAAGTAAGGCTTTTGATAAATTGCTAGATGTGGTTTGTAGAATAAATAGTTCTTTTGTAGCCATCGTAAGAAATATTGCCTCAATTAAAAAGGAAAGTCTTCTTCATTAAACCGAGAATACTATTAATTATTATGTATGACTGGACGATATCACTCAATTGAAAGTCATCTATCTGTTACAAAGACTATTCGATTATGGTTTGTAATAGCATTAATAACGAATACTAGAGTAGGACGGAAGCTTGGCAATTTAATCCGCTTTATTGTAAGAATGCAGATATTATATATACTCAATGCAGTGTCATTTCTGTCCGTGCTCTGCATCATATATACTGCTTATGCTACATGGCATCTCGATATAGAAATAATTTTTGAAATGGAAAACCAAGTCATAATCTCTTGCAGCTTGAAACAACAAGCTAGACGGGCCAGCGTATTAACAGTAGTTTTTATGACCTTTCCATTGTACATCTCTTCTTCCTTATTTATGAATTAGCTCTCCGATTTGACATATTCAGCACAACTGTAAAAAAAAAAAATTTTTTTTATTGCTTTTCCTGGTATTAAAGCTACACGATATATCCAAAGCAGCATAGTAATGGATAGCCGTGGTATACCTATTGTAATAACCAAAAAAGCGCCCACAACACCGAACCGAAACCCTTTAACGCCAACTCGGAGTAATCTTACACCCAAGCGCCATGATATCCCATCCTCGCCTTATGTTTATCCGAACCTAAAAGACGACAAGTCTTTACTTGATGCCTACGATTCCTTTACTGACGCGTGTTTTCAAAGTCATTACAACCATTCCATGCTTACAGAAGATTGTCGGTACAATATTCACGACTTGTTTAAAAGTGAATACTATACCGGCGATAATACTACTTCTGTACCCGATTCACCAAAATTAACCCATTCCCAAAGCAAACGTATGCGATCCAGTACATTAACACTCGATACCGATCCACCAGAGGCTCAAGTGCCCAACTTGGAAGCAAGTAAAAAATTAAAGGCTGACTTTATGTCGATCAAGATGGATATTGTTTCATCGCCTATAGAAGCAACTACACCTATGGGAGAAGATATGGAAGAAGCTCTTGATACAATCATGAACACAGCAGCACTACAGCGACAAAACCTTCAAGCCACTGCTATTCAACAAGATCCTTCTGATGAAATAACTACGAATAACGAGGAAGCTATTCTATCTCGCTCAGTGGAACCATCCTGCAATGAAGAAGATAGTGTCGCACCAAATACGCTATTTACGGAACACAATATGGATACATCCGACAGAGTATTTGCAGATCTTGATAAACGTACGCCAAATAATGATACTGCTCCCCTGCAGATCGATTCAACTAATGGTTCTATTGAGAAATCAGCTGTGGTGGAAGCATTGGATATTCTACCTAAAGTGGTTGCAGATCCAGTAGCAGATCCAGTAGCAGGTCCAGTAGCAGATCCAGTAGCAGGTCCAGTAGCAGATCCAGTAGCAGATCCAGTAGCAGGTCCAGTAGCAGGTCCAGTAGCAGATCCAGTAGCAGATCCAGTAGCAGGTCCAGTAGCAGATCCAGTAGCAGATCCAGTAGTAGCTCCAATAGCAGATCCAGTAGCAGACCCAGTAGCAGATCCATTAGCAGATCCAGTAGTAGCTCCAATAGCAGATCCAGTAGCAGATCCAGTAGCAGATCCAGTAGCAGGTCCAGTAGCAGGTCCAGTAGCAGGTCCAGTAGCAGCTCTAGTAGCAGATCCAGTAGCAGATCCAGTAGCAGATCCAGTAGCAGATCCAGTAGCAGATCCAGTAGCAGATCCAGACACACCTACAGCTGAAGAAGCTCCAAATAATCAACCAGTAACGGAAACACCAAGCAAGCCTACCAAAAAATATGAAGTGACGCGTAGAGTGACTCGAAGCCAAAAAATTAAATTTGCAATTCCTGAATTACCAGTTCGCAAATACAAAAAGAGAAAGGTACTCGAGACTCCAATGAAAGTAGCTGAGCATCAAGCGAACACAATTGAGTATTCTGCAAAAGAATCGCCAAACCAATCTGTTGCACCAGTTGAAAGTGTAGCGAAAGATTTGGAAATCAAACAGGAGCTCATCAAAGAAACTGAGCTTCCAGCGAAAGAGCCTCCAGTGAAAGAGCCTCCAGCAAAAGAGCCTCCAGCAAAAGAGCCTCCAAGCCAACCTGCTATGCCTTTAGAGACAGAAATGAAAAAAGAGCTCACCAAAGAAGAACAAGAGCGACGCAAATACGAAGCGCAAAAGAGGGAAAAAATAAAGAAAGAAATATATGATCTCTTGGAAAGATTCCCAAGTTTGGCAGATTATTATCAATTACTGGATAGAACTGGTTGTGGTACATTCAGCAGAGTATATAAAGCAAAAGATTTGAGGGTCAAGCAGTATGAAACATCGGATGCTTGCCAACAAGAAAAAGACTCGGAATATGTAGCTATCAAGATGGTTTTGGATATTAGTACACCCGAACGTGTAGCCAACGAGATTCATTGTTTATTGTCCCTAAGGTAAGAGTAATTGAACCATTAATCGAGTACACCGCCTAAGCGCTGTTCTACTGGGCAGGTCTTTACCAGGAATCACAAGTTTAATTACAGCATTTCGGAAAGAGTCCTTGACATTTCTAGTGCTTCCCTTTGTCGAATTCGATCATTTTGAAGTAAGTTTGATCTATATCTCTTGAGATTCTCGAGGTATTAATAACCTTCTTTTTTATTAGAGTATTTATACAGAGATGACACTATCAGACGCAAGAAGTTATATATCTGAATTGCTCATTGGTTTACAAAGTGCTCATCAATCAGGCATTATGCATCGAGATGTTAAGCCAGGCAACTTTCTTTATAGTACAAAAACCAAACGAGGATATCTGGCAGATTTTGGATTGGCGCAACAATCGAGTTTGGAACTTCATACACCTAAGCCAAGCAATCAATTATCTGATTCACAAAATGAATATACCCAAGAGCATGCTGGATACTATCATAATGACTCAAGGTAAAGAAAAAAAAAGAGACAACCATACTAAATGAAGTGAAGCTCATCAATCATAATAGACCACCATTACAAGCAGATCGTTCAGGTACCAAAGGATTCCGTGCTCCTGAAGTGATGATGCGATTTAAATACCAAACTACAGCTGTGGACATTTGGGCCGTTGGTGTCATTCTCTTGGTTATTCTAAGCGGCCGATACCCTTTTTTTGAACCTGAAGATGACGCAGATGGTATCATGGAATTGGCCCACGTCTTTGGCCTCAAAAAAATGATCGAGTTTTCTCAATTTTACGGTCGTACATTTCGATCAAATATACCAACCATACCAGAACAAGAGCTAGACTTTGAACTATACTTGCGAACCATTAATCCTGATCAAGTTGGAAAATGGGATCCAGAGGAATTCAAACTTGCTGTTGATCTCATGAAACAATGTCTACAGCTCATCCATACCAACCGCATTTCTGCCACTGAAGCATTAAGCCATCCTTTCTTTCAAACAAAAAACACTATGTAGTCTAGTATCTCCATAGCGTTAATTTGAAGGCCACATCATTGTATCTATATCCTAATAATGAGCAAAACTGTATAGTGTGTATATATAATAAATAAGTACAGTTCCCTATCAACTTGATAATAGTTGATGAGTAGAACAAATAGATATGTATATAGTTTGTGATGCTAATCATATCAATGTATACACAATTATTGCACTTTACCTGAATAAATGCTCCGTTAGATGCAATGGGTCACTTTAGACATGAACTAGTTATCAAAATGCAACATTAAGCCGAGATTGTTCGAGACAACTATAATTCAGCCTTCCATATTAATTTGAATTGAAGTTTGATCTGATCAGAGGAGAGAATTTCCGTAATAGCTACTAAAGCCAACGCAGCATCGATTTTTAGGAAGAAAAGAGAAAGATCTTTATTTTGCAAGGGGACGACATTTCTTATCTCACTAGCAAATATGCGACTTGATGGAAAAAGACGTATTAAATCCAAAGCTTTGACATCTACCTTACTCAAACTTTAGATTGAAGTCCAACTGAGAATCTTTAAGCGGCTTTGTAAAGACATATTTAGAACGTCTTAAATCACATTACTAATACTGAGCAGCCTAAGACATGTCTTGGAGACGAATGGCGAAATCTAAGAAGTGATAGTTTGGCCAATTTAGCGGAAAGTATGTCCAGGAAATGTCAAGCTGTAATGTCCAAGAAAAGCGGATCTTTTAAATATTGAAAATAAAGTGAACTTCACATTTACAATAATAATACTTTTCTCTTTGATATCGTAAATTTAAGCAGAGTTTGGATGACTTTTTACTGTCAAGTAGGATACTTTTATTTTCTAGTACAATGAATTCAAATTGTACATTCAATTATTACACATGGCTGTATTACTTGTGGTAAACCCTCAAGTTGAATATTGAATTTAGAGCGTATTCCTTCTTTGATGAAACCGATAGTATCATTACTTCCAATCAGTTGTAGTAGATCGCGTGAGACTTGGTCCTTTTTTTTAAGAAAAAAGTAACGAAATACTCATAGTAATTTATGTGTCGCTATCAATCTTGTACAACAAATTGCAGCTGGAGTCAAATCGATAAGATGAAAAAAAATCAATAGTTACTAACTTTTGCAAATAAATATACCTCATAATTGAAATCTTTAAGAACTGCATGGAGCTTCACATACACAATGATTAGTATACTTGCTTTACAATAGCCTTTTAAAAAAGACACTTAGTCTTTAATATGATAAACAAAGGTTTTTTTTTTTTTTTTTTTTTTTTTTTTTTTTTTTTTTTTGGTATGCTGAGGGCAAGATTGCGACACATATGGACGTTCAACTTTTCTCATTCTTCTTTGTTCAAATCTAATACGCTGTAATACAAAGCTATGAGCCCATGTGTACATTGACTACTTTGCAATCTTATTGATCTTTCAAGAATATAGTCTATTATTCAAAATAAATAAGTTTTATATATAGAGTTCTGTATAGATTCAAATTATAAGCGAAAGTAACTGAGGCAGTGCCATGACTTATATCATTTTTTCTATCTCTCGTGTCGAGGACTGCTGATACATATGGATGAAGAACCAATTTCAAATCTTTGTGGTAGTTTTATTCCCGTTATTTTATATTTTATTAGATAAACTAGATAACAATAATAATATCAAGCAGTTAACAACAAATATAAATATATATATGTATATATAATACAACGTCAATCAGTGACAGATTCTGAAACCACTGAAAACGTAAGGATATCCTGATTGATACCAGTTTCTGAAAGATCTACGCTCAGCAATACGAGGATGAGTAGCCCAACTTCCACCTAACACAGCGCGATGTTTTCCATCAAAGAAATCAGCTGAGTAGCCTGGATAGATAGTGGATGCTTCAAAGCCTTTGTATTGGCTCCAGATAGTCTCTGTCCATTCCCAAACATCACCCAAGTGGTGTATAACGTCGTTACTTACATCAGTAGGGCTCCAGTTCTCAAAACCAATGTTGGCAAACTTACTAGATTTGGTTGCGGCCATATCACGGAAATGGATAAGCTCGGGTTCAGATGGCAATCTACCACCTTTGTATTGAGCGAACGCATGAGCCTCATTGTACGACGTTTGAACAGGCCAATGTTGAGCATAGACAAGAGGGCAAGGTCCAAATACAGTCTTTACATAAAATGCACCTTTCTCTTTCTTCCAAGAAGCAGGGATACGGTCCAGTTGGTTCGTCTTGACTAGGAACGCGTAATATTCACCGTTAGTAATAGGTCTTGTTTGAATCTCAAAGGTGGAAATTTCCACCTGACGTTCAGGACTTTCATTGTCCCACCCAAACTGCAAGGTCTTGTTTGCGTTCATCAACAAGTCGTTCGCTTCAGAGTCATTATGGCCCAAAGTAACAGTTCCACCAGGTACTTTGATGAAAGGAGCATCAGATAAAGGAGTGATAGAAGGTAGACGGTCATTTTTACGAAGCAGCAGTTTCCAAGATGGTGTAGCCACTCCTTTGGGGGGAAGAAGATTAGGACTTTGTACGAGCATATACAAAAGAGTTTCAAGATGCATTGCTTCGTGTTCGTAGCACATCCAAACAATACGCGCCTGGCGTCTACGTTCATGGGTACTCTCAATCCAGTTGGAAGATGGGTGGTCGTAAGCTTCAGATTCCCAGTGTTTCAAGAGACGCAATAATCGCTCACGAATGCTTTTTTGGTAAGCCAAAATGGCTTCTACCTTGGGCCAATCAGCTTCGTTCTCAGGTACAATGGAGTGAGGATGACACTGTGTTGGGTCATCCATATCAGGATCAATTCCACGCTCAAAGATGTCCGCAAATGACTTGGGCTCTGTGAGATCAGTAGCACCTAATTCCTTATCGACCTGGTGACGCGAGAGCTGTATATCCAGAAAGCCAGGAATATGACCAAGGTAAAAAATAAAAGGGTGACGCAGAGCAATTGGGCGTTCATACAGCATAGTGCGATGATTGAGCATATGCTGTGTGACGAGATCCCATGATTTCCAGAGCTCTTGCCACTCATGGAGAGAAGGGAGCATTTCAATAGGCCATGTCTTGCCATCCAAATGATTGCTTTCACTGTTTTCTAACTCCAATTGGCCTTCATTGCAGTGGTAACAAGAAATCGGTTCTTGTTCAAACACTGCCTTGGGAGGGAAGATAGTATCGCGTACTTGTTGCAAGTTACGCTCAAATATAAAAGGGCGGCTTTCAGCTAGTACTAAACGGTATTGATCCTTGCTATCTAACCAATAATCAACCATATGAAGATCAGCTGCAGTCAAAATGCTTTCAATTTCATCCAAAGAGTACTTGTAAGAGTGTTCTACGTGAATCAACTCATCCTTTTGGATTTTGATTGCATAGTTCTTATGAGAAGTCTTGTAAGTAATGACCATATCTTGTAAAGCGTGATAATGCGAAAGATGGCGGCCTTGTTTCTCTTGATAGATGGAATGATAATCAAACAGGCTTCGCTCCATAAAACCTTCCTTTCCCATAATACGGTTCACATGGTCCAGGCCATTCATAATAAACTCGCGTGTTACGCCATAAGAGTCATCGTAAGCAAGTTCAATTTTCGCGGGATCGTTACGCTTATCAAAGCCAACAATAAAGAAATCACCTGGCTCCATACACATACGTTGAAGCTTGCGAAGGAACATGGCAGACTCAAGACGGTTCTGGTTGCCAATGGAACTGCCCATCCACATAAAATTCTTTTGGATATTGCAGTTGGTAAAGTGATCACTGATCCAAGGGATGCCTTGATCATAAGTACCCAATAAGCCATATAGTTGAACATACTGGAAATCGCCCAAGGAAGCCAGAGATCGATCCAATTCGTGTTGATCGAGATCCAAGGCGTAATAAGTCACTTTCACCTTCTTTTTTTCGATGGCTCTCAAAAATACTTGAGTTTTGCGGAGAGCACTATACTAAATGCGTTAGATTCAAGCTTCCTTATGCAAAAAAAAAAAAAAAAAAAAAAAAAAAAAACTCTGCTTACCCAGCGCCTAATTCAAAAATAACACTACCATCCTGGAGACGATCAACGATATCATCTGACTTGGTTTGCAATATATCCAATTCAGCACCAGTCAAGTAGTATTCATCATCTAATTGAGTGATTTGATCAAACAATTGCAAACCTTTTTTATCATAGAGAATGTATGTAGGAATGGACTTGTGATTCAAAGGCTGGTCAAGAGATTCCAAGATAGTATCTACCAAGTCAGAGCCATTGAACGCGTCTTCCGAAGTGCCCGAGGATCGAGGAGGAGATGGAGGTCTAACAGCCTGGTCATAGTCATGGTGCTTCTTGTTATGGCGGATATCAATTATCTTGTATCCCGTTGAGGGAGGAGATGGAGCACGCACAGACATATTTTCTGTTGAAGATTAAAGGAAAAAAAAAAAGGGTAGGTAGAGATAAAAGAAAAGAAGCGAGCTGCTATCCTATTTATCTATTTTCTTTTAATTTGACGTTTCCATGTAATACTACGCAATAGTTTTGTAAGCTCATTTCACCATATTCGTCATCTAGTTAGTTCGGTATAACATTCTTTGATAATTCACAGGACCCTTTACTTGGGGTTTTTTTCCCTGACTATTTCATTAGAATAAGCATCATTCTTTGATACTATACATGTATATACATATATTGGCTTTTTTATAATATAATAATGAAATGGATACACAGCTTTGTGTCGTGAGAACGATCTAGTTGCGTCATATTACCAAATGTAATTAGCCATGTAAAGCTTGAAGGGCCGATCTTTACACGGTCCATGTAACTGCATAATAAAAAGCGTAATTTTACGTGTTGTTTTATTATTATATCATTTTTAAACGGGCAAGTTCACTTACACCACTCATTTTTTATATAGAATAATTATCTAGATAGATGCTCAACTATTCTCATTTAACAAGGTCTCGAGTTTGCCTTGCTCTACACGCATTACATTACACAGATATGTTTATAAATACAGAATCGCAAACATAAACTACAGAATATTCCAATCAGCGAGTCAGTTTTTTTTATCATTGCGGTAAATCTGTGCTACCTATCCAGCTTATTAATCGGTGGATCTTAACGTTTTAATGCCGCGGTTCATTAATCGCATAAACGCAAAAAGGCCGAGTGACGCGGGGCATTTTTGTATATAATTTATACGCGTTCAATGGTAAATGTTATTAGAAAATGGCTGATTAATTATGATAGAATAAGTTAAAAAAAAAATGATGATTATGTGCTTTTCTTTGCTCTGAAGTCGTATTGTTCTACAATAATATTGGTATAATGGGAATCAGTCTGGTCACTATGCAGTCGCTCTTCTACGATTGCCAAACATAGACCATATCTTCCAGGTATTTCTTTTTGAAGCTGCCTTTTCTTTGGACCTTCTGTGCTCTTCCTCCATTGCTGTCAGTTCCGCTATACGTTTACACGCTGGTTCATAGTTTTCATTCGCAGCCATTCTGTAATAATCTGCAGCCAGAGCTAGATTGTGCTCCCAACCATCTGCTTTAAAGAACCTTTTATATAAGTCTGCGTTAGCAAAAACCCTATTTAGTCTGTAAGCACTTACATTTCTCCAAGCATATATCTAGCATAGTTTTGAGGCGCGTCCTGCTGACTTGCAGCTTTCTGATAATATTCAAACGATCTAATTAAATCTTTTGGTACACCTAACCCTTGTCGATACATATCACCCAAGCAAGTTTGACAATATCCCAATCCAGAGGGCCAGATATCGTCACCCATTAAACACCATTGTCGCGCCTGTTCATAATCCTTTTTCATGCCTTTGACCTTGCCTTCAAAGTAGATCTTGGATAACGTTTCAATAGCTAATGGAAAGCCCTGTTCGCCCGACTGTGTTAACCAAAACATGGCTTGCTGCACATCCTGCTTTAAAAACACATTGGAAGCATTCAAAAGCACGTCACCCACGATGAACTGACAGTACTGTTCACCTGTAGTTTCGGCTACACGACGCGCATACTTGTAGGCCTTTTCAAGATTTCGCGGTATAGTTTCACTGCCCTCGTAATAAACCCGGGCCAAATCCGATAAAGCACGAGAATCAGAAGTGGCGCCAGCTTTTCGTTCTGCCACTGATTCATACAATTCAAGACTTTTAACCATGTCATATTGTTTAGGATACTTGTAAGGGTCGCTCAAGATCTTTGCCAGTTCAATACCTGCGCCTTCATGACTCAAGTTGGATGCCTTTGTCAAATACTGAATACCACGAGAAATATCTTGGTCGATACCTGTACCATCCATGAACAAAATACCAACTAGATAGCACATGGATCTCTGTAGCTTCTTCTTCTTTTTAGCTGCTTTCTCATTTTGCTCTGCTGGTTCTTCTAGTGCATCCGCTCGATGGATCAATTGCTCTAATAGATTGGCATTCTCAGTCAATGTCATTAGTTCAGCTACACAAGACGATAAAGCAGCAGATAAACGTCGATCAAATACGCTTCGTGCCCATAACGTGGCCTCTTGTTGGTTTACATTAGCGTTCCTTCTGTCTAATATAGTACTCAGTTTGATTTTAGCCTCGACATCGCCCTAGAATAAGTTCAGTATTTATCAATACTAGTACCTTTTCCTTTTTTTTATTATTATTTGACTGTGTACCTTGGCTGCTTTCATTCTCAAGAAACGTAAAGCACTTGGAGCAAGTTTGCTAGCTTCATTACTGTCAGTTGTGTCTGTTTGTTCATTACTGTTTGCAGCATTATTGATGAGTTCGACAGCTGAGAAAAGAGATCATGGATTAGAAGAATGACGATGGTATTGACAGAAAAACTCAGTATATACCTGTTAATAAGTGAAGCTCTGTTGGTATTCCAGCAAAAAGCGATTGAAAAGCTTGATCTGCAGTTTCCATATGTTATTATGTAGTATTTAAGCAGTTGGAACTAGTTCCTATTACAACTAAAAAAAACCACTTTATATTCTGGATTTTGCAACTCCACCTCCTCCCTCCTTCCGTTGGTCAGAAGACAATATGCCTATTTCTTGATACTATGGTCCTACTTTTGGTAATATAAGCTGCATTCTCAAGACATAAGCTTATCTTTTGGTTATGTAAAGCCATATTGTATGCATTTATTTGTTATATTTTTCCATGTAAACAACTGGTGTTACTGTCATGGGCTTTTGAACGAACACAAAAATCGATTAAAACAGGTAAATGACCCGTAATTTGAATAAGGTAATTAGTACAATACTTACACTATTCGATAAGCAAGACAGATCTTCATAAACGTTACTAAGGTATCCGTATGGTTTTATACTGCCCATGATACGAAAAAAGTCACTATAAAGCGAACAATGGTCTATTTGTTGATCTCGATTCGGGCCTCGATTCGTACCTTAATTTTGATCATCCCTGACATCCAATCAAAAACAAACTCACTATATCGACTGAGTATAAATTAATGTTTCTCCGTTTCCCCGTTGTCCAATCAGTATCGGCTTATTCTTTTTCTACACTTATCATTACAAAAGTCAATATGGAATACTCGAATCTCTTTGCAGTCATTTAAACTGTACCTCCTGCTTCAACACCTATTTAATATTTGAGTTTTTTTTTTTAATATAATTAGGGCTTAAAGTATTGTATGTGCAGAGTAAGTGGGTCTAAATATTACCATCGTTAGTGCAAGAAACGCCTTTGTTAAAAAAAACAGACTAAACATTTGCTGAGATGATATTCCTTCCCCCATGTATCGTTGATCAAAATTCACTGCTTATGACATAACATTGTGTTGACCTGATGTGCCTGCCCTAACCAGATCATTATGATATGGATCGAATGCCAGGCTCAACATCAGGTACAATGTAACCATAAGGCTGCTTATCATTGGGTACTTGTCATGTGTTCTGATGTAAATAGTTTTGAACAATAAAAAAAACTCGCCTATTGATATAAAAGCAAGATTGCTGGTCCTATGAGCTTCAATTATGCCCATGCTAAATACAATGAATCTTGGTTTATTTCGAATACATTCAATCCAGGAATAGTTGGCGGCGTTTTCAATTTGTCAGTTTCAGCCAATTAAATTGGCGCTTTTTTTTGAAATAAACTGACGGTTTTAATTGGGGTAAAATGTCGGATTAATCTAACTTAAATTAACGCTTTAAGTTTCTACAGCGTGTACCGTCCCAAATGGTGGATTTCAAAATTCAACCAGTGAATTTTTAAAAATTCAATTTTCATAATAATAATAAAAATCAATAAGCATCCAATTCTCTTGTCCTTTTGTTCAATAAAAATATATCTCACAACTAGTGGGTTCTTGGCACACATTAAAATTATTTACAATGGTTCCATTGCCAATTTGAGGATTTTATAAAAAAAAAAAAATTACGGATTTTTAAGTAAAAATTGGGCTACTAAAAAAAAAATTTGAAAATGAATTTGTCGGTTCAAGTTGAGCTAATTGCTGTTTTTAACTAAGCCAAATTGTTGCAAAGTTTTATATTTTTTTTTTATTAAATCCCCAAATTGACAATGGAACCACTGTACCTTTTATTGTTACTGCGTCAGGTAATAACAATTAATTCTCTAATAAATTGGTAAGTTCTAAGAAAGGATAGGAACTTTCAGACAACGACATCCATTGCGATTTAGCAACTATTGTAGTGAGTGACAACATGCTCATTCAACCGACTCTACCTGGAAATAAAGTAAACGGTATTCGCAGCTACAGATCTGTTATATAGTGTACTTTTAATGTATTAAAGAAATCAGAGAAAGAAAACAAAAACTCCTTTTACTTGATCTGGAGCCAGTTGCATATGAAAGATCTTGCGGAGAGGAAGAGTTCTGTCTGATAGTCTTTCATACTAGTGGTGTTTCTTCATCATAGTATTTTGAATTAGCTATTTTTTAAGCTTTGTCACTCCTTGACAATAAAAATACTAATAATAAAATAAACAGTAGTTTGTTTCATGAAACATACACAATACACAATAAAACTTCTAATACTACTAACTTAAAATATAGAAGTAATTGAAAGTATTTTTACACATTGGAAAAGTATCAAACTCTTGGTAAAGTCAATAAAGTAACCGTTTTGCAGCAAACACCTCATCCAGCTTTTCAAGTGTATAAATGTAGCCCGAAAGTCCAATGAAATTCTTTGCAAGAGACTGGTTGGAAGTAGAAGAATAGAGTGATTGGTTTTTGTTTATGATGATGATGTTAACTTTCAAGTTTTTTATTTGCTGAGAGAGGGCGATGTTGGAGGAGATACGAGCTTTTTCCCCCTTCATTTGAAGATAGTTTGACTCTTTCATTGTGATCATACTCAAGAAGAAGGCCGACTCAGCGTAGATAGGTGTGGTAGTGAGGGTATAAATGTTGCCAAAAATACATTTGTTCATTTTCAAAGCAATTTTTGACACGTAGCTAGCCATTTCTCCCCTGGAGAAATAGAGTGGCAAAAATCGTTTCTGCTATAGCTCATGCATATTCTATCAACATTATATCAATCCCTTTAAATAAACGTCTAAAAAACTTGCAGCTCTTCGATAATATGCTATTTGTTGCTCATTTTCATCGTTATTCCAAAGCGCCATGCCTTTCAACACTTTTTCTACAAAAGACAACATCACATACTGCGATTTCTTTTTTTTTTTCTCTTCGCTCAATTTGGATATATATGGTTGCCGAGGCAGGTTAAAGTATCAAACTTAAGTGAAGGTTTTGGAAAAGGCTTATATATATAATGAGTAAAACTACTTGGGTTTATGGTTAGCTCAAAGAGCATATCTTAAATGGAGAAAAAGCGGCACATGAGTCTTATTTTATGTCTTTTTATTATTATTATTATTATTATTTCTACATGTTGAGGGCACTAAGTATATACGTCTTTACTATTAGTATATCATGAAGGATTTATTTTACACATCATTTATAATGTGTAGTAATATCTTAACCAATAGTTAATCCAAATAGATTTCTCATTCATATAAATAGCTTCATCATTTTCAGTAGAATAATTTTCATAAAAAGAGTGATTCAGTTCTAACAGATTTACTTTGTCTTCATAAAAGTTGCTGTTTGTCTAATGCTCTTATTGTAGCTTCCAGAAGAAAGAGATCACATGCGGAGGATAGAATTGGAGATATGGAGGTGGAGCGAGATAGTACTTCAAAACATATGGCTGATTTAGAGAAGCACTTAACCGAAAGTATTAGTGTCTCTCTCGAGAGACATGATAGAATAGATAAATATCAGTAACATCACTTGGGAATCTAGAAAGAGAGATTCGACAAGGAAATTTGCCATAAATCTCGCGATATCAGAAAGTTTAACTTTCTGGTAGATTATGTAGGCGAAACTTACTTCTAGGTGGAAGAGAAAATGGAATAAGCAGTACATAGGAGTAACGACTTAGCAAGAAACTAACGAAAAATCCGCTTTGGAATATTACCATGGGCAATTTGCTGTTTGTATTTTAGAAATCTACTGATTGAGAATACATTATAAAGATTAATATTATTACAATTCATTTCATTTTTTTAAAAGAAAAAAGGGGGCGTGTAAGGTGACAGAGAGTGGTGGTGATAGGATGCGTTTAGCTTAGTTTAAGTGAAAAGGGAGGGGAGAGATTGAGAAATGAAGGTGTTTCTTTCTTTTTCTGAAGAACCAAGGGGGGGGGGGAAGATACTCCAAATGCAAGCAGAAAGAAAGAGACATTATTTCTGTGAAATGTACGTATAGATGCATAATATATATATATATAAAGGCAAAGAGAAACAGTACAGAGGAAGGATACCTGCTCCCTTCCTTCTATCCAGTTTGTCCTTTGCTTTCTTAATTGTCTACTAGTTGGTGATTACGAGTCTTTTCTATTGAAGGCGAAAATGAAGAATCTGTTCTTGGAGTTGAATGATTTGATTTACTGCTATTATTCACTGTGTGGTACTGTCTTTTGGATCTACCCAATTCTTCCGGCAGCATGGATCTACAATTATGATAAGTATCAGGAGGTATTGCTTGGCTATTGTGTATCTTTTTTGTTTTTGTTTTTTAGTTACCCTTTCAAGTTTTTTAATATAACCGCCATAGCTGAACCATCATATTTATCCCACATCTTGGCAGACTTCAGAAACTCAGTTGTTGGCCAAACCAGATTCAATTTTCTAGGTCCTGGTGATTCATCCGTGATAGGCTCTACTTTCAATCCGATATAAAAGGTAGTGGTATAAATCGTTTGCAGTGAAGCCTTTTCTTCAGCTGAAAGATAGTGCATTGATTTGAAATGATCCTCTTTTGTCATATTGTTATTCACCAAGAACGATCTATCTTGATTATAAAAATCACCATGAGCTACATCCCAGCTTTCTTGTCCAGGGAAACAATAATTCACTTTATCTATGCCTTTAATATAAGGATGCGCAATCTGTAACAAGTCTACTAATTCAAGTTTCGACACAAGTTGGCGTAACTTTGATTCAACTAATCCAGACCATTGAAGCTGCGTTTTTGCAGAAAAAGAACTTGCAGTGATTTGAAGATAGTGGTTATAAATCTGAAAGAAGTCGCTATCTTCAAATAAATTTGCCCATTCGCCTGTTCCAATCATGATTTTGTCTGCAATCTCGCCTCCTCTATGAAACTCGTGTAGCATAATGGCCCTTGTTGAATCAGTTACATTATGAGTTGCGCACATAGATGGATAAGCAGGTGTAATAATGGGCATACGATGGCTTTTATCAGCAGGAAAGAGCTAATATTCGACGTATAAGTTATAGATATGTTAAAATAATGAGCAATTTTACCTTTGGATTCCATTGTCTCACTGGCAGTGGGCCTTCTTCCATTGGTTTTAATAGAATAGGTTGTGGCCATCCCCATTGATACATGATGCGAAAGAAACGTGAAACAATCGAAGCAGCACATGCATTAGGATACATTTGACATACTCGAGCCACTAGCATTGCCCAGGCGACACCACCCAAAAATCCCATAATATTCGAGTAAATAGCTCGTTTTTTCGCCCAGAGCTTAATAGTTCTTAATGCAAGTCGAAATACAGGCACACTGGGCACAAGTCGTAGTATTTCATCCGTCACACGCGAGCCATTCAGGCTACGAACACATCGCTCATCAAGTCCCAATAGTAAATTATTATCTGACAAGTCCAAATCATCAGACACTGCTGGAATCGACAACCTCGCGCAAACAAAATCAATCTACTCCACTCCATTAGTCCATCAAGCACGAGCTCCTATGCCTAAATCTGCACTTACTGGAATCCCAGAGAACTGCATCTTGATCACTGGCACATATGCATCAACTACAGACTAAGAAAGACATACTCACGTTAGTTCATTGGGTTCCACCCTCGGTTTGAAATATCCTTACAGTGAGTTCAGTCACTTCTGATCGGTCATTCAACATATCGTACATTATTGTAAAGAAGTGCTCTCGTTCTACATGCTTTGGGAATACGCACAAAGTATCTATATCCGCGCCTATACGTCAGCCAAAAGAAAGAAGATTTAGGATCGAACTTCATCATCTTTTGATCTACATCATCTATTCCTCATCGACTCTTTTTTTTCATTTAGATCTAAATTACCTGCATTATGAACACCCAATTTATAACTCCCAAAAGTGAATATTTTTCCTCCTGCGTTTCGTGCTTCTTGCTCAGACAGACCTTGTAGTATGCCAACTTTATATACAAAATCTTTGACCATAACATTGAGTTTGTTTAATACTGAGATCCTGTTTGAATTAAGAAAAGTTGTTATTAACTTCCATTTTGAATTATATCGCTTTCTAACCTCTTTTGTGCTTCTTGTTCACTTTCAAATAGATCATGACTATGTAAGGTCTTGACTAGATCTTCTGTCAATTTGAGCTCATAGTTAGTTGGTGGATCAGTAGATATAGGAGCAGTGACGCCCCATTGTTGGAGTTTATTGAATTGCGACATGGGTTCTTGTTTTTTTATAATCTAGCAAAAGATTATAGATGCACTTGTATACAATAAAAAAAAAGATTAAAAGGGAAGATTCAATAAAAGAGTGCTACAAGGCAAGGTTTTTTTATATACATTATATGAGCAGTTATCAAGATTTTTTTCGTGTTCCGATTCTCGCGTTTGGACACTATCTACACTACAAAGACTTAAAAAAATAAAAGACGCGTCGTTACTATGGATAGGCTTAATTGTCAAGTAGAAATGATACATGCAAAGCAAAATTAGTACAGGTTAATCATCATGCACACTCCCTCCCCTCGAAGACAAAAAGCATCATAGTACTTATGTAGTGCATAAATCGATTTTATCGGAAAATTCTTATAAACTAAGCTTATTTTTTTATTTATACTTTAGACGGATCATCTTGCAGCTTTTTTTTAGTAGAGATAATTTGAACATACGGATGGTATGTTAATAATGGACACTGATAGTGTCATCGTTACCAATGGCGGAGTACAAACATAGCCTGCTGTTACAATAATGACCTACCAAATACTCGGTTTATCCGACCAGTAAATATGAAACCTAAAGTGCAGTGTAGATTCGTTTATACGATTTAATATATACATACACAAAAATTATATCACGAAAAATGAGTAGTTGATCCAAAATTTAAGTTTTATATACAGGTTTTTTTTATGAAAAGAAGGCATTAAATGTTGAGCAGAAGAAAGATTTCCTGAGTGAAAGCCTAACAATTTGGGCGATACTTTAAGATACTAGGTGCATAGTTTAGTACAATAGTTCAATTTGAGCATGGAGTATTTATTAAATGCAACATTTTGATCAGAATGGTCGGAGAGATCTACAGATCATTGATCAAGTCCATATGAAATGTGTATAATATATTACTATACGCTAATGGTACATAGAATACATTATGTGTTCTGTTCAAATAGATGTTCTAGTAAATAAAATAATTCTTTCTGAAAATGGATAGCTAATCAGATGCTTTTCATTATCAGGATATTATAAAATCAATGAGCGACTTCCTTTGGAACCTCTTTTAAAATTCCGTCATATCTATGACATTTTATTTGATAGTATAAACAGCCTTTTGAGATTATGATGTATTCATAAAGTAGTATCATTTTGAGCCATGCGTTTACAATTATGTTTGTTTGATATAAAATACACAAGATATAATTGTGTTTTTAAAAGGAAATATTTCATAATATTATTTATCAAGATTTGCCACTCAATTCTACACAAACGTTGTCAAAACACTCATACATATTGATTTTTTAAGATGTTGAAACAAGCTTTAGAAGAATGATAAGTAAGTAATATTGGCCAATAAAGCTTGATATAGCTTCTTTATCGCTTTCTGGTCATAGTAAAAGTGTTTTAGAGTTACAGTTTTTAAGCAACTCTGTTTTTATAGTTCAAAGTATTTTTTTTTACAAGTAAAATAGACCGGCTAACTCAATCTGAAGAGAAAATTACCGCCAGATTCAATAATACGTGGAAACAATTGCCGGTTTTTCCAGCGATAGAACAATACATACTAAATGCAATATCATATCGCATGATTATGTTTAGATACAATAGATGTTACAGTAGCATTTATATGTACCTTATTACAAGCAATGCTATCATATCACACCTTTCTTATTATTCTGGTTCAATGACAGATAAGACATCCAATACAAGTACGACTGCTGTTCCCAAACTTCTATACCCAGCTATAAAATAGCAGAGAAATGTTACGTATTGAATTTGGTATTCTTTTTTATTTTCTGCTATTTTTGATTTTTGATTTTTATTTTTATTTTTATTTTTTTGAAAATGAAAATTGCACACAAAAAGCAAAGAGTATTTGTTCTATTTTCTATATTCATAATGGCTTTGTTGACCTACATGTGGAACTCGCAATACAATCTACAGAACCAAGCCACTCAGTTGAAGCCGGTACCAGTGAAAGGTTGTTTTGTCATCCTCATTCGCAATAGTGAATTAGAAGGCATGGAGTCCACAATGTCACAAATAGAACAGACATTTAACAAAAAGTACAACTATCCTTATGTGTTTTTGAATAACGAAGAATTCAGCACTGAGTTCAGGTCTTCAGTGAAATCATTGACTAACGCCCGCATTTTATTTGGAAAAATCAATGAGACGATGTGGGGATATCCTGATTACATTAATCAAACGTATGCAGCTGAAAATCGTGACAGAATGGAAGCACAGGGTATACCTTATGGAGGGAGTGAATCCTATCGACATATGTGCAGGTAATACAAAACCATATATGCATTCATGTAACACTGGATATAAACAATGCCAAGCTTAGATTCCAAAGCGGCTTCTTTTTTAGACATCCACTTTTAGATGAATTCGACTATTACTGGCGCTTGGAGCCTTATGTTGATTATTATTGTCAATTGAACTATGATGTTTTCCAATTTATGAGAGACCATCATAAAAAATACGGTAAATTACACGGTTTATTAGCACTGTATGCGTGTGTAACTAACACATAATTTTACAGGATTCAATATTGCGTACAAGGAACATATCGAGACTGTACCTACTTTATGGAATACAACTTTGAATTTCTTTAAAGAGAATCCTCAGATAGCTGCCAAGTTACCGCCTCGTAACCACTCTCTCTGGGAATTTGTTACTAGTGATCAAGGCCAAACCTATAATACCTGTCATTTTTGGTCCAACTTTGAAATAGGTGATTTATCTCTATGGCGTTCTGAAGTGTACTTGAAGCTATTTGACTATTTAGACAAGTCTGGTGGATTCTTTTATGAAAGGTAATGTGAATTATTTGTTAATATCCTACTTTGAATACCAAAGCGATTATATCTAGATGGGGAGACGCACCTGTTCATTCCATTGCGGCATCTCTTATATTACGCAAAGAAGACATTCATTTCTTTAATGATATAGGTTATAGACATACTGCGTATACTCATTGTCCAACAGATGAGAAATACCGTTCGAAATGTACTTGCGATCCTGGTGTCAATTTTGGTAATATATTTAATTATATACGTCCAGTTTTTTCAAGAGAATTTTTTTTTTTTTTTTTTTGCTAACAGTTTTCTCGATAGATTTTCAAACGGATAGTTGCTTTTCAACTTATTTATCAGCTTTTAAGCAGTCTACACATTAATATATCAATAGGATATAACCTAAATTTAAATTTCTGTAAAGGGGCCGTTGATTCACTCTTTACTTGATAAGAAGTATTTTCAGTGCGAACCAAAATACAATAATATAATGATGCATTCTGTTTGATACAGTTGAATGTCAATTTATCTATTATTTAAACAATAATGTGCTTTGATTTCGTATTACTATCAGTAGATCCAAAGAATTTGCTATGTATCGAGCCTTGTTGAATATGCGTTAAACTACCTTGTTGTGAGATTAAACAAGTACTATCCTAGCATTTTGTACAAGTATAACGTTTGTATTAAGGCTGACTCTTGTATATGGATCTCGCTTATTGCACTGAAATATGATGTGTAATAATGCAATTTCATCATGTGCGATTTTATTTGCATTGTGTTCGTTTTCAAGCTTTGATTAGATTCGAGAAAAAAAAGTAAAAAAAAAAAAAACAAGCTTCCACTTATATTAGAGAGAAAATATAGGAATCTTTAATTTTTGAGAAGAAAAATAAATATAAAAATATAAAAGCCTTTAACTTAAAAAGAGGGTGCAAAAGCAAAACGTTCGAAAAAAAAATCTGAGTAAGAATAACAAAAGGTTTTGACGGCTTTACATGGTGTAGTACTCATGTCTATGGATTTGTTGTGATTCTTTTCACTACCTCGCATATGCACCAGTATAACACGATGCCGCGTCTTCTTGGAATACGAAATCCTTATCCTCTCTATCAACCAGTTCTTTAAACTAGCGATGAAAGTCCTTTGCCAAAATGGTGAAGTATTCGTCCTGATTTACTGTGTCAACAATAACGGCTGCGGATCTAAATCAGCCAAGCTGAAAGAAACTCCAATTAACATGTTGAAGGGCTCAACATAGTCTTTTCTTCACATGATCCTCTGTTAAACGAAGTTTATGAGCTATAAATTAAGGTCTAAAGCCAAGGCTTTTTATACAATTGACAACAATATCTCTACTGACTTGGGTTTTCGTTATGTTAAATTCGTGCTTCAAATAATCATAAGTGATAAAGAGGTCTTTTTTTATATATATATACCATTGTAAATATTTCCAAACTATTTAATGGTCTTTTTGGTTGATCATAACTGTTGTTGAGGCAAAAAGGTATTAGTACACTTTATTCTATAAACGATATTTGGCTGTAGGCCTTGACGAGATAATTATGACCCATATCTTATTGAGGGGATGCCCAATCATTTTAAGATAGAAAGCACTCAAGAAATGCTTCTCTTCGTATTGCATTTATGAACCATGGCTTATATTTGAGGGTATATTTGATTGATTTGTATAATACAAGACATTATTTATGTAGTCTTAGTTTTTGAAAGCCGCAGTAACTGTTTTTTATATATATTATTGAATACTGCGCATATGAAACAGAGTATCAGATGACATTCACACTGCTCGACGTTGCTATTCAAATGTACAATTATACTTTATGAAAAGAAGATTAAAGACTTTGACCAAAAATTTTTTTAATACCTTAGCTTGCGTAGTTTTGTAAATCTCCAAAACCAATGAAAGTTCGGGATGTCTTTATACTATTGACAGTGTTAAAGGCTTTTTAGAGGCATTATTTATAATATATCTTTTTTTTTTCTTGACAATCTCAAGTAATATATAGAGACGCTTTTGTTTTATAATAAAAGCCAATATAACAAAATTGAGCTTGACACAAAAATCAGCTTCAAAAATCAACTCGATATATGGTCATATCTGATCTAGAATTCATTTTCAGGTTGACCGACATTTGGTCAAAACCTTTTGCTTCATTGAATACTATGGATACAAATGACTATCACTTTGGTTAATCAGGTGGAGAAGTCTTTATAGTATTCCTAACACTTTTCATAATATTCACTATAGAATGAGCTCTTTTTTTTTTGTTTTGTTCCCTGAATGTTTGAAAATACTGATAAGCTTACCCGAACAGCGGCAGACATTAAAGTTAAGCTTTTGAAAGTCCCTTTTTGTTTTGCTGCGGCTTAAAACGTACCCTTATATAAACCCAAAAAAAGAAGTGTATTCTTGCTTTATTTGCTACTAGAATATGACAGAAAACATGCAAAGCAAAAAACCCAACAATATTGAAGAATTGAAGCGGCTCAAACTAGCAAAAAAAGAAGCAAAAAAGCGATTGAACGCCAAACCTCAGGTTGAGCAAGTTGCGCCACCCAAAGTGCTAGAGCGCGAGTTTGCCATAGTGCCTGATCAAGACATGTTAACAACGGTATTGGGCAATGTTCGTGTCATGACATTTAATGTAAGATCCACCTAGTTCGAATACTAGAGTCACATTAATAAAACCCCAAATTAGTTGTTGGCTCAATCGCTTATTAAACGCGAGCTGTTTCCAGATTCTGGTGACATTTTAAAATGGGTAAGCAAGAATCTTTCATTTTGCATATTTTTTGGATAGACTCATAGCTGTGTGTTTTAGAAACCTAGAAGAAAGATGATCCTTGATGAAATCAAGTTGTATGATCCAGATATTCTAACTATACAAGGTACATTCATTACAATGACCCAAGCAATTATTATCGTTTACATATTATTCTTGTAGAACTAGATAATTTTGAATCATACTATCAAGAAATATTCACAAGCTTGGGCTATAAAGTAGATTACTATTTCCATCCCACAAAGAGACATGGGTGTGGTATCGCCTACAAGAGCCAAAAGTTTACCGCTGTCAAGTACAGCACAGTGGATTATAATACAGATACGACTTGCGCGCCTTCATTCATGACTGGAAACATTGCACAAATCCTCGCCCTTCAATCTAACGCTCACCCCAATGTTGGGTTCGTAGTAGGCAATACTCATATGTATTGGAGGCCTACGTCTAATTATGAACGGTTTAGACAAGCTGTCATTTATTCAAATCGGTTCCTTGAATTAAAGTCAGAACTACCTACGACGATGAAGTGGATTCCTTTTCTCCTTGGCGATTTCAATACTACACCTGATGATCCAGTGTATGGCATATTAACTATAGGTGAATTGACAAATGAACATATTGAAGATTTGAACGTATCTCGCTCTCTCACTGCGTCAGCTAGCCCTGAAGAAATCGATTCTTGTATTGAGCCAGAAGAAGATCCAACTTCTGGTGAAGCTATTTCAATTGATAATTTGGATACAGTGGATCAGCTTGTGAAAAAGTATCAAAAATGTCAATGGACAAGTATTTACAGCAATTACGGAAAAATAGATCAGGATGTGAACCAACAAGGACTCTTTGGTGAACCCAAATTCTCAAACTACTGTTCTCAATTCAAAGGCTTATTGGATTATATGTTTATAGATTCTTCCGTGACAACTTCAATCAAGCGTATATTAATGCCTCCAAAGGAAGAATTCATGAAGCCTTCGCTACCAAATAGAAACTTTGGAAGTGACCATCTGTGCTTGGTTGCAGATATTGAATATTAATATATATATATTATATATTGTGAATAAATTGCCTACTAGCTTATGGCTAAGGGTTGTTCATTTTAGAGTCTCTATAATAATTTCTTTGTAATATTGGAGTGAATTTACTGACTGATACTTTCGTCAATTTTAATGAATGGGGGGGGCGTATATCGTAAGCCCATCACCATCCATCCATGGGATGATTTCCAGACAAAATTCATCAATAAAATAATAGCTTCCAACTCCATAAAAAAAATAAGGTATAGCTTTTATTTCTGAGCAATTTACGTTTCAAGTAATGCTTTTTTTTAATGGATAAACTTTTATAGCTGTATATAGTTTGGTGCCAACTATAGAAAGCTTCAATGATGAGCCATTTTCTTTTTGTTGTCTTGCAAAATTAGTATCAATCGAAAATAGAAAATAAGTGAGCTTAGAAATTTGATATGGTACATACTTGACTCGCGCAATCTTGAGTGATCTCGGCCAATGTCGCATCTGATGAGTATTTTATACTCGAAACAAGTTATTTGGTCTAGTAAAACTACAAAATTATGTAACTACTAGTGTTTTCATAAATGAATTGTACACATATGAAGTAACACATAACTTTCCCTCACTCACTTATAATAGCTATCTCTTTTTTTTTTCTTTCACATAATTAAACAACTTTAAACTTTGTCTTCTGGTCTAACAATAAAAATAGAGGAGGCTTTTGACAGGTATTATTAAACCATTTAATCGATAATCAACTGTCCATGACAACTAGGACTGTATGTTAACGTAACCTGATCATCTAAAGCATTTTCCAAAAAGCAGTAATTGCTCAAACGCTTCCAGAAAATTTTTTTTCTCGCTGGGTGCACTTCTTTTCTTTTGACTTCTTACGGAAGTATAGATTTATGCGAATCCAATTACTTATACCGAGCCAAAACCAAAAGAGCGTTTCTATTCAGGTCCTCAAGGACGAAAAAGTATCGACTTTACGCAAGATGGTCACTAAAGTTGTTAATGTTCCTGAAAGTTCCTTCTTACTAATCGCCTCAGGAAAAATTGTATGTTTTTATATGTGTATTATATTAACCAATATTAACTTTTTTTTGGGGGGATTATATGATAGATGCTGGATAAATGCCTTGATAAGAAACCAGCAACTTTATATTCTACTTATCGTGTTAAAGATAAAACATGTGTTTTTGTCCACTTGAAGCAACAGCAGCAAGTTCCTGTAGTACAACCAAAAATAAAACGCGAAACCAAAAAACGCGTCAGAAAGTCTAGTATTATCCGTGATTTGAACGTTATTTCCACACCTTTTGGAAACCCACTTTGTCCAGAGTGTAAGAACGATAATGGGAAAAAAAAATGTGCCGAGTGTGGTTGTGTGAAATGTCTGTTAAAAACTGGTGATCCTCTAGTAAGATGGATATATCACAGTTAGGTATCTTTTTATTTTTTTTTACTGATATATATATTTCGAGTAGATTTGCGATCAGTGCGACAACTATTGGCACGCAGAATGTGCAGGTCTATCCGGCATGCCTAAAGATCAGTACTGGTATTGTCCTGAGTGTTATAATCATGATGGTAAAGTGATTGTTGGCAAAGGCGATGCAATGAAAGTCTCAAATACGCCAAAGCCTACAGTGACTATACAAGATAATGAATGTGTGTTAGGTAAAAAAAAAAAAAAAAGCTCAATGAACGTCTGTGTAAGTCCTTGTTTATAACTGAAAAGAGTAGTATCTCAATATCACGTTGGTAAAATACCGGGAATTTATTGCGGACAGAGCTGGGCATACAGATCTCTGTTGAGCGAATGGGGTGTTCACCGATCCAATAGCTCTGGTGTATGTGGCTCCATAACAACAGGTGCAGTATCAATTGTATTATCTCTTGGTATGAAAGAAGATAGAGATGATGGATATGAATTTACGATGTCTGGTTCAGGTGGAGGTGTAAGACGTAAAGGCTGTGTAGATCATTCACAAGTCAAAACTAGCCAGACCTTAACAAGATCAAATCGTGCTTTAGCCATCACTTGTGATGCACCATTAAATGAAGAGGTAGGAGCCAGAGCGCGTAATTGGAGGAAGAGTCGGCCCGTTCGCGTATGCCGTTCAGCCTATTTAAGCAAAACAAACCCCAAGTTTGCACCCAGTGAAGGTGTACGATATGATGGTTTATACAAACTGGTCAAGTATTGGCCGCATACAGGTAAAAACAAGGAATTAAGTATCCACCTAATACTGATTAATTTATAGATAGAAAGACTGGAATCATTGTATGGAAGTTTTTGTTCAGAAGAGATGATCAAGAACTACCGCCTTGGATGACAGGTGGCAAAGTAATGATGAAGAAAAGAGGGCTTCGAATGATTCGAATGGATAATGAATTGACCAAGAAGCTAGTAAAGTACAATATACCACCTCGAGTAAAGAAACTCATGTTGGGAGATACCCAGAACGAGCGACTGTGGGACCAAGTCAATCAAATGGAATTTTGGTCCGAGTACGAGTTTCTTCACTATGTATTTGATTCGGCTGTTACATGCTCAAGTAACGTATGCCCAAAGCCAATCAAGGTAATTAAAATGAGCCCATATTTTAGTTCTGTGTTCATGACTAATATGCTTACATAAATGTTAGGATCCTATCTCAGCACCTTGTGGCCATATTTGCTGTATGGAATGTTTGAATCAGAGCAAATCGAACCAATGCTTTACTTGTCGTGCAGAGATACCCATTAGTGCAATCAAAGTAAATGAGAAACTAATCAGGATACTACAAACCTTGAATTGGACCTATATACCTACAGAAGAAACGCTTCATCCTACTGTAAAGAGAGAATTCACACAGCTTTCGTTAGCCGACCACTTACAGAAACCCAAAAAAGTGAAGATCTGTATTGAATACTTGGGTTAATCTCTTCTTATGACTATGGCTTATAATAAAGGTATTTATTAAGTAAGATTAAGGGTTCAATATGGTGAATAGGGTTTTCAAAGTGATAGTTAAATAGATAATAAGGGTAAAATTGGTAATAATAGATACTTCTCATTAGCGTAACGTAAGCAGTTTCTATTATGAGATTGATAGAAACAAAGGATGGGTCACACATTATTAAGCTTTTTCTCGAATATTTGTTACGTCAACAGCTGATGATGGATGGTCTTTTTTACTTCGAAAAGGTCCCAGCCAACCGAATAAACATCCAAGGAAAGAAGGTGGTGGAGGTTGATTGTTAGGAACGGCTTTTCTCATAGCAGGTTTTGTAGCAACAGCTTCTTGCTGCTGCTGCTCAATGATTTGTCGTTCAGCTAGAATCCTATAGAGAATTGTTAGCCATGTATTCAAAAAGACTGTCGGGACTTACTCTTTCTTCTTGGCTTCTTTTTCGGCCAACATGGCAATCAAAGCACCACCGATACTTCCACCATCAGTAGCCAATTCAACACGGATACGACGGCTCACTTCAGGACCAAACCAGGTGACTAGTGATTCATAGATTCGTTCGTGCATAGTTGGGTACTTTTCATAAGTGGATCCATTTACACCAATGACAATAGGACCTGATCCATTCAATACCTCATCCTGCTGTTCGATCAACGAAGCCATTGCAGCACCAGCTAAACGAGCTGCACGATTAGAGACAATCTGACATAATTCTGAAAATAGTAAAAGATCTTGCTCGTTTACTGTATAACCGTTCTCAAAGTGAAACTGCTCTTGCAGGTGCTTGAATCGTGCTTCGGTGGAATCATTAAGACGGCTATGATATGTATGAGCGTAGCACGAAGTGTATCACATATACTTATTACCTTTCAATGTCACTTGCAATAGAGGTGCCAAATTCCATAGCCACTGCAAATTCCACTGGACGATGACCTTGAAACAAATGACCTTGCTGGATTAAATCAAGCGCTGCTAGTCTAACCAATTCACCGATACAAGCACCAGACATCATTTTTTCATACAGTTGGAAATCAGGTTGAGAATGATTAGCATCCAGTTCGCGATCATACTTGTTTAAAGGTAAGTAGGCATCACTACCAAAAATATCAATCTCGGTGTTGACTAGCATAGTAGTTCCTTCAGGGTATTGATGATGCTGATTTTGTAGTTTCACCATTCGAGATACTTTCTCGGGATAAGCTGCATTAACACCTGTACCATAGATAAATCCCACGCGAGCTTCAGGGTTTGTGTACGCATGAGCTACCAAAGTGCCTACAGTATCATTTAACAATGCAGTAACCTTTACATTCACTCCCTAACAAAATAACAAATAAGATAATCTGGATTACGCATTAAAATCATTAACTCACTTTGCGCTTAAACCCTTCTTGAAACAAAGCGGAAAGATCGTAACCTTCTACACCTTCAATTGTGAATCCCTTACCCATTCGAAGGATTTTACCCGCGGATATGCTTGTTTGACTAAATAATATAAACATGAGCTTTTTTTTAAAAAAAAATCGCTTTTTTTTTTATATATATATATATAAACTTACTCGACAGGGAAACTCCAACAAACACCCAAAGACAAAGGACCATCGGCATGTACAGTATCATAACCTATCTTTTCAATCAGCTCAGCAATGGTATCTACAATCCAATCAAAAAAGGCGGTAGCACCACTGGTGCGTAGAGGGTCGTTGGGTGCAATATGGCGGCGGATTTCAGTGACTTTGACATTACAATCGCCCAACAGTTCGACTGCGCATACACGAAGTGTACTTCCACCTAAATCCAAGGCTAAATAGGTGCCTATCTCTTTGCCTGTAGGCAACGTAGTGACATAGGACGGAATCATAGTAGCCAGACCTGTTGCAGAAGCTGTGTTGAGGCCGCTCTCGTATTCGGCTTTAAATCCATCGACTATCGCTTTGAATGTGATGTGATTCAAGCTGAAGGCGTCACGAATAGATTGTAGTGGATCAGACATAATATGATAATAAACGAAAAAGAAAAAGAGGGCCTTGAAAAACTTTTTTTTTTCTCTCTTTTATATTAGTATTGCTTTATATGGTTGTGTACCGTAAAGTAATATGAAGGAAAAAAAAAAGAATATCTGTAAAGTAGGTTTCTTTTATATGTAATCCGTCAGGTGGGACTTTGTGTATTGTCTTACGAACGAATCGCACGCCTTTTCCCTGAGACCCTGAACTTGATTATGTATATTTAATGGTGTATGTGAAAAACAAGTAAAAATACACAACATGTGCACCGTAGTCACTAATAATTTGGAGTTTGAATACCAAGTGTCACGCTTACATGAGTAACAATTGATTTTTTTTTATTATATTAGAATGAGTATGCATATGTGGAAATAAGAAAAAAAGTATAAAGTAAAAGAGTATATATATATATATATATATATTATTCATCATAAGGTCCATTCAAAGGTGTTTGAGATCTTGAGCTAGAAGCCAACTTTTTAAGCTGCTTAACGCCACCTTGAAGAGACAAATTTTCTGGACCAATCAAAGACTGATGAACATGTTCAATAGACTTGAAATACTTGACAGTCTAAAGATGATATAAGTAACTTATCTAATTAAGATACACTATGTCTTACCTTGACGTGTAATTCAAGGGTCGCGTCTTCATCGCACACGATCAAACTCTTAGGATGCATTTGAATGGCCGAAACAGTCCACATATGGTTCACACCACCTTCAATACAATTAGCCAAAGCAATAGCCTATTTTTTTTTTGTGTGAGTCACGGTCATACATTACATAATACAACTATACCTTGTGTGCACCAGTAATAATAACAAGAACCTCACGAGCATCCATGACAGTACTAAGAATAAAGTCAGCTTACCTTGTTGAAACGAGTTTCAATTACTACTTACGCTACTCCAACAGTTAAAGCAAGTTTGGGTACCTTGGAGACATCGCCATCAAAGAAACGAGCGTTAGCAATGATAGTTTCATAGGCCAAAGTCTTAACACGCGTACGAGAAGTCAAGGAAGAACCAGGTTCATTGAAAGCAATATGACCATCGGGACCAATACCACCCAAGAAGAGTTCAATACCGCCAACGCGGGCAATTTCAGCCTCAAACTTTTTGCATTCTTCATCCAAGTCGGGAGCATTACCGTCCAAGATGTGTACATTCTCGGGCTTAATATTGACATGCATAAAGAGATTCTTCCACATGAAAGAGTGATAGGATTCAGGATGATCACGAGGCAAACCAACATATTCATCCATATTAAAAGTAATAACATGTTCAAAACTGATCTCACCAGCCTTGTACATTTCCACAAGGACCTTGTAAACAGCTACAGGAGAGGAACCAGTGGGGAGACCAATAACAAAAGGACGCTCAGCAGTAGGATTAAATTGCTTGACGCGCTCCTTGACATAGTTGGCTAATTTTGATAAGATCAATACTTATTTTCTAACCTACTAACACACACCAACTTACCAACATAGTTTGTAACCTCGTCGTAATCGTCGCGAATAACCAATCTCATATTTGTTTGATATAAAAGTGTTTGAAAGTAAGAAAGAGATAAGAAATGACTCAAAGAGATGCCTTATTTTATACAAAAATATTCATTACCCGAGTTCAGAGACAGGGTCTCGATGACCAATCACACTATGAACAAAAGGTTTCTGGGGCAACACCGGGAAAAGCGGCTTTTTTTTTTACTTTCAGGGTCTAAATACAGTATAGCTTTAGTTTGCTTTCTATGTACCAGGGTACAAGTAAAGCCAAGAAAGAATGAACCCAATCAGTGTTTCTTTCCTTATATATAGACGTCTTGTGGTATAGAAGAGTATATACTCGAAAGAAAAAACCTCGGGAAGACAATAATCGAGTGATTTCATAAGCAATGATATCATTGGTTCATATGATTACATAACCAAAAGGACCCTGGAAACTCGACCAGCTCACTTTTTAATCTAGCAAGAACCCTGGACTTTTGGAATCAAACGTTAGACTTCTTTTTTGAACCCTTTTTTTAAGACCCTCAATTAGATAATTAACGTCATTATTTCTCAAATCCGCAAAAAAAAAGAAGTCCAGCTTTTTTTAACTGGGCACACTCGGTGATACCTTGTCCTCTATATCCGAGACTGTTTAATAAAGCTTAAGGAACAGTTTCGCTAATGAATACTATAAACTAACAAATGAACACTCACAAATGGGCACGATTGCATAGATCTTGAATTCTGTTAGATGCGACAGCCTCCATAGGAATAGGGACACTCATCAAATGATTCATTAAGCTGAGATCGGTAGGGAGATCTACTATTAATTAACCCGTCAAGCTAATTCCCAAAACTTAAATTTTTAAAAAATTAAGGCTCAAAAATGAATGTAGAATACAATCATAGCCGTGTAAGGTGACAAGTGTCTATGGAAAACTTGTGGCATTAATAGAAGCTGTAGATAATTAGCTTCTTTTTTGGTTGGTTCCAATAGTAGAAAACTTTAAAATAAATATTTAATCCAGATGTGAACACTGGGTAATCGGAGCTTTCTGTAACTTTTCTTCAACTATATGTGAACTGAAAAGCGAACTCAGACGAAAGATATATATATATATTGTTCTGGTCCTTTCCTGATTTTTGGAGTTATATCTTCATTAGCTGTTAATTTATATACTTTCAACATTTTGAACGATTTTGTCGAGAGGTACCATGAAACTTGTATTCATTCTCTCTTAATTTTTTTTTTTTTTTTTTTTTTTTTTTTTTCGCTTAGCATAGAATTTGATATCCAAAGAATACTCACTCAAACTTTAATACTAGCTTTTCTTAACCCTTTATATCCAATTTTTTTTTCAATAATTGTTGTGACGATCTAAGAATTCAAAATATAGTCAAAGTTTGCTCCCTTACAAAAAAATATATTTAAAAATTTGACAATCCAACTATAGAACAGGAATAAAGCTTATTAACAATTAGATATATGATGAAAGTTGTACGTATAAACAAACATTGTTGTTTTGGCAATATAAACTTTGTTAATTTTTAAAAGTTGAAACACTGATCCAGGGTGTGAAAAGGCCATATTGCTATAATGTTGTTGCTTTTTTTTTTTACGTTAATCTACAATTACACAATGTAGTTTAATAGAAAAAAAATAAGACGCCAGTTTGATATATGCCCCTGAAATGCACATTGGCACCTCTGTTAATTATTATAATAATTGTTTTAAAGGATTTTATCCAGAATTCTAACTATCTTTCTATATATCCTTATTTTTGGATCAAAACAGCAAACTCATCCAATTAATTTCCTTGTTCAGAACAGGAAATAGATAACCAAATATTAATATTATAACCATAGAAAAAAGATAAATCATATTTGAACTCTTAATAGAGCTAATATGCAATGGCATCTTCTTTGAAATGATGCAAGTTATAGAAAGCTTAGAAAGCAAAAGTATTACTTTCAAATAAGAAATCTCTATCACTTTTGAGAGCCGTAGGTCTTGGTAAATTTTGTTTAAAATGGTAAAGCTGGGTTCCTTCAAAGAAATAAACAAGTTTTGTATATTCCCCGAAACTTGAAGCTGTAACTTGGTTCATTGCTCTTGTAGTTGGTCTGGATGGATTTTTGTCCGGTATGCCCTGGGTCTTGTTCATGCATTCTCCGCAACCAATGAAATCCAAATAATCGGAACACCAAGTGCTACGATGTCACTAAATCGAGAATCAGGTCACTTGGATAAGGCTTTGTACGTTCAAGAATCAGGTTTATTGGTGCACTTCTTATTGTCTAAAATGCGCCGCTATTTTGATCAAACTGAGTGTTTGTGGCACATACAAGGTGCATTTCTTTTGTATTTTCATTTGACCTAAACCAAGCCTCTTCTTCCGATCTCTTGTGTACTCGGCCCCTTTTCTTCTAAAGTCTCCTTTTTATACCGTTTAGAACGATCTAGGTTATAGTTTATATCTTTCTTTCACTTTTTTTTTGTCATATAACAATATAGGTCTTTTATAACGATTTTGCATGTCTCAGTGGCAAACCAACATGAGACGAGGTATTATTATCATAATTACTTGTATTCATGATAATTGACGCGAAAATATGCCGCTAGAAGAAGAAGAGGAAGTTGGAAGAGACGAAGATTTTGGGCTATTAAATGAGCCAACTCCACCTCAACCGCCTTACATGGCTTCTGATTATTCACTGTCTACCATGCAGTCTAACGAACGGACCTTTGAATCCACAGAAATGTTGGATAGAGCAACAGTATCAAAACCAGACGAGAAAACAAAGAAGCCCGCCTTTTTTCCATCTCATCTCTTTCGCCGCCGTGGTACAGGACAGACTCAACAGGATGCTCCACGCGTTATTCGAATCAATCAAGTACAAAATCAAAAGTTTATGGGGAATAGTGTATCTACTGCAAAGTATAATCCCTTGACATTCTTACCCAAGTTTTTGTATGTCGAGTTTAGTAAATCTGCAAATCTTTTTTTCTTGTTCATTTCCGGTATTCAAGTAGGCATTATATATATATATATATATATTATTGATTTGATACACCAAAGTAACATACACTATCTAGCAAATCCCCAATATTTCGCCAACTTCTCGATATACGACATTGATCCCATTGATCATTGTGCTTCTCATTACAGCTATCAAAGAAATCATTGAAGATTATGTAGGGTAAAAAAGAAAAACAGAAGCTTTTCCCCACCAACTGTACATGATGCAGCACTGACCCGTTGACTTTATAGGGTGTTCACAAGTCAGATCATCAACTGAACGCTCGACAGTGCAAAATATACGATGGGAGTCAGTTTGTTTCCAAGAAATGGCGAGATGTGAAAGTAGGTGATATCTGCCGTATAGAAAGTAAAGAGTTCTTTCCAGCCGATTTGATATTACTCAGTAGTTCTGAACCAGAAGGACTGTGTTACATTGAAACAAGTAATTTAGATGGGTAACTATACAACAACAACAACAAAATAACAACAAAATAACAACAAAAAGCTTGTAGCTAATACGTTTTGATTAGAGAAGTGAATCTGAAGATAAAGCAAGCTTTGCCAGAAACAGCTTCGTACTTGTCTCCTTCAGATGTAGTGCGTTTATCTGGAACATTGCTATGCGAACAACCCAATAATCGCCTGTACAACTATGACGGTACCTTGAATTTGGAAATGGCAGATGGGAAATCCAGAGACTTTCCTTTAGATCCATCCAAGCTATTATTAAGAGGCGCTCAATTGCGAAATACCAGTTGGATCTATGGATTTGTCGTATTTACAGGCCATGAAACAAAATTAATGCTGAATTCGAGGTGAGTGCATGTAATCAGAGTCTATTGCAGCTCTATTTACATAAACCTTGACCTTAGTAAAAAACCTACCAAAGCCTCAAACGTTACGCGTATCACCAATCGAAATATTTTATATTTATTCACGATGCTTGTTATTATGAGTATTCTATGTTCTGTTGGCAATCTTGTCACCTCTGTAATGTTATTTTCAAGTATATCTCTTTTTTTTGTATTCAATGACTGATTTATATATATATATATAGACAAAAGCAGGAAGTCAATGGAGCTACTTGCAGATTCCAGCTACAGAAAGAGCCAAAGAATTTGGCTTGAGTATTTTAACCTTTATGATCTTATTTAACAGTTTTATCCCTATAAGTTTAATGGTGACGATGGAAATTGTCAAGTTTGTTCAATCGATCATGATCGACAATGACCTAGATATCTACTATGCCAAAACCGATACACCTGCAGTAGCTCGAAGCAGTAGTCTGATCGAAGAACTAGGCCAAGTCGAATATGTCTTTTCCGACAAGACGGGGACCTTAACCTGTAATGAAATGGAATTTCGAGAATGTTCAATTGCCGGATTGTCTTACGCTACTACAGCTGATCCCGACCGTCCACCCAAATCCGAACAGGATGCTAGCGGCCAATACTCGTTTGAGCAGCTAGAGGAACACCTAAAAAATTCTCAGCACAAACATATCATTCATGAATTCATGACTTCCTTGATGACTTGTCATACAGTGATTCCCGAAGCCGTTAAAGACTCGGACGAGATTGTTTATCAAGCCTCTTCCCCCGATGAGGCGGCGCTCGTTCAAGGTGCTAGTCGCATCTTTGGATACCATTTTTATGCACGTCGCCCTCACACGATTCATTGTAAAATCCAGGGCAAAGAAGTAGAATTCAGTATTTTAAACGTATGCGAATTTAACTCCACTCGTAAACGTATGTCAATCGTATTGAAGGATGCAAACGGAATCAAGTTGTATTGCAAAGGTGCTGATTCTGTCATTCTGGAAAGATTGGCAGCTAATGATCCGTTTGAGCAAGCGACACTTCATCATTTAGAGGTAGAGTAATAACTTTATGTGAACTAATTACAAAGATGAAGGAGGGGCTCATCACTATGCGTAGGAGTTTGCGTCCGAGGGTCTGCGTACCTTATGTTATGCAATGCGCGAAATTTCACAGGAAGAATATGAACGTTGGTCTGCTATTTATGAAGCTGCATCCACTACATTGATTAATCGAGCAGATGAATTGGATAAAGCGGCCGAGTTGATTGAAAAGAACATGACTTTGCTAGGTGCAACAGCCATTGAAGATAAGCTTCAGGATGGTGTGCCAGATACAATTCATACATTGCAGCAAGCGAATATTAAAGTCTGGGTGCTTACAGGAGATCGACAAGAAACAGCTATCAATATCGGTTATAGTTGTAAACTGTTGACGGAAGAAATGGACTTGCTGATTTGCAATTATGATGATCATTCTTCTACGCAAGCATTTTTGTCGCGTACACTGAGTGAATTGGAACAGAGTGCAGCCAAGGATACAGATGCACCCGAGGTAATATACATATATATATATATATATGTTTGATTTCTAAACATTTCAGCTAATTCAATTCATTTGAAATTAGGTACATGCATTCATCATTGAGGGGAAAAGCCTTACATTTGCACTGGAAAAAGACATGGAACGCCTTTTTTATGAAGTGGCCACACGTTGTAAAGCAGTGATCTGCTGTCGTGTATCTCCTCTTCAAAAGGCATTGGTCGTAAAACTCGTTAAAAAGTTTTCTAAATCTATCCTTCTGGCCATTGGTGATGGTGCTAATGATGTATCCATGATCCAGGCTGCTCATGTAGGCATTGGTATCAGTGGTGTAGAGGGCCTTCAAGCAGCCAGAAGCGCAGACTTTGCTATTTCTCAATTTAGATTCCTCAAAAAGCTTTTGTTGGTGCATGGTGCTTGGGCTTACCAAAGGTTAAGCAAAATGATCTTTTATTATTTTTACAAGAATGTTGCTTTGTATTTGACGCAGTTCTGGGTATAGCAGCAAACAAGTTGAACATGCGATCAATTCAACTAATGCATTACTTTGGTAGTACGCTATATTTAACGGGTTTTCAGGCCAAACGTTATACGAATCTTGGACCATGTCTTGCTTCAACGTATTCTTTACTATCTTACCGCCTATGGCCATCGGCATTTTCGACCAATTTGCATCGGCACAATTATTGGACAAGTATCCGCAAATCTATATGTTAGGACAGAAGAACGAGTTTTTTAATCAGAAGCGGTTTTGGGGTTGGATCATGAACGCAGTTTATCATTCAGCAGTAAGTTTCATCTAATTGCTTACTGAGGTTGTACTCATGTTTCTATTAGATGCTTTTCTTTTTGGGTATGGCAGCGTTTAGACGAGACGAGGTATTTGGAAGCACTGGATGGTCTGGAGGACAATGGTGGGTTGGTACCACCATATTCACCGCTACACTTGCCACTATCTTGTGGAAAGCAGCACTAATTACAGAGTAAGCTATGCATTTCTTTTATGGTGAGCAAAATTAAACCAACTGCTTCTATAGTATCTGGACAAAGTATACGTTTATTGCAATTCCTGGCTCCATGGCTATTTGGTTTATTTTTATGCCTCTGGTATCTTATGTAGGACCTCTTTTGCCATGGGGAATCTTTATGGAATACATAGGTATCGTACCTCGGCTGTTTGGAAATGTAAACTACTGGCTCTTCTTTATCTTGGTACCACTTGCTTGTAACTTGCGTGATTATCTATGGAAATAGTATGTGTTGTAATGTGTTTCGTTTTTAATTACTGACATTTTGGCGCTTTAGTTACAAACGCATGTACAGAACCAAGAGTTATCATTATATTCAAGAGATCCAAAAGATGAACTTGCCCGATTATCGACCAAGGATGGACAGATTCAGACAAGCAGTAAATAAAGTCAGAAAGATTCAAAGGTTGAAACAATCGAGAGGTTATGCCTTTTCCCAAAGTGATTCAGATCAAACCAAGATCATCCGTGTATATGATACCACTCAGCAAAAACCTACAGGTTAAACAGCTTATCTTTCCATTATTACAACTACTATGTATTTATTTCTATCTATTATCTACACACTTCCATGCTATAAAATTTATATTATATCAGTTAAATAGTCTGCATAAACTGGCATAAAACGTGTTTTTTATAGTCATGTGAACTTTTTGATGCATTCTGTATGCATTGCTTGTACTTTAATGATCTTCAAATCATCTCTATATAGCATCTTTCGGTTCCGTTCATCTGGCAATTATTGGCTACATAATATTGTCCAACTCCTAAAGAAGTCCAGCCTCTAATGGAAACAGGTTGCAATAACTGGAGGCTGCGATTTATTTCCTTAATAAACTTTTATAAACTGGGCGTCTTAATAACTTACATTCTTGGCATGAGGTTTCAGTGCAAGGATAATACAGTCATCTTTTTAGATATACACGGTATATTATAAAGAAAGCTTTTGAGTAAAAGTGAACAATTACTCATTTTAAATAATGAAGGTTATAAATTAACAAATGTGAATTAGTCAATAAAAGTAATGGAGTAGATCTGAGATTTGAATAGATGCAATAATTCATTCTGAAAGCGGTCCACTGATCAAATGCGACTTTTGACCAAGATCAACAGGAAGATCTAGAGATGAACAGATAATTGCATAGATTCCATATAGTTTAATACTAACTATCAGCAAACACAATGAATTCATTGTACTTTAATATATGAAAGTTCTAGTAGATGTAATAATCCATTCTAAACATGCACTAGCCATTAGATGCGACATTTGACCCTGATTGACTGAGAAACCCATTGAAGTCAAAAATGGAGTTTTTATTAATACGCTGTGTAGAATTCCAATAAGGAAATTAAGAGGCGGCCATACTAATTTAACTAAAATAGAGGGTGGGAGTTATTGCCAGACTCGAGTCACTACTTTTTTTTATAAATTCATTGGAATAAAGGTCTCACGACGGAAAATATATCAACCATATAAATGGAGTGTAATATGTATTGATCTTAAATCTAGTGAGTCAAAATCCAGGATATTGGGTATGTAATATCAAAATCAATTTGATGCCATAAATACTTTACTTTTATATGACTATGATACACGATTTTAATATGAAGATGAATACAAACTAGTACTTCCATATGCACTTCAACTTTTGTGTCATAAAATTATTTTGAAAACTCACCTTTGTCATAGTATTTAGACTATCGTTAGAGATATTCCCAATAAAAAAATACAAACATGGAAATCAAATCAACTCAAAGCCAGAGGCTTTTTTTGAGCCCTTTAATTCGAGATTCGAATAATATAATAGAAGTGTACATGAAACGGAACGCATTTTATACTCAGAAATAAAGAATACCATGCACAAAGCAAAAAGACGTTGAGATACAAAAATTAAAATTCTGATGTGCAAATTCACTAGGAAAAAAAAACTAATAAAAATTTCTATGATTGGAAACAAAATCTTAGCCTGTACATATTTAATACCAGCCATCCAATTAAAATTACGGGTGTTTAACACCGCCTGTTCGACGCGCAAAAGACGAGCCCCTCCCAATTCATGCATAGGCTAATATGACGTGTATCAATCTCTTGGCTAATAATAATAAGCTGACCAAAGAAATGATTGTTAAAAATTCCCGCCCAAAACCTTTCTTCCAAGAATCCAAAACAAAAACAAAAACAAAAAATGTCTGAACCTCAAACCAAGCCCGTCAAGGACCTTATGAATTCTACTGAGGAAGAAGCTGTCCAAGCAGAAGAACAGGTGCCTATTACTGTTGCCCCTACCACTGCCACTCCACCGCCTACTGCCACAGAAACACCCGAATCACAACCTCCATTAACAGGACACGTCAAAACATTAAAAGACGCATTTCCTGACTTGGATGTAGAGGTCATTGAGACCATTTTAGATAGTCAAGGAGGTAATTTGGATGCTGCTTTTGAGATTTTGCTTGGCATGTCCGACCCCACCTACAAGCCAGAACCTCAACAAACTGAAGGTTTGGACCAACTGAGACAGGATGAAGAGTATGCTCGCCGTTTGGCACGAGAAGGTGATGCTCATTATCCTCAAAATAACGCCAATCATCATCAACAGCAACAGCAGCAAGATCAACCTCTATTTAACTTTCAAGGTAAAAAAAAAGAAAAAGAAAAAGGTCGCATGTAATAATATGAATATGCAGAGGAGTTGCCTATTATCAAGGAAAAAGTAATTGAAGCAGGAAATGGTATACAAAACTAGCTTATCGTGTTGTAGAAAATCAAACTGATCAAGCCATATCATATAGCTGCCAAGACTAAGATTATGAGCTTGTATAACCAATTTATAGCTGGTCCTTCTAATGAGCAACAACAACAAGGCGGTGTATTAGAAGCTGGTATGGGAAATTTGAGCTTATCTGATAACCAACAACCGCAGCAACAGAGAGGGCGCTCAGTGGATTTATATGAATGGGATGGTAAGAGCAAAAATGAGTGATAAGAAAAAAAAAAGAGTGAGTTTTTTTTAAAAAAAAAATATGGATTAGGTCAGCAGCATCAACAAGCCGAAGCACCTGTGCGTAATCCATTATTAAGAAAGCAGTCGGTTACATCTACATCAGTAGAACAAATACTATCGGATGAAGAATTTGCTCGGCAGTTGGCTAGAGAAGATGCTGAAGTTTCGGCTTTAGCAGCTTCGCCTGTTCAAAGTAAGTAAACAACTGCATAAAGCTCTAAGGGTTCTTTTTGTAAAACGTTGAATCCCTAGACACCTATGCGGCTCCAGTGAATACAAAGTCTGCTTCAATTGAAGCGGTAAAATCAAGTGCTGACAGTGATGATCATGGAGAGGGTAAAACATGAAAAGGAATGTGTAATGGGACTATAAATACTAAAGATTCCTAGTGTCTCTTACAGCGGTAGACTCTTCAGTCAAGCCCTCCGGCTACACGATTGCTCAGGATGATGATGACGATTTAGATGATTTATTTGATAAGAATGGTATTATTAGTTTAATCTGATAATTAAGGTGGTGTAACTAACAGATTTATTTAGATTCAAATACTGAATTGAAGGCTGAAGCTCAAGGCGATAAACCTACTACTGCTGCTGATAAGACAAAGTAATAATCTAGATCTTTAGCATGGTTTACTTTTTATATAAACGCTGCAGATAAAACAATGCATCTTGGTTTTTCTTTTTTTTTCTCTTTTCTTTTCTTTACTTTTCTCTTATTATCCCATTATATTATGACTTCAACAAAGGGTAATATTTTCAGTCCACTATTATTAAGTTTCACAATTAACTTGGTGTTTGCTTAGAATACACTATTGCTGACCTATTGAAATTGAGGTATTCTACTGATGAGAAAGCTGATACCTTTTTTCAATGGGAAGGCTCTGTCTTGTAAATATAATAATAATAATAAAAAAGAGATAGCTGTAAAATATTATCACATAATTTAACCATGCCTTCTGTATATAGTGCTTTTATACCTGGACAGCCGCCAAAGAAAATCTTTCGATGCATTGGTATGAATGTATCTAAGGCAGTCATTGAGGATGGCAAGCTAAAAGCATTTGGAAAGGAACTTTTGTATTATCTTGACCCTGTAACGGGTAAAAAACTTGATAAATGGGATAACCCTTGGACTGGAGAAGAGAAATTGCCAGGTAAGCTATCTACAACAAGGTTCATAAAAAAAACAGAGTAACCTAACTAGTATCTACTCTAGTAATTCATATTGCAAATGATCCTGTGCAGATGGCTCTTCCTTGCGGTATTTCTTTGGATGCTCGTTATAATAAATTTGATAACACGACTGCCATTGTTTCAGAGGTAAAAATAAAGTGAAACAAACGGGTATATGTATAGACGCGTTATCTAATATACCCGTCTCTATGTTAGATACCGTTGTTCTATCCAAATCCACTTGCTACCGAAGATCACAAGTTTGATGCATATGACTGCAGCAAAATGTATCAAGGTAAAAAAAAAAAAAAAAAAAAAAAACAGCCGATATCACTAATATAGTAATGGTACTGATGATTGTAACTTGATAGCTGGTGAGTTCTTTACATTCAAGTGCAATACAAAGGAATTAGATGCATCCAGCACCATTGATCACGTTGACTTGAACTGGACTCGTATCTCGCGGTTTGCACCTTTCATGAAGATGGGCAAGAGTGATGGTTACTTGGTATATCACTGTACAGGTTTTAAACTGCCTCAAAAATCAACTGCTCAAGACTTACACCCTTTATTGGCAAAGGAAATTGAAACTGAAATGAAGACGTATGCTGCTGCATCAGATGCTTTTAATCCTAGTGTTCCAAATGTTTCAAGCTGGAGTTACTTTAGGGATCATTTTGATCGTTATACGAACGAGCCTGGATGCAGTTGGCCCATCTGTTCATTGAAAGAATAAAGAAAGAAGCCAAATTTATTAGCATTATATACTTTTATAGGTGTGTGTGTGTGTGCAATAATGATGATGAAGATGAAAGATAAGGGAATAATGAAAGATTATTTCATATGAGAGATATATTGAAACACATAAGAAACGATTCCTTTTTGTGCTTCAGTCAGTAAGATAGGATCGGGTAAGCGAAGCAAGTCTTTATCATAATGGTTCCATCTATGTAATACAGTTTAGTTTACACGTTCTTGTACACAATGCAGTAAACTTACGTGCTAGAATCGCCATAATTCATTGTTTCAGCTGATGAATGCTGTTTACCTTGAATGCATCGCTTACACTTGAAAGTATCGTGCGTTTCACTTTCACTCTTTGTATGTAAAGTAAACAGGCGACGCATATCAGCCACAGAGAAATGACGTTCCATATCGGTTGCTTCATCCACCACACAGTTAGATAGTGATTGTTTATGTGATTGACGCTGAAAGATCTTTTCTTCAATTGTACCAGAAGCAATGAAACGGTAAATGAAACAGTCCTTCTTTTGTCCATCACGCCATACACGAGCTAGTGC
Source organism: Actinomucor elegans (assembly GCA_026027325.1). Classification (NCBI taxonomy): domain Eukaryota; kingdom Fungi; phylum Mucoromycota; class Mucoromycetes; order Mucorales; family Mucoraceae; genus Actinomucor; species Actinomucor elegans. The sequence continues at coordinate 2,230,093 of JAMSLZ010000003.1, forward strand.
TTGTTGATCGGCAGCAGGGTTCCAATCAGGATCAAACAATACCAAGCGGTTAGCGCCGATTAAGTTCAGGCCACAGCCGCCTGCCTTACTACTCAACAGAAACACGAACTCTTCTGCTTCTGGATTGTTGAATTGATCCACAAGCTTCTGTCGTTTGTTAATAGTCATGGATCCATCTAAGCGAAGCACGCCGTATCTAATATCATTGAATGAGTCTAGAAGAATCAAAAGATATATTGCTAGGTACACTTACTGGCTCTGTTTACAGTATGTTTCAAATAGATCCAATGTCTGCGTATAATTACTGATAAGAACAATCTTGTCTTTTGTTTCCTTTTTGATTCTAGCAAGCATACTGTAGAAATGAAGCCCATTAAATCAATATGAAACATAGTTTATGTATTAATATATTTACCGAGCAAGCACCATGAATTTACCAGAATAGGTGGGATCCACCTTATTGCCATTGCTGGCATAATTGGCAGGCAAAATAGATTCACAGCCTGCAAGGTCTTCTGGCAAGTCTAGGAGTTTAGGGTGGTTACATAACTTCTTCAACAGTGTAATGTTCTAAGCAATATATGTTTGATTAGATTCTTGGTTACAGAAAAAGATTAAATAGACTACCTTGAGTGCCTGGCAGCCCTGTCCACGTAACAATGTTTTGATTTCAGGTGAAGTCAAAAAGAAGTTGTACAGAGACTCTTGCAAAGGTGCCAACTTGCAAAAGACAACATGTTCATATTTGGTCGGCACTAATAAAGCAGCAGATTAATGCATGTACCAATGTTTTCGATCTTGAACTTACAGTATTTTGTCAAAATATCATTTGTTCTTCGAATGGTGAACTTGGATACGATGTTCCAAAACTCGGCTACCTTTTCATCACTCACTTCTCTTTCTTTCTCTGTAGCATCTGCATCTCGACCTCGTAAGATAGGATTCTCATAGTTTCTTCTAAACTCATTTGGAGTTCCTAGTAGTCCAGGATTTGCGAAATCAAGCAAAGCATAATATTCACTCAAATCATTCTATTACTTATTAGTTTCTCTGTTTTGTCTATACTACATTAATACTTTACCTGGATTGGAGTACCAGAAAGAATAACTCTTCGAGTAACTTGTAAACTGTTCAATTCAGTATATAGCTTTGAATCTCTGTTTTTTAATCGATGTCCTTCATCACAGAGCAAAATGCCAATTGAACATTTCTGCAAGTACTTTGTATAGGCTCTTAAGCTCTCATAAGATATGATAAGAATTGAGTTTCTGCTTTGATTTGCTCCCCATCGCTTAACGGCTGTGATCTTTTCTTTGCTATTTCCAACATCTACTGTCAGTGGTTGTACACGCGTAGCGCCTAACCATTTCACTATATCACAGCATTAGTGGTTTATGAGCTGATATATATATCAAACAGACACAATACCGAACTCATTTGCCCAGTTCTTGACCAAACTCGAGGGACAAGTAATGATAGCTTTTTGACATGTTGATTTACCAATCTCTTCGGATTGCTGAAGCAAAGTCCACACCAATGTTATACACTGCAACGTCTTTCCTAGCCCCATTTCATCTGCCATAATACAACCATAGGCATCAGGATACACTTTACCTGTTGCACATTGATACATAAATTTTACGCCTTCGATTTGATGAGGCCTCAGTACGCGAGCCAAGGCAGGATCTACCACGACATGCCCCAATTTCCTCTCTTCTTTTTTAAGACCCAAGATCTCGGCCAATGTCTTTTTCTTCTTGGGCTTATCTGTCGTGATCTTAATCTCTTCCTGTACAGGCTGGTTATCTGGATCCCACAACACGATGGCTCCTTCTGCAGTGTGGTCATAAAGCGCTCGCATCATATGTCCCGCACGACGTCGAATACCCAATGTCTTTCGCTCACCAAAGTTGTTGTTGATAGGTTCAACTGGTAAAGGCATCGTTTTGCCATGCTGATCGGGTTTACTAACCATCGTAGGTACTTTGAACTTTTTACTGAGAACAGAACGTGCGTCGTAGCCTCCTTTGTTTCGAGATACAGGCAAGAACTTGCCCGTCTGGTTACTAGGCAAACACTTTAGTATAGCTCGGGGCTTTTGTTCTCGATCGCTGACATCAGACTCGCTGTTACTTGTGAGTCGCTTCCTTACTACAATTCGAGTTTTCTTTTCGATGTGTTCTTGATCGCTGAAATCGGATTCGCTGTCGCTTAAGGCTCTCTTCTTTTTAGAGGGTGTTTTTTTTGATCGTGGTTGAAATTCCTCGTCGCTATTTTCACTACTGCTGTCTATATGGAATGAAAGTACAGTCTTGGTCGTTTTCTCACGATTAGACGTCCTTGTTGGCTTTAATGCAACAGAGTTAATTGGTTTTGAAAGCATAATAAAAAGGCTGTAGAAAGCGCAGTATAATTTTCCTGAAATGCGAGAACACCAAAATCGCGGTCTTTTTAGTTTCCAAGCGCGTTTATTGACGCGATATCGCAGTCACATCTGTTTGAATTATTCAAACGACATCAGGTTTGAGAAAAGTATTCATACGCAAAATAAAAAGTACATTAACAGCGTTTATACAGAACTCGCTTGAGCATTAAAGGGTACGGACATAATGTTACCGTTCTTTAAACTATAGAGATCTCCACTATAAGAATGCTATATAAGCTCTACGTTGTTTTGTAGTCATTAATCAAATACTTAATAGATTCAATAAGGCAAACCAAAGCTATATAAATAATTTTAAACTACAGTCTATAAACCATGTCCTTAAAATGTCTTTGATACCGTCAAAAGCTGTTGTAAAAAACAACACTTTCTAGGAATAAATATACTTACTTATCATTGGGTAGCGGTAATTCATTAAATTTATCATCATCACCATTATCATCCGAAGGACGATACATTTCATGACATAGGGTTGACAACATGTAAGAACTATTTTAAGGAAACTTGTGTAAATTTTTACGATAAATTATGTAGTACAAATATAGTTCGAGATTTTTTGGAATCGATTGAGTTATCATGGATGAAAGGTAATTTTTGGAGTTTTAGGAATACAAGCACAACTCGAGAATTGTATATAATATAAAAAAAAAATAAAAATAAAAATAAAAAAAAAACTAAAAAAATATATATTCATAGTTCCAAATGTATCAAACTTACATTGTTAATAGATGATATCTCAAAAATGCAAGCTTCATGTTTTACAAAAAAAAAAAAAAGAGAAGTCGTGGGAAAATTGGGCCTAAGGGTATACCAAAGTTAATTTTTCTCAATCCAACTATTTTAGCGCCTTGCATTTCTAGTTTAATGTCGCATTCGATGACTAATTCATGTTCAAACTGAAGCACTTTATTTATTAGAACTATTATTTGGTCAAGATTAGTGCTTAGATTTCGATTTAGGGATGGACCGGAAACTACACACATTGCTTGTAATCTAGATCCATAAATCTAAAGATCTCTTAGCTGATTCCAAGTAAATGTCACATCAAGTGATTAGTACATATTCAAAATGCACCATTAGATCTAGTAGAACCTATACTTACCTTCAGTATGATGTATATAATATATCGGTTAATAGTTTATACTCCATTTATATGCATCTCTTGTAAGCAATGTCCTCTAGCACTCTTGGCCGATATCGGCCAAATGTTATTTTTTATTAGTTATTCGTACCTAGAGTGAATAGCTGAATCTACTAGACCCCCCCTCTTCCCTCTTTTTTTTTTTAAAAAAAAGGCTACAGCTTAATCAACATACTATATTAATATTTTGTGATCTGAAGTAAATGATATATTTGTATATGACACTGTATATTCATGAAAAAAGTGGAATATCACGGAAAGTCATTTAATAAAGTATGCAAAGAATTGATTTGCGCATCAAATGATGCTGTACTTGCTCTCAAACTTCTGATATAAGCCTATTTTAATATCGATTTTTTTTATATATGAGCAAAATTGTCCAATATATCTTTATATAGAAGAAACGCATTCTAATTATAAACCCTATCACGATAGCATGATTCATCGCGTCAAGGATACATTCAGCGGCCAAAAAAAAAGAGCATAGGGGTACGCGTGCATTCGCTGCGCGGATTTAAGAAAAGCAGTCATTGGCCGTGCCAGAATAAGGAACATTGTGTTGTCGTAAAAAAAACAAGAAGACCGCTACGAAGCGAATGATCACTTAAGGATTTCATTATTAATAATTTTTGTTGCTACCTATTATGATCTTGCGTCAAGCCAAATAATTGATTCGTTCCTAGGCATTTTTAGAATTGAAACCTACAAATAATATACGTCACCATTTGGATGTGTGACTTGAGTCAAATAGGCAGGATTCATTGGCTAATGGTTAATGATTGACCAAATACAAAACCAAAACATCTTTCTTTCTTTTTAATTAATTCTCTTTTTTGATTACATATATATCTTTTTTTTTAAAAAAAAGGAAAGAAAATAGACAAAGACAATGAATTTTGCAGAAAATACGCCACCTTTTGATATCAAAGACCGGTCTTTGAGTTATAATAATCAAGCACATTTAATGGCTACCAATTTGTCTATGCCATCACCGCCTTGTTCTGTACCTGATCAGCAGCAGAATAACATCTTGTATAACAGTAACAATAACAATATGTTATTAGCTATGCCAAGTCCTAATACAACACATGGTTTATATGATCATTCGCTTGGAATGATTGATCATCAACAGCAGCAGCAGATATTAAATGATATTTTACCAAGCGACTATAATAATAACGATGTAGCAGCTGCTATGGCTATTGCAGAACATCATATGCATCAACAACAGCAAATCATGGCGACCATGATGCATCAACAAGCATCACCACAACAACAACAGCATCAGGCTTTACCTCCGCATCAATCGCTACCTCCGCATCAGTCTCTGCCTCAGCAAGTTCAGCATCAGCATCAATCATTGCCACATCAGCCTTTGCCACAACAACATCAGCAGCAGCCTCAAAATTTGACACAGCAATCTCAGCAATCGATTCCACAGCCCCAGCAGTCTACTCCACAGCCTCAGCAGCCAACTCCACAGCCTCAGTTGCAACATGCATCTGCGCCTCAACAACCAATTCAACAGCCTCAGTTGCAACAGTCTCCAACTCCTATTGCAAATCCTCAACAGCAAATGCAGTTTGTTTATGAAAATGAGATCAGTAATACAGGTAACACAGCTACGTTGAATAATCACGTCGAAAATCATACTGTATTACATCATAAAATCAACCCCAAACAGTTTGAAGATATGTCAAGAGAAGAATTGATAGCTCGTTTGGTTGTCCTTGAAAAGGAAAAGCAATCAAATCTCCAGACACAAAACGAGGAAGAGACAACTGCGGAAGATACTGAAGAAGAAGAAGCAAATGAAGAAGAAGAAGAAGAAGAAGAAGAAGAAACAGCTTCTCAAACAATTACCGCACCTATTGCTACGGATCAATTACAGACGCGTACTTGCTTATGGACTGACTGTGGCCAACAGTTTGATATATTACAAAATTTAATATCTCATATCACTGAAATCCACGTGGGTGGTGGCAAGGTAAAAAAAAAAAAAAAAAAAAAAAAAACTATACAAATACGCGTCCTAATCCACTTTTCTAGGCCACTTATCGTTGTGAATGGGAGAAATGCCCAAGAAGTAATAAACCATTTACTAAACGTCATAAAATGTACAATCATTTGCGTACCCATACTGGTGAAAGGCCTTTTGCTTGTCCAAAACCAGGTTAGTTACACGGTGAAATGACAATTCGCTCGATATTAACCTATAAAATAGATTGCCAAAAGAAGTTCAGTCGCCCAGATTCACTTACTACACATATTAAGACGCATTCAACTGTAAGACCTTTTGTATGTTCTTACAAAGGATGTGGTAAAGCCTACTATCATTCAAGGTCGTTGAAAAAACACGAAAAAATACACGAAGGTGCCCTCTCACCTCATAAACTGACTATGCCACCTTCTTATGAACAAGCCATCATGGGGCAGGTTCCCAGCAATGCCAATACACCAATACCATTCGATGGAAATACTCTATTCTATCAACCACAGACACCTTCCTCCGCATCCACTTTTACACCAACTACCCCAGTCAATTATACTTTCTCACCTCATCCTCAACAGCAGTTTAATAATTTTGTCATGGACCCAATGATGAATCATTCTCCAGCCGTACAAAACTATATGGTTCCTCACTAATATACATCTTTCGTTCCTTACACTATCATTTCCTTTTATTACTAGGCTGGTCCTCTTATGTATTATATAATTTCCTTTCATGTAACAAAAGCCTACTTTTTTTTTTCCCTTGTTCATTTATTTTGAGAATAAACCTTATGAAAAAATAATCAGTCGATGAGATGTTTAATGGAACTGAAAAACGTGTTTCAAAAAATCTAAGCCTGGAGACAAAATATAGGCTCTGGTGATACAGTATATTTTGATACTATAGTTTACTGCACTCTCCGTCTCATAGTTGAGAGAGAAGCAGATTCAACAGAATCTCTTGGTAAAGTTTCTGTCGTATCATCAAGCTGATTATCCTGGTCGTTATCAATCCACTTTTTTAGCATAGGCACTTGAAAGTTGCCAATAAAAAGTCTATGCAATAACATGAATAGATGGTGCATATACATTGTATTTTTTTTCCTACTTACTGGCAAATGTGGTACATGAGTAAAGGAAGCGATAACACACCCACAACACCGTAACTGCTATCTGAATACAGGACATTGATCAATGGAATACCCATTGATACTGTTTTCGTCGCACCACAATACTATAGATAAGATAACGAGTCAACAGGCAGGCATCCAGTGCATACATTTGAGATACATACCATGATAGCCACTGCATCCTTTCTTGAGAACCGCCACTTAGCAACCCACTTGGGTTCTTTCACATACTGCTGAGGCCACGGCAATCGAGCTATGAATAAACATACGAAGCAACCAAACAAATACATAAAAATATCGACAAAAATAATGGCTACAATATCTACGCCCGTCATTTTGGAAAAGGCATCACTAGCTACTCCATCACAAAACACAGACCAGACCAAACAAAGCAATGCCAGACTATTGATAATGGAGAACTTGCATTTGTTCGCTAAATACTTTACCCTGACTGGAAATAGATAGCGTATAAACTGTCCTACGATAAGTGGGGCCAAGACCGTGCTACCCAAAGTTTTGAGGACGCTGAGGTAATCTGGATTACCTCGATCTGTGCCTGGCTCAAACACAATAGGGTCGTTTTGGAATGCTAAATAATGGCTATGAGATTTTTTTGTTTTTGTTTCTTCATCCTATTTTTTTTTATACCTGTCATGAGTGCTGGGGATACAAAAATACCCAATACATTGCCCAATGCTGCATTAAACAAAGCTATACAATATCTTTGTTATTAAACGGCTATAAACCGCACCATATTCTTCAACAAACCTGCACCATCATTTCCATTAGCATTACGGGTCATAATGGCATTAGAAGACACTGTAGTACTTGTAGACAAAGCAATCATCCATCCTTTATAGACCGTCATATCCAAATTTGCATGCACAGCAATAAAGAACCTCACAACACCGTACATGACAAACGGAAGCAAGATAAAATTGATGACTTGGACAATCAAATGCAGTCGCCACCGTAAAATGGTTTTGAGCATCACACTCACTTCTAAACCCAATCCCGAGAGCAAGAAAATGACGATAACGGCTCCCCATTTCACGGTATACTGTGCTTCAATATCACCATGCGCCTTGCCCACTTGAGGGAAAGCCCAAGCAAGGCCAATGACGATAGCAAGACCAAGCAAGAACCAATACCGAAGAAATAGCGCATAGGCTTTTGATTTGAACTTTTCAAGTCGACTATGCTGACTAGGTGATTTATCATGAGTCACATTAGTAGTAGTGATGGATGATAGATCAATTTTGGAGGAAGCAGCAGTACCGCTGTTCGTAACAGTTGATGAATGGGCGTGCTCTTGCTGCTTTTGATGATGTGATATGGGCTCTATTGTTTCTGTTAACGACATATTTTTCCCTCTCTCTATGCGAGAAAAAAGTGAAAGATATAGCTGATAAGAGCTTTTTATACCCAAGTCAGATGTTGGGTTTTAGTGGTTTTTTTTGTATCACATCTATTGTATATTTTACAGTAACCCAGACAATAAAATTACTATACTTTTCGAAATATAAATGATGCAATCTATAATTTTGCTAATATCTACGAATGTGATAAAAAAAATTTACCAGTTTTGGGCACGACAAAAGCTTCGTTTAATAAAAAGCTTTAGTCAGGAACCATCTACTATCGTCTACTAAAGACTTTAAAAGGGATAGTAAACTATTCTGTACAAGAATTCCCTATCAAATGTGGTATTTGGCCGGGATCATCAATTGAAAGATCAATAGATCAACAGATCTACTAAACTACATGGAATGCATGCAATCCACACGTAGTGTTCAATAATAGTATGATAGATACATTGTACTTTGTTAAAATAGGTATTCTAATAGGTAAGGTAAGGTTATTCATTCTGAGTATGGATTACTAGACAGGCATAACTTTGGCCAGGACCAACAAAGATATCTAGAGAAATTACTAATTTAGCTGCAACAGCTCGTCCTGAATACGGAATAGTATTAATAAGACACAATATTGGACCAAGGTCTATGAAAAAAAAAAGTAGTCATGCAGACAGAACTGTTTAGTAAAGTTTATACAACGCATGGTGGCACACTGGGTGGAGTAGAAATCACATCAGATCATGTACTAGGAAAATGGTCTATCTTGGATTTTATGCAATATTTTATGCAATATTTTATGCGATATATATATATAGTTGAATGATCAAAAAATTTAAAAAAAACCAAAATGGCATCCCTTACATAGAATCGCTTCTGTTGATGCGTCACAAATCGGGCTCCGCAGCATTTATCTTATAATTGGATTTTTCGTTCAGGTTTTTTTTGTGCTTCTTTTGTTCTGCAATTTATTGAATAATCAACAAACATGTCTAGTTCATATGATCGCTCTAGATCGCCAGTTAGACGAAATGATTTCGACCGAAGAGGCGATGATAAATACAGCCGAGGCTACGACCGACGCGACAACCGACGTTATGAATCTCGACGCGATCGTGAAGAAAACGATCGTAGACGAGAGGATCGAGAAGAAGACGACCGTAGACGCCAGGATCGCCGAGAGGATGACCGCAGACGCGAAAATAATCACCGACAAGAAGTACCAGACGAGGATATACAGATGAAAGTACCCGACGCCAAGAAAAGAGTACCTATTTCTATTGAAGAGCTGATTCAAAAGAAAGAGGAGGAGAAAAAAATGACTGAAAAGGTAACCAGACTTACATCAATATGTATTTCATTATTATTAATTATGTGTACTATAGCCCAAATTTTTAACTAAAGAAGAGCGTGCCAAACTAGCTTTGGAGAAACGTCAAAAAGAAGTAGAGGAACAAAAACAAAAACAGGCTGAGGATAGAAAGCGAAGGGAAATGTTTGATATGGCAGCAGAAGATGAATATAGACGAACAACTCCAGTATCTTCTTCTCGATATGATCGCCGCTCTGATCGCCGCGAGTATACTAGAAGAGATCGCGATGGTAGAAAGAATATGGAGGATGTTGAAGATGAAGATGCTGCTTTGACAGAAAAAGAAAAGCAGGCGATTCGAGTATGTATATTACAAAAACATGTGGGTCAAAGCTAACCATTGTTATAGGAACGCTACTTTGGTGGTGAACGTAAAAAAAGAAAGATCCGCCGAATGAACGAGCGAAAGTTCGTGTTTGATTGGGATGCTGGAGAAGATACTTCATATGATTTCAATCCTTTGTATGCTAATAAACACAATGCGCAAATGTTTGGTCGTGGTCATCTTGCTGGTATTGATGCTAAAGAGCAAAAGAAGCAACAATCCGAATTCTATGATCGACTTTTGAAAGAACGTAGAACAACTGAAGAAATAGACAGAGCAAGGTGCGTCTTGGTAGATTTTAAACTAAGCAATAGGTACTAATCTGATCGATATTTTAGTGCGCTTAAGCAAATGTCTTTGAACAAAGAAGCCAAGGTTAAGTGGGATGAACGTCATTGGTCTGAGAAGCCATTGGATCAAATGAAAGAGAGAGATTGGCGTATCTTTAAAGAAGACTTTAATATTTCAACCAAGGGTGGACAAATACCTCGTCCTATTCGTTCTTGGGAAGAATCTGGATTACCACCAAAGATGCTTAGTATTATTGAAAGCATTGGTTACAAAGAACCTACACCAATTCAAAGACAAGCTATTCCAATTGGTATCCAAAACAGAGATATCATTGGTATTGCAGAAACAGGTACAGTTTCAATGATTTTGCACTATCACATCAACCTAACACAATTTATTAGGTTCTGGTAAAACGGCCTCTTTTGTTATTCCACTGTTGACTTATATCTCTGATCTGCCAAAGATGACTGAGGAAAACATGGCAGAGGGCCCCTATGCTTTGATTATGGCTCCTACTCGTGAATTGGCTCAACAGATCGAAGAGGAAACACTCAAATTTGCTACCCCAATGGGCTTCAACTGTGTATCCATTGTTGGTGGTGTAAGTATATCCTGTTCAATCTTATGCTTAGCTTGATCTAACCTCAGTGTACTCTATCTAGCACGCTATTGAAGAGCAATCTTTCAATTTGCGTAATGGTGCCGAGATCATTATTGCTACTCCAGGTCGTCTCAAGGATTGTTTAGATAGAAGAATTCTAGTTTTGAATCAATGTAACTATGTTGTGATGGATGAAGCAGATCGTATGATTGATATGGGTATGGAAACCGATGTTAACTTTATCTTGGACGCCTTACCTGTCACCAATATGAAGCCTGACGATGATGAAATGCAAGTCGAACCACCTCAAGGCTATAAATACAGACAAACCACCATGTTTTCCGCTACCATGCCACCTGCAGTTGAACGTCTTGCTAAAAAGTACTTGAGAAGAGAAGCCGTCGTTACTATTGGCCAGGCTGGTCAAGCAACAGAATCCGTTGAACAACGTGTTGAAATGATTAATGATGAAGGCAGAAAGACGTACGTATTCTGTTATCATTGAACATGCGTGATAGGTTACTAACTGTGATGTTTTAAAATAGGAATCGCCTTATGGAAATCCTTAATTCTGGTAAATTTGCTCCACCTATTATTGTTTTTGTCAATCAAAGACGTGGTGTGGATACTTTATCCAAAACGCTCAATCGATCAGGTCATCATGCAGTGACGCTTCATGGTGGTAAATCACAAGAACAGAGAGAATTGGCGCTTGCTCAGCTAAAGAATGGGTCTGCTGGCGTGTTGGTTGCTACAGATGTTGCGGGTCGTGGTATTGATGTGAAAAATGTGTCTCTTGTTCTCAACTACGATATGGCAAAGTCAATTGAAGGTAAGGAAAAAGAAAAAAAAATCTAGTAAATGCCATATTGATGGATTATATTCTAGATTACACTCATCGTATTGGTCGTACTGGTCGTGCCGGTAACTCTGGTGTTGCAATCACCTTCTTATCCAACAAGGACGCTGAAGTCATGTATGATCTTCGACAAATGCTTGCTAAATCAACCATATCCAAAGTACCTCATGAATTAGCCATTCATCCTGATGCTCAAGCAAAGCCTGGTACTATCAAGAGCAAGAAGAAGCACGAAGAAACCCTTTTCCAATAATTAAATGATTCCCCTTACTCTTTTTTTTTAAAAAAAAATGTATATTACAATAAAAACTGACATTTAAAAGAAGCTTATTTATTACTATAGCAAACAACGCATCTTCACTGCTGCAATTATAATGAAATAGTGATCGTCTCTTCCTCTTAAATACTAAGGTAAACAATTCATCAGATAATACAGATGACTCTCAATCCAGTAAAAGATGAATTTAATAGTATTCAAATCTAAAATGTAATAAAAAAAAGGTATTACTGTAAAGCTGAGGCTCCAATAGATACAAAAGCCCGTTTTGGATACACAGTACTAAGCAGATGTAACGGTTGACCGAGAATGGTCGAGGCTTTGCATGCTAAAGAGTATGCCTTGCCCGGATATATATATACATTAGGCAAGTGATCACGGCAATAAACCAGCACATAGCATTCCATAACCTTGACTATTTGATATCATTACTTAATAAATTGAAAAGCTTTTTCTTTGCAAGAGGTATTTACTATTTAGGCGATTCAAAAATGGTTTATTTATAATGTATTATGTATCTTCAGTTTCGCACTGATAATCATCATCAAAGTTGGCGAACTGAAACCAAAGCCCATCTGCAGTTTGAACAGGCGTATTACCAGCAGAGGAGGATATACCCATAGGTGTATCACAACGACGCTTAGGTGTTAATTCGCCTAGAGGTGTTGATTCAGATATAGGCGCAGGTGTGGATATGACAGGCATTGAATCATCTTCCAAGGTGCCACTATTGACAGTGGTATCCGAGAATAGCAAAGACGGAGGCTGACTAAACAGGTTGATATCATTCAATGTCCAAGAATCTGTGTCATAATTAGAAAACGGTTCTTCATCGTCAAGCAAAGACCATTGCTGCTGTTGTTGCTGTTCTTTATCAAAACTAGCTGTATTAAAGTCATCCCAGATATGTAACTGAGAATCGGATAACAAGTCTTCGTCAAGAAAACCACCACTTTGAGGCATACTCGAACGTTCATCGTCTTCTTCGCTATTGTTATTTTCCCTGATAGGCGTTTGACTGAGGAATTCCTGTAGTTGACTCAATTGTGTATCTTCATTCTGAGGTGTTGAGTGGCCGAATAACTCTTGGAATTGACTATTAGGCGAGGATGTAGATTGACTTGCTTGTTTTTGTTGTTGTTCTAAACGATCACTTGCTTGCGCTTCTAACAGACATTGCAATAGATCTTTTCCGACACGATTAGATTCAGACTGATCTGATTTACATTTGGCACAGCAATAACTATCCTCTAATGTCTCTTCGGTAAGTCCTACACATTCAGAATGTAGCCATGTTCGACATGTATCACATTGTACCATAGCCAAAGTCTCATCATTCCTTCGAGAGCAAATGCAATTGATCGTGCTTTCTTGACTTTGGCTGGTTTCTTTACTAGTGTGGTGATCGTCTTGAGGAGGTTTCTTAGTATGCTTGCATCTTTCCATATGGTAGGCAAGCCCATTGCGATTCTTGTACTTTTTATTACATGGTTCACACACATACACACAAGACCCTATATTCAATTGAATTAGAATGATACATCAACCAAAAAAAAAAAAAAAAAGGTAGAGACCAACCATCAGATAAAGTAACTGGGATAACATCAGCCGCTGCAGATCTTCTTTTTGGTGTAGTAATACGCTTTGTTTTAGGCGTGATTGTTTTGGAGGATTTCTTTTTGCGGTTATTGGGTGTCTTTTGGTTAGCTTGTTGAGGTGAAATAATAGCATCCATTGGCGTGGACGGAGCTTCCAACGAGGTTGCATCATGGTAAGTAACAGAATATCTTTTGGGAAGCTTATTATTTCGAGCAAACAAGTTTTTGTTATTGCCCACAACGGCCATTGTAGACTTGCTCTGCTTGCCAGTAATAGCGATAGGTTTTCTAGGTTTTGGAGGTATATATTCTTCAGATAAAAACGTGAACACCTCATTATCTTGATCCAATTTTGCCATCATTCTAAACTTGGCTTGGCTCAGACGAACTTTGAGCAAGTTTTTTAAGGATTTGATATTCTCGTAAGAAAGGTCTCCCATGGAGATGTTACTAGGATCAGGCCACAACTGGCTGCACGTTCGATTCAATGATGGTGTAGGCTGGTCTTTGCTATTATTACGTGTTTTTGAGCTTCCGTGTCGTGATTTCTTGCGTTTAGGCACAGCTGTATCTAATTGAGTATTTAAAGGAGGATGATCGGCAACTGTAGGCAATGATGAAACAAGTTCAGGTGAAATCCGCTTACGGCCACGGTTACTAGTTGCAAAACTGCTAGATTTTTTAGACTTTGGTTTTACAGGCTCCATGTTTTCACTTTTGATATCCATAATAGTTTGAAGTGGTTCATTTTCGTTGATGGGGCTGGAACGCGGAATATGGCGTATGGCATAAAAGTTATCTTTAATACCAGAAGAGATGGCGTAGCGTTTGGTCGTTTCAGCAGTAGATCGCATATTCGCTTTAGCATTCATATCTGGTTTGGCATTCCTTTCAGACACTATATCATTCCGATTTTCAATTGATGAAAAAACTGCAATGGAACTATGTTATAAAGAATAATTAAAACTCTTTTATACAAACATCTTGCTTTTTAATTTACTTTGAAAGAGTCTTATTATTTGATGGAGAAGAAATAGACGAAGAAGAAGAGGATAATTCAAGTCTAGATTCCATTTCTTGTTTTTATAATTCCATTCAAAGGAAAAAGGGGATAAAGGAAGTGAAAAAAAAAATTATTTTCAGCTAATTAAAATCCGGTCATTTCTCAAAGGTAATTGCAGCCAATTATATTACATACCACCGTAATGTATATATCTCATATTTAGGTCACATTTTCGGTCAACTGATATATAACCATGATCACACTATGACTATATATGTGTTTGTGCGAAAAAAAAACACGAAAAACCATGATAATATGACGCGACTTACTTTACGCGACTTTTTGACGCGTTTGAAGTTAAGAATGTCGGAGCCTTTTTTTTCTAGTGCATACATAAGACTGATTGAATGTTTGCGACCAACATCTTAGGCTTTTCCCGCTATTAACTGCTGCACTGAAAAACCGATCCAAGTAACCACGACCTAAGTCTTTGGAAGAACTAATAATGCAATACAAAGACGTGTATTATTTGACTCTTTCCTATTAATATTCATGTTGTACAGCGATTAAATCAAGATTCCACTAGATGCAGCAGTTCATTTTGAACATGTGCAATTAATCGGATGAGAATTTTGACCGAGATCAGCCGAGAGACCTAGAGATAATTTCTTTTTTTTTTGAGTAAAAATGCATAATTTGGTCGCTTATTTTTATTAATGTAATATATCTACAATATTACAATCTAATAGAGGTTCCGTCAGATACAGCAATTCAGCCTGAGAAAAGATTACATTAGATACGATATTTGATTGGGATCATTGGAGAGATCTATAGAATTATTGATCTAAATTACTTGAAATTTATGGTGAATCCTTAAAATGTGGCAAAACTATTAGATTTCAATTTAATTAATGGTTTTATAGATTCAACGCTCCGTTTTTAATTTGTCAGTCTTTAAATGCTACGTTAAAACGAATTTGATTGAGAAATGAGCAGGCGTGCTAGTAAAACTGTAAGTGTTCAGTGGCCAATCAAAACTGAAGATTTTGTAACAGCAGTAGCATTACGGGCACATTGGATTTTGACAGTATTCAAAATGCTGTAGAGGCATAATCTATAGTGCAATTGTGTTGCATGCCTTTCAATATATATATTTGTATTTTCAAAGTGGGTTTTTTTTCTCATATATATATATAAAAAAAAATTGATTAACTACCGTCAATCAAAAGAGTATATATTATCTAAGTTCTACTTTGAATTCATCTTGAACTACTGAGCGCACCTTTTCTTGAATTTCATTGATTTCCTCATTAGTTACATTTCTACATAATAATATTGACTCAGCTCATGGTATATATGGCATTAAATTATGATTTTTTACCTATCCATGGATCTATAATTGATACGATAACATAAACTGCGCTTGTTTGTCTTGGGATGTTTGAAATCATCAATCTTACATAGATAGAGATGAATAACTATTAAATAATATCATCATACACACTTACCAATTCAACTGTCTCGACAATATCGCCAGCTACTCCACGTACTAACTCACAGAAATCATTCTCATGCCATTCAGTTTGAGGAAGCCAGAAAGAGATATCCTTGATACAAGGTGGGTATTTAGAGAAAGGAACAAATTTGTTGATCTTTCCTGGCGTAAATTGATCCACGAAACGGGGGTCTTCAGACCAGAACAAACGAATATCAGGAATACCAAACAAGACCATGGCCAATCTTTCCAACCCCATACCAAAGGCCCAACCAATCTTATTATCGAGTCCTGCTTGATTCATAATCTTTTGATTCACTACGCCACAGCCTAACACTTCTAACCATTCTCCTTTATACAAAATCTCAACTTCCCAGCTAGGGCTTGTGAAAGGAAAGTAAGCATCAATCCAACGGACCTTCAAGTTGGGCTCATCAGCAAACAAGTTTCTAATCATCGAATTGATCGAATGCTTCAAATGGGCTGAAATCAAGTCTACAGACTCGGGCGAATGACACACTTGATAAGGATTCTCAGGCTTAATGATGGTATCATCAACCAATTCAATGTTGGGTGTTTCTCTTGCTTGGATACGTTTTAATTCTTGATCTAGCTTGGTCGTATCATTATCCATATAGAAAAAGCCTTCGATTTGGTGGAATACTGGATAATGAGATGAATCAATTTCATCACGGCGGTATACATCTCCACTGATCAAAAATTTGTTCTCTCCTGAAGCAAGGCCTTGCAACTGATGCGCTGATGTATGCGCACGAAGCACTGTGTCTTTGTTAAAGTAATAATTATCGGATTTGGTACGGCTAGGATGATCTTTAGGGATATACAAATCGTCAAAATTCTGCTTGGTTGTCACAACGGGACTGAAGTCGTTGAAGGTCTTGTAATCCTGAAAGTTCGACTCGATCAACTGACGGATAATCGAAATAGGGTTTTTGGGTTGCAAATGAAGCTTGCGGTTGACTTTTGAAAGTACAGTAGGAGAGATATTGGTCCATTCGTCTCTGGCAAAGCTGTTTCCATTAATAATGGTTTCTTTGGTTCCAATTTCAAAGTCTACAATTGAAGGTAAGCCCTAGTAGACTTGACAAGGCTATTTTCTTTGGGTTACCTGGCTGAGTAGAGTAACAAGACTTTCTGGTAATAGCAAAGACACCACAACTACCAGCGGTAGCACATTTGCTGATAGTGACTCTTTGCAAATGTGTCAATTTGATCGAATTTCGGAGCATGGTTTTAAAAGTTTCGAATTCAAAAGGAAAAACTTGCCAGGGTTATTCCATCATGGTATATCCGTCAATTGAATACCTCGCTGTTGGCGGGATTTCAATTTTCTTTTGATATTTCTCCCGTTTTTATTTTAGCTTTGGCTTTCAGCTGCATGCACTTCATAGTTTCTAAACCGAATTATTTAATGTTTTTAAAGACATATACTTGCTCCTTTTTGTAATTGTTTCAATATATAAAAAGTCGATTTTAAAGCAGAAAACCGAAAACCGAAACATCTCATCTAGTTTATAAATAATGTTATATTATGATAGCAGTAATAACATTTTTTTTACATTATTTGATGCACGACAGTCAGACCAAAAACTTTCACTAGGTGAACGACGCGTCAAACTACTAAAAAAAAATGGGGTTTTCGTGTTCAATTAGTTTGCATAATGAGGAACAAAGCATGTTACTATTGTACTATTATTTATTGAGTATGGATTAGGTCAGCCCAAATTTGCATGCTGTTATGTTAAAATATATCGACATTTATTGGAAACTTACTTTCATAAGAATTATAATTCATGACAATGACGGTTCTTAATATCCTTATACTCCTTCATGAGTGAAAATATTACTTTTATTGTAGAGATATTAACTCAAAGAGTAAAGGTCGGCCCATTTGTGCCGATGGAGGGGAGGGGGGATAATCTGTACTTGTTAATAAAAAGGTTCTACACATTCTTAGGGCGCATTTGGTTCACAATCTTGTTAAGTTTAGGTAAGACTAAATGTCCCACTAACAATCGAGATAAAAGGAAAAGGATCATGGTAAAAATAATAAATAATTCGGCAATGCAAAAATGACTGATAGAAGTACCAATCTCGAGCCAGCTTCCATAGTCTGTGACAAAGAAGAAAAAGTTGATGGTTTGAATATCCGTAATACTCATAACAGCCAAGAAGAGTGTGAAAGGTTGTAGGTCAATGCTTGAACTCAGAATACCTAACACCGAAGAAGCCACGAAGAAAGGAATCAATACTTTCAAAATGAGAAGTGTACCCATTAAGAAAGGATCAAAGATGGTAGTAAATCGGTACACGCTTTCCAACGAAAAACTGCTCATGGATGCAACGTTACCAGTACCAAAGAAGGCAACATCGATAAAGAATAAGAAGATGAGCACAGCACGACCATCACTGGCTTTTAAGGATCGGCCCCGGGATAAACGTGTGCCCTTATATAGCGCGCGTTCAACTTCAAGCCAAATAAGCACAGTACTACAAAAGCAAACATAGAACAAGAGTTCATAAGAAATACTAAGCAGTGTCATCAACGGAGCAAACGCGAAGCAAATGACTAGCAATCTTGTCAAGTAATCATCTGAAGTTTTGCCTCTATAGACGAATGGGAAAACACCAGAGATAGCTACCAGAAGAACATGTATATTAGCTCAATACAATTTCCTGTGTCAACATTTAAACGCTTACCAATAATGATCCAGCTAGTCATTTGATTGAATATGGGAAGGCCTTCTCGGTTTTTCAAGCTGGTAGAAGTAGAATATACAAGCACAATACTGACAACGATGACGAGTAACTGAACAATCATAATTATGCTTAGCTTCTTGCTGACTCGATGATTTTGCTTCAACTTCCATAGTACAAAGGTACCAACTAACACACCTAAAACGCCGCCAGCAATGCTATAAGGGATAGCACAAGTGAGTGTCATGTTTTGTATATTATCTATTTTACTACTTACACAAGAGTGATATCTTCACCTTTCTCTACAGGTAACAATGTGAATACACTTGTACAAAGACAAGATAGGCACCATGCAACCAAGAGAGATGAGTTTTCTTTTCTCACTTTAGAGGTCATTATCAATGGCCATGCTGATAAAACAACAAAGATAATACTTAGGATATCGCGATAAAAGAAACTACCAACCTACTTTATCATTAGAAATCAAACTGCTAGAGTCTATTTCGTTATATAGGATTCTTACCAAAGCTTCCAAAAAGAATACAGAAGCTAGGCCAATGATAGTGAATCGAGCAAATCCATTTGCCAAGCTCAAACGAAGTGCTTCCAATAAGGATCGATAATTACGCAAGATATGGTTCCAGAAATAAACAGGAAAAAACACATAGGCATAGTACATCTTGGGCATTTTTTGGACATGAAGCATAGCAAAAAATCCAGCCAGTGTAACTAGTGACAAAATGTCAATCTAAAAGGGTGTGGTAAGTACATATATTTGTGAACAAAAATGCTACTTACTGTAGTGCGAGACTTGAAAGAAATTTGATACTGAGTTGTTGAAGGAAGCACATAATTGTGAATAACAAATAGCAAACAGAACACACACCATCCAATGTAACCAGCAGTAACAATGCTTCTCAAAAATAACCAGTCATAAGTTTGAAAGTAACGTAAGCCTTGAAGACTCAGTGACATGAGTTGCTTTGACTTTTGCTCGGCACGAATAAACTCTCCAGCATCAATTAATAATTGAATTTCAGATACAAGCAAGAGTGGATCGTTTCCACCAGTTAGTTTCTGGAACGGTCTGAAGAATAATTCGCTTTGTTCTTTTTCATCTGAAAACAAGAGGATCAGTCGCCTATATAGCCAATGTATCATGTTACTTACTATGTTTAACTTGGTATTGTTCAAGGATTTGACGCGCATTGGAAAAAGCAGCCTCAGCCTTGACCCTTTCATCTGCTTTCAAGAAACTCAGAGGTAGTTCGCCTACTGAATTGACAGGAAGATCGATGCCAACCAAATGAGCCATCAAAGGTGCAATGTCTGCTTGAAGAATATCGTCACGTTGAATCTCGGATAAGCCCCAAGGAGCAGAAAACTCATCATGTCCTAGTCCTGACTTGATGGGTTCCCGAATACCAGCGCCCCAAGCAATGATAGGCGTACGAGTACAATCAGGATGTCCATCACCATGTCCGCCTAGTGATAAACCCATCATATTACTATTATCCATCGCTTCATTTATTCCACTTGTTCTTACCTCTATTGTTCATTCCATGGTCAGCGGTAAAGATGTAGCTAGTGCGACCATCATTACCATAAAAATCTTCGATTAAACGCGTCATTTCCTTTACTCCAGCATCTACTAGTTTGATATTGTTCAAGTATTCCTTGGACATTGGTCTAAATCCATGCCCATTCGTATCCAACCCAAGTAAATGAAGGAAAAACACAACTTTCTTTTGGCGCAACTGTTGATTTAATACAGGATCAATGGTAGCATTGTGAAATAATTCTTTAACATGATCGAATACCCAGACATCCAATTTTGAAGCCTCTAAACTATATATGAGTGATCGACGTTCTAACCCATCACCAAAGATGATCGTCTTACCTCCCGAGAAATCCTCATATTCTGGAGGATACATGAAGGTATCCACACGGCTGGGGTCGCTAGCGCCGTGTTGAAACATAGGTAGGATATCCGGTGATCCAAAAGACCAAGTATGTTGCGATTGATTAAATACTGAATCAAAATTTACAGGATTCATCGACCAGCCTATATACAAGATAATTAAAATAAGAGCTGTTCATGATTTCCTTGAATACGTACCTGTAGTTACAGCACTCACATCTTCATAGAAACCAGCAATAATAGCGACGTGACCTGGCCTTGATTCGGTAGGCACGCGGGTATGCGATACACCCCAAGTGCCTTCTTCCGTCATGATATTACGTAAGAAAGGTGCACGCGTATTTCCTTCATGATCCAGTTCGAACAATTTATCGGCTCTTAATCCGTCACCTAGTATCAAAATGTTATTAGATCGCTTGATTTGAATAAATAGTACATGTGTATTTACCAACAATTAAGACTAGTCGATCTGCAGGTGGAGCCAAAGGACTTTTATGCGGTTTCATGCCATGGACAAGTGGTGAGGTAAAATAAATGTCAAAGATGCTGAAAAGGTACACGATGTGAAATATCACACCAATGATCAACAATCCTACACGCGGCCACATGTCGAGAGGAATTGTAAACAAAAGTAAAGACTAAATATCAATCTTTGGGCGTGTTTTTGAACCTATATTGGTGGCCCGCTCCAGTGGCATTTTAATGTAGCACGAGAAACGACCCATTGACCTCTATAGTCGACCATTTTAGTATCGTACCTTTAAAAAAAAGTAGCTGTTTACTGTAGATCGCTTTGTATCATTTGGTTCATCTGCTATTACAATGACTCTAAAGAGAATACTAGCAAAAAGTCATTTTGTTAAACAACACACTGTCATGTAAAACATTCAGGGTAGGTTACTTATCAGATGTGAAATTGAGCCAGGATAGGTCGAGTAATATAATTGCAGTAGTATACAATTTATTATTGTCAGATAAGCATATTGGCTGTATTTTAGTTAAATAAAAGGTTACAATAGACGTAACAACGTATTCTAATCATGAGTTACTATATATTCAATTACAAAAATAATCAAGAGATCTACAGATCATATCTGTGTTTAAATGCAATGTATGTCATTAACAATTCGAGTATTAATAAGTATAGTATATTATTGTATTATGAATAAGTAATTATTATAACGGATTACTGCACCTATTAGAACGCCGAGGACACTCATGAGGGATGCGAAAAAGGATAGAGCTATAGTTCACCCAAGTTGATGGTGACTCATTATAACCTATTCAAGTTCAAAGTGTACTTATATAACTGATGCTTATTTAGCATAATTTGGAGCCCTAAAAACATGTGTCTTTATTATCTTTGAGTTACTTTTTTTATTTTTTATTTTTAATAATCGCTAATCAGCTTGAGATTCTATTACTGTCCATATCACTTTAACCAACTGATCCAAATGTAAAGTGATGTTTTCATGAACCAATCCAGGGATCCTTTCTCTTCTTAAGCCTAACCACTCTACAGGTGGTGTGGCATCACCCATAACTTGCAACTGAGGTTGGAAATTGACAGAATTAATAGATGTATATACATATTTCTCGACAGGCACATCAGGTTGTTCTTTGGCACTATTATCAACAGTTATCGTGACAGGAGCTTTTTCTGAAGTGGTTGGTATAGGAGATGTAAAAGGTATACTAGCCAATTCGCTCCCTTGACTTCCTTTCGATGGTGCTTCTGGGGACAGCGAAGCTCTTTTCAATGCCAATGGATTTTCTTCCATTTCATCGTAATTGCTGAGCGGTGTATTGAGTTCTGAAGTAGGCGTTTGCAACAGCTTATCTGAAGTTTTATCCAGCGCGCGATCCAATTGCATGTTAAACATATTCATCATTTCTTGAAGATACTTTATCAATCCAATATTCAATGATACACTGACTCGACCGGCAAAATCAGCTCCAAATTCGTGTTGAATATTTCTATCCAACTGTGTCGATTCCATGGTAATCTCGGTACCGGGAATACCAAAGATATTTGTTCCACCCAAGTTCTTGGCAAGTGGCTTTGATCCTGGAAGCGGTAAGGGTGCGCTATAATGTACCATCAATTCCTTACCAGGTACATTTTTGGCTAAAGCTGCACTGGAAAGTGTAATCACCAACTTGCGATGAATACCTTGTTCATTACGTGGAAGCTCTTCTAAAGAGACTCTAAAGTGTTTGGCGCGTATATCTACATTATCTGAATCTTGGAATTGGCTAGGATAAATTACAATTTCAACCGCTTGCGTGCTTAGTGATACTCGAGAGTGTACTGAAGTCTGTTCATAGCGATACTTGTCCTTTGTTGATGTAGCAGACACAGCTTTGGAAGCCGAAACATCCATTTCAGTAGTGATAGAACGAATACCAGCTTCTGCTTTCTTTTTCTGTAGCAGTTCGTCGAACTTTTGAACCATAGTAATAATCACAGGTACGGTTTTGACTGATAGTCGAGCGATTAAAGCTTTCAAATTAATGGATACTTGTAGATAATATTTCTTGTGCTTTTTGTCAAGATCAATGTTGAGCTCCAATGTCTGCTGAATGGCATCCAGGATGTTTTGATACTCATACTCAAACGTGGCCTTAAATCCATCAGAGCGTACACAGATCGAGGAAGTCTCACTGTTGCCATCATTGGATTGTTTTAAATGGCCTTGAACTATAGTCTGTTTGAAATTGGCACAACCAGACAGTCTTCCTTCAGAGCTTACTTTGATCTTCTCTAATGATAAGCTAAGGCCCTTGGACTCGTATGGTACGTGGTATAGTTGGAAAGATAAGTTTTCAGGGGCAAAAGCGACTCTACCGATGCTTTGGCCGAGGTCCACAGAGAACTTGATGTTTTGCATACATACGGCAACGTGCTTTGAAAAAGGGGCAGGTGAATGAGAAATGGTAGCTGCATCCGGCTGGTTTGCTTCTGTACCAGAGGGTACGGCAGGCCCAGCTACTTCCAAATAATCAGCGGATAAGCGCGATGTGGCAGTGTCCGATGAATTAGGATAGGCGTCTTGTGTAGTAGCTTGATCAAACCAACAAGCATTCAATGTCAATAGGTCTTGAAAATGTCGCATATTCAGATCGCCCAAAACATTAGGGACTTCAATGATAATTGAGATATCATCATTGGAATCGCCTCCTTCTCTTTGCGACGAGAGCATGGCGTTAAATAAGATACGATCAATGCGAGCATTAAGGCAAGGTTCTGGAGAGAAGTAGTGCTTAACAACGGCAGTGATCTCACGAATGGAGCCTATACAGCTCATGGTACGAGACGTAGTGTCTTTGGAAAACGCGTTCATCAAGAACTCGCTTTCTTCCCAGCCTAAACTACATACCACTTTAGAAGATGGTTGACAGTTCAAGTCCAGCTGTGTCTTCGACAACCGCAAAAAGAGAGAAGCATTGAGGTTGGATTCGTTTTCTGCTGTAGCGTCTCTATCTGCTTTTCGTTCACTGGATTGTTGAATACCTAGCTTGAGGCCGGTGATTACTTCGTGCAAGAACTGAACAAGCGCTGGGTGTAATGTATTTTTACTTTCAAGAATAAGCACGTCGGCATGGAACCTTTTGGGTCCATCGATTACGGAAGCATGAGCACCAAGAGGTGTTTGATAGATTACCCATGCGCTAAGTCCAGGTAAATTTACGGTAGCCATATTACCTTCGCTAGTTGACCTTATATCAAAACCAGAGCGTGTACGTAAACTGACCTTGGGCTTCTTTTTGTTTTTATGAGCTTCTCCAGAATGACGCTTGGGATACATGCGAATGGTTCCACTATCACACTCAAACTTGCCTTCAATGTTCAAATGTACAATCTCGGAGGAATCAAGAGCAGGTGGTAGTAATGATGGCTTGGATGATGAATTGCTGGCCTTGTTAGAGTTGGACTTTGCTTTAGCAGTAAATGCATCCACACGGTCCATACTTTTGACATATATAATACTGAGCGTGTTGATATAATCAGCAATAGTGCCATCCACATCCACTTCAAATCCTTTTACTTTAGCATCCACCGAAACCGATTGTAAAGGCTTCGCGTTGGATGCGGATACATGGCAGGATAGAGAAGGAAAGCATATTTGATTCATACGAGGATGGTTTTCAGCAATAAAATGATCTGCTTTGTTCTGATCAAAGCGCTTAACAAATTGTAAGGTAAGGTTATCCAACTGCAATGCACCTTTTTCAATATTCTTGCTAAGGAATTCGATGGATGTTACGGATAGTAACAAAGCACTAACACCTCTGCTTGATGCTTCCGTCTCTATCAAATGTGTTTGCTCTCCCAATGGTATGGCTATACCCACTCTACGAATGTGAAGACTGATAATTTTACCTTCCAATAGCGAATGAGTATCTTCAGGTAACGTTTTAGGCCATTCATTCTTTACAGAAATGGACTGGACGATACGTTTGGTATTGGCAGACAGTTGATCGATCTCAGCCTTTTTCATCATCTTTTTCTTTCGTAGTTCGGCGTTGTAATAGATATACATCTCGGCTAGCTTACCTAAAGCAATAGGCTGCATTACTGTTTGGATTCTAGAGAAATTAATGAAGATGGAATCGGATTCCGTATCATGAGTATGTGCATTGTGCATGCAGTCTTCGTCATGACATATTTGCAAGTAGTTTTGTACACTGAAATCAGCTAAAATATAAGCCAACACATTGCGATGATAGACAGTTTCTTCTCTTGTTAATGTATCATCAACTTCTTCGAACGTGTTATGATCAAGTGACAAGGAAAAGTTCCTAGCTTGTAACTTCCAAGTAAGCTGGTCAGATTTGTTGGCTCCAGTGACGGCATCATTAGATATAGAAGCCTCTAATAGGTTGGAACGGAAAACACCCAGTGCAGATGGGCTGGAAGCAGAAACTCGAAGTCCATCCAATGAGATATCCACTGCATACTTGAAGACACGGTCTGGTAACTCGGTAGTTGACACATTTTCCACGACAGAATCAAGCACTGGGGTAGCCGTAACAGGATTCTTGCGTTTAGAATATGATAAAACTTCAACCAACTCACTCACTTCACTGCCAACCAACGACTGCGCGGTCAACAGAGAGTCAATCATACTAGCATCCAAGGACATGGCAATCAGATCAACGGATATCATGGATCTAAGTTTCAGCTGATTGATACCATTGATTGTCTCAGTTCGAAGAGAACCAGTACTGCGAATACCAGGGATACTGAATGTGCTTGTAGTGTCGCTTCTGTTACTACTTTTGGTGTCTTTTGTGATAAGATGCATCACTTGTTTTGATAGTTGGAAAGCATACATATGTACTGGCACCAGTTTCTGATGGGTTTCATTGATCATAAATAATAGATCTTCAATTCTATATTCAACGCTGAGAGAAGGCAAAAGATCAGCCTCAATTACAAATTCATTCAACAAGAACTGGAGTTTGATATCTCGCTTTTTAGACACTACAGCGCTACTGGTATTCGGACTAGATGAAGAAGACACCGGTTCAGCCATAACAGTAGTATTCGTAGATACATCTCTTCTTTGTCCTTCCCATTCTTTGACCAAGTTTTGAAACATGAAATGATAGCGTCGTCCTTGCTCTGTCTGCCATGATTCGATAAAGCCATATAGACGCAGTAAACTCTGAGGCGCATTGAAGTGGAATTTGTGTATATTGGAAAACACGTTTAAAACGTCCTTGCTATTTTCTGCCTTGCTATACTTTTTAGATGGCTTGGATATTTGAGATATATTGGCATTGACATTGGCATTTTCCAACATGATAGCCAAAAGTGTACTAGGATCATTAAGACGCAACTCTTCCTTGAATTGGATATCAATAGCATTGATACCACCAGTTGCTTCCAGTACTAGTCGAGGTTCTGAGTACGCGCTTTTACGTGATGCGCGATTAGAGCTACGCCTACCAGACCCTGTATCTGAATCGCGATCTGTATGAGCAATCAATTGAAGAGGTGCTAACTTGGGATTCGAAAACAATGCGGAGCCATGAATGCCAGAAATCAAAGTGTCCATTCGAAGCTCTTGAGCATGGGCAGTAATTTGAACTCGGTCAAAACTGACAAGTGCTTGAGCCACAACATCCACTTTACTGAGAAGCGCATCAAAGCTGAACTCTTGCTGCTTATTGACTGCCACCATAGGTTCCGGAGTAGATAACGATGAAGAAGCTAAGCTAGTTTCTGTATTACTAAGTGATCTGCTAGCATGGGATAAGTTCTTCAGTTTTGCGGTAAACACACGTTGAACGAGGAGCATGTGTCTTGCAAAAGCCAAAATAATTGGATTAGTAGAAATGTCAATATCACCAAAGCTCACTTTTGTAATAATATCAAGGTAGCCATCCAGCATGGCAGGCACCGAAGATCTTTGATTACTGCCCTCTGCTCCAGGAACAGATGATATAGGAGAGGATTTATACAAGCATTCGAGAAGGAATTCAAAGTAGCTAATTGAAATACTGTTTTCTTCCTTGCACATATCAGCTGTTTCTTCTTCATAAATGGTAAACTTAAAATCAGCAAGCCTTAGCTTGGCAAAGTTGGCGGAAGAAGTGAGGAACTTGACAGCTTCATCAGTCATGCTCTTGGGAGCAACAGCCCCTTCAGTTGGCTTTTGCTTATACGGTTGAGTGAACAAACGACAACAAGCAATATCATGATTATTCACTTCCCAGTTACGCCAAAGAGAAAAGGTACGAACCACGTTGGCGAACATAGCCTCAGAATTGATACCTTGTAAAGCTCCTCCAGAGGTAAGACGGTATTGTAACTCCTCACGTTTTGACGAAGGCATTGAACGTAAGCAGTGACGCATACGAGCAAGTAACTTCCAACCAACATCGTTTCTGAAGTTATGCGAACCCAGACGCAACATGGATGTAGGCGTAGTCAAAAAGATAGGATCACCCACTACACCTTGACTTACCGAAAAGTTTGCAATTTCACTAATGAATACTTGCACTTGGCGCGACCGCTGGTCTTGAAAGCTTGCTAAAATGCCCTTCAGATCATCGACGAAGACGAGCCATGAGTACACAGCCCCCGCTAGAATTTCAACAGATTCGGTAACAATAATTGTGTCAACACTTTGGACATTCATTTCTGAATAATTGGGCTCCCTCGCTGCTAGGCATTTAAAGTTAAATCCTTTAACGGCCAGATCCAACATAACCAACTCGTCAATTAAGGTATCAGTGTCATTATCCAAGTTGGAATACAAACGTTTGTTTCGCAATGATTCATAAGGAATACCGAAAGGAACCGATTGTCTTTCATGCTGAAGGGATACATATTGAACAGTGGAACCCATATCGCCTATATCCATATGCACTCTCGACTCTTGGAGAACAATGTTGGATTCGGCTACTTTCTTCTTTTTCTCATCAAATGCACAGTCTTCAAACTTGACGCTGCCTATCATACGGAAGTCATTCAAAAAGATATCTGCAGAACAAAGCACAGTGTCTTCAGGGTTATATTGTGTCTTGACAAATGATTCTCCATGCTTGTAAGAAGGTAGATCGTCTGGCACAGTGACATTTTGTATGAAGTGTAAATAAGTCTGAGGTAAAATGACAGCGAATCGAGTACAAATGTATTGGTCGGTTAGATATCGCGTTAGCTGTTCGATATATTCCATTTGCAATGCATCTAGCATTGTCTCTAGGTCCCAGTCCTATGAGCTTATTAGTATCAGGTAGTAATGGCGTGTCATCTGCTACTAACATCTTTGATTATTTCTTCCGCTAGTTCTTGCACAACTTTGACAAGGATTGGGGTCAGCAATACTACCACAGGCCTAGTGGCTTCTACAACTGTAGTAGCGATGACTTCATTGCCCTTACCAAAAGCATCAGCACTGTCAGAATGATCATCAGTACGATTTCTGTCATCTGCCTCGTCTTTGAAATAGTCATTAGGATCATCATCTGCGTTTTCATAGAGCGGTCTAGCTTTCTCTTCATAATTCTATATCGCACATTTGTTAGTCTTTTATAAAATGTTTTTTTTTCAGTACCACCTACTTTCTCCGGAATAAAATGAGGACGCGAAGGAGGAATATAAGGATGGAAAAACGCATATTCCGTGTTCAGTTGACTCAGCTTGAAGCGTCTCAAATAATCGCTATATGGAATAGACGGCGGTATAGCTGCAGTGAGATTCTTTTCAGACTTTTTGTGATATACATCCCTTGCATGAATGCTCTGACCAGTAGATGATAGATTATCTATTATAAGCAATAAATATAGGTAATGTAAATTCAACTTTAATATCCTAAAATACCTTCGCTCATTCCATCTATTCTGGATAAAATTGAGTAATCATCAGCTGCTGAATAGCTATCTATTTCTACTTCATCATCCGATTCAGAGTCGATAGCTGTGTGGAATGATTCGTTATCTTTAGATATACCGCTTTGTAAAGAGTACGTATCATAAGATTCGCAATTAACTTCATAATCAGACTGTGCTTCATCATCAGATTCCGATTCACTATAAAGCATATCCACAACAGACGACGTGTGGATACTAGAAGCACTGCCAGCATTACTATAGCTTCTATATCGACCATCTGCAGATGTTGTATCCGATGAGTGAGACCTTATATCATACAAGACGGATTTATCTTCAATACGTCCTGTCAGAGATATATGTGTAAGGGGCTATGGACTTATTTAAAATTTAGGTTACTGTTTACCAAACATGAATGGTCTGAAAGGCGGCGCATAGAGAACACCAACATGATGTCGATTGATAGAACGCATAGATAACTGTGAAGCTAGTTTGAGAAACCATTAGCAAACCTAGGTTCGATGGTAAAATTTTAGGTATATATTACATTGAGATGCAGCATCGATTTCCTCATATAGACGAACACAGCGACGCGTCGCGTAATCCTGTGTGCGAATGAAGTTTTGCTGCTCACTTCTAGCTTTCTTCCACATTGCAGTATGTCTGAAGACAGTGACATTTAACCCCAAATCCATCTTGGCTACCTCGACCCAGGAATATTCATTATCCTATAATATCAACCAGCATTAGATACCATATGGTCTTTCCTTCTATGTACTGTTTTACCTCTAAAGAGCTATCACCCCTAGCTTGGTCTGGATTAGCAAGACATCGCATCAAGATTGCTGGTATCTTGAGTGTAATACGCTGGCTGTATTTGGCATTGATTAGGTTGTCAAATTCTAACAAAATACCTTCATTCAGGCTGATATTTGTAGCGCTGTTCATACTCATTAAGGATAGATCTATCTCTTGTATAAACAGTTTGACAAATGTAACATCAGGCAAGTCTTTAGATTCCATTTCCTGAGGAACAGCATTGTCTTCATCGATCAGGTTATATGCAAACGACTGACCGAAACAAGCGAGGCCAAGTAGAAAAGACGGCTTTATTTCACCTGTAATTTTGCCTATATCAAACTCCCATTGACAAAGATACGTTGCACATTGAGGAAGTGGTCCAAAGAGCCGATGAGCATATACGTTCACACCTGTTAAATTATTAGGTGAAATGAAACCATAGCTGTTAAAATGAACTCACCGTCAATATGTACATAGTTTTTAGGATCACGCGCATTTTTGATACGAAAGAAGCCTTGTTTTGACTGAAGATTTGGATTGCTGTCTCTACTCACAGTAATAGGACTAATATTTACGTATAAATCTAGACTCTTTGATTAGCAAAGCTCAAATAAACTAGTGAAGGTCTTTACCTAGATAGACATCCAAGTTTCGCATCTCCAGCTGCAATTCTTGAAACTCAAACTGAGAATATCTTGAGCACTCATACAGGTTTTCAGGGAATAATAACACACCATCCTCTAGCTCTAGTAACAAGTACACCTCAAATGGATCCACAATGGGCTGGTGGTATAGCGTTAGAATTTATTCAGCTCCATTATCAAGTGATTTACCTTTGAATCGGCTTGCCGCTTTTTCTCTTCAAGCCATTCCGAATAATTACTTCTTCTTCGTCTATATTCATCGATAGTTGAAAAGTTATTCCAAGCACCAAAATAGTTATCTTTTAGTAAAAAGATATATCGAATCAAAGTGCCAAACAATTTAACAGTTGCGCCATTAATCTTAACGTGAAGATTACACGACTCAATATGCCGCAAGATATCAACATTGTTATAATAATCATAGGTACCCTCTACAGTTAGATTAACTGCAACTGCTGCATGTGCATCGTCTTGCCTCATAAAAGAATTTAATGTGTGAGATGTTTGCAGTGAAAGGCCAGCACAACAGTGTTCTGCTGTGACGAAGAACTTGATAGATGATGTCTCTGACTGGAATTCAGTGAACGGGAGAGTGATATCGAATGCCAGTCTATGCGCTTCTATTTTCAAAAAGGCTAATACAAAAAATAAGTTTATGTTCTATTGGCAATATATTATGCATACCATTATCCTCAATCGAGTTTGGATTATTGATAACATTATGTTCATTAACGCACAGATAGAGTTTGGGGTTTTCCAGGCTAAAACCAAGTTGGTATGTTACAGGCATGAAGTGCAATAGATCAGCAGGTGGAGTAGAAGTCCAGTCCTTAACGGTATCTTGTAATAGGTAAACATGATCTCGTAGTAAAAATATGGTAGGCTTTTTAGGCGTAATTTTGAAATCCCAATGCCGATAACCATTCCATTGAAGTGGGGCAGGCATTCTTATTAGAATCTATAGCATATATTTGAGACTAACAATATATAGATTGCTTCTTTGGTTACCTCGATGCGGTTTGATTGAATAAAAGAAGCATAGTTGACACTAGTGGTAATATCGGTCTCTTTCAGAACGATTTCTATTTGATTAGTACATCCATCTGTATCCAAAGCAAATGGTGTAATGACTTTTACAAAGGAACCTTCCCCAGCCTTAATGTTGAGCCAGCCATAAGGCCTAATATAATAACCATCAGGCCCAATATCTAGATCAGGTGAAGTGGAAGTGTATTTCCAATCCTGAAATAGAAAGTTGTTTATATATCGTCATAAGGACTTAGGTGTTACCTACCTTTGATTTTTCACGTGTGGGTACTCGCAGGTTGCCTTCATCCATGAATTCAATATATGTCTCGAAGCAAGTAGCTACGCGTTGTTGTCCAGGCTGTAGTTTAGGAGTCGGTGTATTTGCGCGATGTGGATTGGGAAAAAAATAATCTTGCATTGCTGACCTTTGTCTATCAGCCCAAGGACCATAATGGATGGTTGCATCCCATAAAGATATACGAATTCCCCATTCTGGAGGTAGCCCACCATTACCAATATCGATACCAATACCAGAGAAACTTTCAGTAGCTTCGGGAACCGGACCTTTTACACCAGTCATTTGAGTCACACCAATTTATATATCACAAGAGAAACTTACCGGCGTAATCCGAATAATAAGTCAATGCCATTTTATTGCACTCTACAATGCTACCGACTCTAGCGTATTCCTCATGAAAAGTAGTACTTTCTGATGTACTTCCATCATGCGTTCTTGCTTCTCTCATTATATCACGCATGTGTTGCATTTTACCATACTGCCTTGTTCTTGCAAAAGGATATAGAAACCGAAACGGTTTCAGTAAAGTAGATAGAAAACTACTGCAAATTTAGTACAGGCAATTAAGCATCCTATAGTAATCTAACCTGGTGTTTGGTACAGCATTTATCATCTCGATTGTTTCTTCTACATTGGTATAATCCATATTATCTTTTAGACTGACCTGAGTCTTTGTCAAGACAACATCAATCATGGATTTGTAATAATCCATTGATGATCTTGGTTTAGTTATACTATAATTGCCTATTGCTTGAGATACTTTCCAAACTAGCATAGATTTCAGTTCTGTATTTCCAATCATCACTGCAGCTATGGTGAACTCAAACTGAATTGGCAAGAGTCTTTCCAACAAGGAGTTATCGACATTGATTGGGGCCTGGCTCTCGGGATCAAGCATTCCACGAATTTGATTCAGCTTTTCGTGTTCCAGTTCCACTGTATGATTACTATCGCTCGTTGATAATCCAAGAACATCCTTCATCCGTCCATATGCTGGAGTGTTATTATAAAAGAACCATTCTAAACCTTCGACTTTGCAATTAACGCGGCACGGCAAACCACTTGATTTATCTGTGAAATAGCTTTAATTTTATATGCATCTGACTATCACTGAAAATATATACCTGACTCTTCAGATTTCCTCACGTTGAATAACCAATACCTTAGAGCAATATGTCCTTTAACAATTGAAATAGATTGATTCGTAGACAAGTATCTCAAATTCTTGAACAGTATTCGACCTCCCAACAACGAAACTCGTATGGATTCTATATAAAAACAAACAGCTGTCAATTTATTTTGAAATCGCTGATAATATGGTCTTTACCAACTTCGATATAAGCATTATATCTTCTCCAGGAATATTGATTTATGATAAAAGTGAGAATTTGGCCGAGAACGCGGTTGAAATAGAATAAAAAGAAGATAACTACAACAATAACTACAAGACAATACACTACGAATAACCAAAAGTCGCTGACCGACTGAAGGCTTGCATTTGCCACTGTTGATTGCGCTTCAACAAAAAACATTATACTTGAATGAACAAAAAGCAAAGGAAAAGGTACAAGCATTTCTTTTTATGACTTGAGATTACAGTCACAAATCGAGTTTCGCATTACTGTAGCACAGATTCTTGGTTGAAACTATTCAATACACGTGTTTTTCCATTGCCTTTATTGAAATGTAGATACATCTCTATTACTTATTAGAAAAGAGCTTAACAATACATATATACATTTGGAAAAAGCAACAATAGATTCAAACCGCAGTGCTTGACAATTGCATAGCATTCGCTTAAAATACCCTGATCATAGCTAATCCTGAAAATAATATAGGTAGATTACACAAAGTGTTATTAAAACAAGATCTTTACTGTACATGACAATAATCAATGGGGGCTCCTAAATACGCGACACCAAGTAAATGTTTTAATGAGCTTAAAAGAAAGGATGAGTAATCGCTTGTTTCTTGTGATCAATATGTGGTAGGCGAAACTGCAATTAACTTGAAACTTTTCTAAATTCAGTAACACATTCTGGGTATGTAATACTAATCAGATGTATATTTATTTAGAATCGGTTGAGAAGTCTACGATGTATTCATCAAGAAATGCATGTAGTTACAGCCATTGTTTAGGGGGAATGTTTATTTTATTTAGTTTTAATATTGTTGTAAACGCTCATGATTATATTAATAAGAGAATACTGTACAGATATAAAATCGTATAGATATCTTTATATATAGCTGCAGAAGTGTATTAAGCATTATTATCCAGAATCAGATTGCAAATGACTGTATTTGATTATGTTGACGATCTTTATTTAAATATCACACTGAGCAAGTAGACGCTAATTGATAGATACAGTGGTGGAAATAACTGGTGCACAAAACTTTATTCGGGGATATCTTCATGAAAAATGATGCTAACCTTTTCAAACAACTTTATAGCTATTTACAAATTTGATTGTGATACTCCTATAAGCCTTTAAGTTTGTTTGTTTACGTCATTTCAACGTCATAACTGATAATTAGATTTTTAAGTTAGGCAAAAATATCAAAGTTTCCGACAATAGCAATGTAGTCGAAATTCTACATATTATAGCTTCATTTTTTCCATGATTATGATAATTTATGACGTTAGTGATGTCAAAGCTATAAAAAGAACGACATTATTTCGATCCTTTTTTACCATTTTATCAACCTCTTTAAGGGACTTCATATATTTGAAGATGCCCTATCAAATTCCTTCTGACAAGTTTTAAACTCCATTAGAGCACTCATTTTTTAAGGCGCAGTCACTAATGAAGCTGTCTAGCAAACTGGAGTTTCCAAATGGACAATCAATCGAATGAAAGCACAGTTGAACCCTGATTACGAGTGACCTCCCTGTAGAAGACCTTCTCCCATAAGCAATACTGCTAAGATAGTTCTTCGGTTCAAAGTCCGATGTGGTAGCTTACGCTCTTTGCGAGATGCTCGATGATGATTGTTGAGCTTAGGTTGTTTTATTGGCAAGCGACAACTACGAAATCTAATGAGACAGCTTAATTTAGTTTCAGCTATTAAGAAAAAACGACCATTTATGTCGGACACTCACGTGTTTATTTTGGTTTCATCAGAGAATATAACCTTCTTCCAGTCGTCTACTGTCCAGTCACGGTGTTGTTTTTCCCATTTTAACCGATCCATGGGGTGATTTCGCTTGTAAAATGGTCTTTTTTTTTAATAAATGAAACTAAATTAAGCTGTCTCATCAGATTTCGTACTTGTCACTCGTCAATAAAATAACCTAAGCTCAACAACCATCGTCGAGCATCTCGCGAAGAGCGTAAGCTACCACACCCCGGACTTTACATCGAAGAACTATCTTAGTAGTATTACTTAGGGGAGAAGGTCTTTCACCACGAGGTTGCTCGTAATCAGGGTTCAACTGTGCTTTCATCCGATTAATTGTCCATTTAGAAACTCCAGTTCGTTGGACAGCCTCATTAGTGGCAGCGCCTTGCAAAATGAGTGCTTTGACGGAGTTTAGCTTGTCAGAAGGAATTTGATAGGGCATCTTCAAATTAATAAAGTCTTTTAAAGAGGTTTGTTGTAAACGCTCATAATTATATTAATAAGAGAATACTGTACAGATAGAAAATCGTATAGATATCCTTATATATAGCTGCAGAAGTGTATAAAGCATTATTACCAAGAACCAGAATGTAAATGACTGTATTTGATTATGTTAAAATATCTTTATTTATATATCACTCTGAGCAAGTAGACGCTAATTGATAAATACTATCTCTCACACCAAATATTACATTCAATACTATTACCTTTGGATATATTGATCCCGACACTCCTCGCCGCTAATCTTGGTCCGCTCATTTGGTTATTATCCCTGGTCTTCTTTATACGCAGTCCAACCTTGTTCCTGGCAAATCGTAATATGAATTTAGAATCAAGTACCGACCGAGAAAAAGTATATAAGAGATGCGTTTTATCACCTTTTGACCAGTTAATCAATTCTTGATCTCTAATAAAAAACTATCCACAGTTTTAAAAGTATTTCTATCTTCCAAAATCTTTATCTACCACCTTTACAACATTTTTTACTTTTAATTACTGTCCTATTTTCCTTACTTTTATCGATATGGCTTCCAACAACGTTTCTGGTTCTTCTTCTGCCAACTGTGGTGTTAACCCTGACACCCCCATGTTTGATGAATCGACCTTGTCAAGCAACCTTGATGAGTTTATCAAGTCTCCTGGTGCTAGTTCTTTGTTGTCTGAGTCGGCTGAGCATGCTGTTGCTGACATGACTGACCCACAACTGATTGACACAAATATCGCCGGGCTCCGTGCAGATATTACCCGATACCTTCAAGCGTTTAGTCGTGCTCGTGTAGTCAGAGATGACGTAGCGGCTGATGAAGCCTTGTTGGCCCTTGAACGCTCCAAGAGGATGCTCCGTGAGATCCAAGAGTGCAGTTCATTGATCGGTGAGGTTGATCGTGTTAAGCCACCTACTGGTTTGACATTGAATCGTCGCGACTTGCCCAAGTTCCAACTCTTGACCTCGGCTGTCAAACCTTTTCCAGGTTACGAAGCCTTCGAGTCTGTTGAGCATTTTTTGAGAGAATTTGAGGATGTAGTTGAGTCTTCTTCCATGTCCATTGATGAGGTGTGGAAGAACTTCTTACCCCTTTGCCTTCCCCATGGCGATAAAGCATGGGTGAAAGATGAGCTGAGTAGAGGTTGTACCCTATGGGCAGATGCTCGTAGAGAGTTTAAGAAGCAGCACGGTTCTTCCCTTGTGTTGAGAAGATATACTGACCTTGTGTTTACCATGGTAATGGAAAACAATGAGTCGGTGGGCGACTATGCTAAGCGTTTTCAAACAGCAATGTTTGATGCAGGCCTACCTAGAGAGTGTCCTAGAGTAGCTGATCGTTTTTTGGCCTCGCTGACTAAACCTGTTCAGACGCTGATCAGAGTTGCAATGAATTCAGTGAAGGCTGGATCTTCTGGTGAGAATGCTGAATACACTGTCGATCAAATCGCACAGATTGGTCGTGATATTCTTGGTGACGACCATACGTCGTATAATGAGGCTGTTTCTCTTCTTCCTGGTGCGCCTGTTGTTGAGCGACGCAAAGAAAAGGCCCCCTATCACCATCATCACAAGAATGCAGCTCGTCGGGTGCAAAAGGCGAGTAAGGTGGCGAAACCCTTTTCGTGCATCCATCATGGTAACAATGCGACCCATGACACCAAGGATTGTTTTCTCGCTAAGAGAAGAGCTGAACGCCCTCCTTCTGTGAAGAAGGCGAAGGGTAAAGAGTGTTGGACTTGTGGTGTGTCTCCATGGCGTCCTGGTCATCGTTGTGGTGCTGCTGAAAGCAGTAGTAGCAGTACTGTCTTGGCTGTGATGCCTGCGGCTTCCTCGAGTGAGAAGTCAATTGAGCAGCAAGTTCAAGAGGACTTGGAGATGGCCGACTCCGAGATTGAGAATCAGAGCTATCAATGTAAGTACCTGAATGAGAACAAGAAGAGTGACAAATTAAAGGCTAATGACGCATTTAATTTATGTACACCGTTGATTGTAGAGTCTGAACGTCTCCTGGGACGCGTAGATACAGGAAGTAGTTGTAGCTTTGTTAGTTTGTCTTCTTTGAAGAATAAACTTCATATAAATAAAGTACATAAATTACCTGGTTCTTATAATTTCTTGTCTCATCAAAATACTGCAAAGAGAATTGGTATCACCGATCCTTTGGAAATAAAGTATGCAAATGGCATTAAGTTCAAACACTCATTTGAAGTAATGAACTTTAACGACGGATTCGAGTTTGATATTCTTCTTGGCACAGATATTCTTCCCAAAATGAATATCGGATTAACTGGAGTGGCTTTTCGCATCAAAGATGATCATGCACATTCTGACGCTGCCTTGAGTGATGAAGCTATTTTTGAAAACTTGAACATTGAACGTGAAAGAAAACATGAACCTGACAATTCGCCTGCTGGTACGCCTGAGCAAAGAGCAGAGTTCATGAGTATAATTAAAGAATCACTAGAGATTAATCAGAGCATACCCATAACATCTTCATGTCCTTTGCCTGAATCCATTGTTCGATTACCTACGAAAGAGGGTGCAACGGCGTATAGACGTCAATACCCCATCCCTTATGCATTAAGACCAGTTCTCGATAAGCAAATAAAAGAATGGTTGGAAACAGGTACAATCATTCGATCCCGAGTAAACACGTCATTCAACAGTCCATTACTGCTTGTTCCTAAACGTAACAAAGATGGTGAGATTGTGAGCCATAGAGCGTGTTTAGATGTGAGATCGTTGAATCAAATTCTACCTCCAACATTCAATTTTCCCGTACCTTTGGTTAAGGATATCTTTGATAACTTGGCCGGTAAAAAAGTGTTTACAACTTTGGATTTGTCGAATGCATATCATCGATTCAAAGTGGCACCCGAGGATGTACACAAGTTATCGTTTACTTATAATGGCAATGGCTTTTCCTTTCAAAAAGCGTGCTTTGGAGTGAAAATGCTAACCTCGCAATTTCAAAAGGTCATGGCAACCTTGTTTGA
Source organism: Actinomucor elegans (assembly GCA_026027325.1). Classification (NCBI taxonomy): domain Eukaryota; kingdom Fungi; phylum Mucoromycota; class Mucoromycetes; order Mucorales; family Mucoraceae; genus Actinomucor; species Actinomucor elegans. The sequence goes on from JAMSLZ010000003.1 coordinate 2,268,332, forward strand.
AGGTATTGATTGCGTTCAGAACTTCGTGGATGACTGTATTGTTGCCAGTGAAAGTATCGAACAGCATGCAAAAGATGTAAAGTTTGTGATTGACAGATTAAATTCCGCAAATTTAATCCTGAAAGAATCCAAGTGTTCATGGTTTCAACATTCAGTTCGTATGTTGGGATTTGTAGTGGACGCTTCAGGAGTTCGTGTGGATCAATCAAAACTTACCAATGTTTCAAAGTGGCCACTTCCAAATAAAAATAAGAAACACATCCAGCAATTTATGGGTTTGGTCAATTACCTGAGAGAATTCGTTCCGATGATTTCCAGAGTAGCAGAACCACTCACCAGTTTAGTGAATGCAGAGAATGTGGAAGAGCTGTGGACCGATCGTCACACTAAGAGCTTTGAAACTATCAAAGAGATTTTGCAGTCGAAGATGATGCTGCATTATCCGGATTTGTCAAAACAGTTTTACGTAGCTACAGACGCATCACTTTATGGTGTCGCGGCAGTGTTGTTTCAAAAGAATGAGGCCGGCCAAGATCTTTACATAGGATTTGTATCGAGCTCCTTGTCACCTTCACAACGCCGTTGGAGCACTACTAAAAGAGAATTGTATGCAGTCGTGTTAGCATTACTGAAGTTTCGCAAGTATATATGGGGCAAAAAGTTCACTGTATTTACAGATCACAAGGCACTAGTATACTTACATACGCAAAAGATCGCAAATCCCATGTTAATTGGATGGATCGAGACTCTTCTGGATTTTGATTTTGATGTAGTGCACATCCCCGGTATATTGAACAAATTGCCTGATATTCTGAGCCGTTTGTATTCACCTTTAGAAGATGAAAACAAACTGGTGGAGGATAGTGTTACGAGCAAAATCATCAGACGAAGCCCTAAAAAGAAAGCCATCATTAGAAAAAAGCGATTTAGCCGAGATAAAACGATTAACGTACTCGCGACTAAACTAGTTGAAAGAAAAGATGAGCTGACTGACTATATGACTCCTCCTGAAGAAGAGAGAGATGCTCTGTTGAAAGAAGCGCATGCATTTGGACACTTTGGATCGCAAGCAATTGTGCGAGATTTACATTCACAAGGTCTCCATTGGGCGAATATCTACGCAGAAGCAAAAGACATTGTTAGTTCGTGTGTTGAATGTCAAAAGCACAACATCAGTAAGAGAGGTTATCACCCATTATCTAATGTTGTAGCCAACCGACCATTTGATCATATTGCTATCGACTTGGCTGGACCTTTTGACGTAACTGAAGAAGGATATGTTTACATGTTGGTTATAACAGATATTTGTTCGAAATTCGTTATTCTCAGACCTCTGAAGAACAAACAATCCGATACTGTTGCAAAAGAGTTGGTCAAAGTCTATGGTGATTTTGGTGTTCCACGTATTTGCCAGTCTGATAATGGTCTAGAGTTCAAGAATGCTGTGATGAACAGTATTTCGAAGAACCTAGGAATTGATAGAAGATACACTACGCCATATCATCCTCGAGCAAATGGAGCAGCGGAAAATGCAGTTCGTACCGCAACTAACACGTTAAGAAAAATGATGAAGTCAGACAGTCATAGTTGGGCGTATTATCTTCCTATCATACAGCTCTGCATGAACCGACACATTAAAGCAAAAACTATGAGTTCTCCCTTCTCCTTGATGTTTGCACGTAGAGTCAACTTACCTGATGACTACGGGAACGAGAAGAAGTTCAAACTACCCATTGAGTCTATGACCATGCGAGAGTTGGAAGAACGCGTAGATTACATGGATAAGATCGTATTCCCAGCCATCCTCGAAAGAACTCAGAAGATAAATGAGGAATATAACAAAAAGTTCAATCAAAAGAGTGTTCTTGTCGACATTCCAGTTGGAACGCATGTCATGATCAGATTACAGAATCGATCTAGTAAGTTAGCTCCGATTTATGAGGGACCTTACACTGTTGTTCGAAGAAATACTGGTGGATCGTATGAACTAAAGGATGAACAGAATGAATTATTATCCCGAAACTATGTACCGTCGGAATTGAAAGTAGTTACCCTGGATGAGTCTAGTATCGAAGAAGAATACTACGAAGTCGAAGGTATCCGTGATCATCGAGGTGAAGAAGGTCATCGAGAATACTTGATTAAGTGGAAAGGTTATTCTGAGAAAGAAAATACTTGGCAAAAAGCAAGTGATTTCACCGATCCAACTATCATTCAACGGTACTGGAATAAGCAAAGAGAATTACGACGTTTAGAGCAAACTAGAGTCGAACAGTCAATTCAAAACTCTGAACCTAACAGACGCAAAAAAGTTGGAACTTCCAAGATTCCTAAATGCAATGGGAATGAGATGTCAAATGTAGCGATCGAGATGTCGAAAAACAAAAGAGCAAATATTGCAGCCACTACGAGTAGAGAAGAGAGAATACTGAATAGACGTTCAAACAAGAAAAGAAAGATAGAATAAGTAGGCAAGTTATGAAACAAGAACCAAGAAAAGCCACGATGCAAGAAAAGACCCTGAATTGGTGCGTAAAAGGAGGTATACCTGAGCGTGTTAATCAAAACTCAGCCGCATGAATGTACTATTTGGTGGAACTGACGCACTTGCCGAATCAATACAAGTTTGTTTGATTCTGGTGGAGGATAATGTTGTAAACGCTCATAATTATATTAATAAGAGAATACTGTACAGATAGAAAATCGTATAGATATCCTTATATATAGCTGCAGAAGTGTATAAAGCATTATTACCAAGAACCAGAATGTAAATGACTGTATTTGATTATGTTAAAATATCTTTATTTATATATCACTCTGAGCAAGTAGACGCTAATTGATAAATACTATCTCTCACACCAAATATTACATTCAATACTATTACCTTTGGATATATTGATCCCGACACTCCTCGCCGCTAATCTTGGTCCGCTCATTTGGTTATTATCCCTGGTCTTCTTTATACGCAGTCCAACCTTGTTCCTGGCAAATCGTAATATGAATTTAGAATCAAGTACCGACCGAGAAAAAGTATATAAGAGATGCGTTTTATCACCTTTTGACCAGTTAATCAATTCTTGATCTCTAATAAAAAACTATCCACAGTTTTAAAAGTATTTCTATCTTCCAAAATCTTTATCTACCACCTTTACAACAAGGTTGATAAAATGGTAAAAAAGCATTGAAATAATGTGGTTGTTTTTATAGCTTTGACATCATTAACGTCATAAATTATCATAACTACCGAAAAAATGAAGCAATAATATGTAATATTTCGACTACATCGCTATTATCGGAAACTTTCATATTTTCGCATAACTTAAAAATTTAATTATCAGCTATGACGTTGGAGTGACGTAAATAAACAAACTTAAAAGCTTATAGGAATATTATAATCAATTTTGTGAATAGTTATAAAGTTATTTGAAAAGGTTAGCGTCATTTTCCATGAAGATATCCCCGAATAAAGTTTTGTGCACCAGTTATTTCCACCACTGTAGTTGTTTTTGAACAGATTGATGGCATATTGAGATACTCCTGGGGAACGCTGAAGTTCATGACGTTCCCGTGTTCTGATGGTTTGGGATCCAAAATCAAAAGTAAATACATCAGTAGCAAGCAGTGTCTTGAGTCCAGGGTGACCAGGAATCAGTTTATCAGGACCAACGGCTTGATCAATGGCTCGGGGAGTAGGTAGGTAGGATTGAACTATTTCTAGAAAAGGTAGGGATAAACAAGTAAATGCAGTAGTGTGACAAAACGCAAAAGTCTTTGGTAGACTGTCAATGACGTTGAAGAAGTTTACAAAAATATTATTGAGAGAATTATTACCAATGAAGTTTGTTAACCAATGGGAAGCACGGCAGCGAGGGAAAAGAAGAGACCAGTGGTATGATATTGTAAATGCTACAAGTCGCAATTACATTCGCAGGAAGCTTATATTTGGAACTTTTAAAACTGCCAAGGATGTAGAAAGGCACCTTGATGATCTGGGAATGAAAATAAGCTACTCTGGATGCTTGAAGTTGCTCAGATCGATGGATTTTCAAGCCGAGATATAAAAAAAAAAACCTTTCCTTAGCAAAAAGCACATGGTTCAAAGGTTAAACTGGGCTCCAAAGCCCATAGAAGTTGGACTAGCGATGACTGGAGGCGAATGATTTTCTCCGACGAGACCAAGATCAATGTTTGGGGCTCCGACGGCTGCAAGTATTTCTGGAGAAGACCTGATGATAAGCTCCAGTTCCATCATTTGGATCTTACTGTTAAGCATGGTGGTGGAAGCTTAATGATGTGGGGTTGCATCACTTACGATGGTCCTGGATATGCCTGCCAGATATTTGATGGTACTATGAAGAAGGAGGACTACATCCATATCCTAGAGACAACTTTAAAGGACACCATGGAGTGGTATGGATATGACCCCAAAGAAGTCTACTTCCAACAAGACAAGGACCCAAAGCATACTGCCAAGGCTACAAAACAATGGTTCAAGGACAATGGTTTTAACATTGATTGGACATATAGTTGGCCACCCCAAAGCCCTGATTTAAATCCAATCGAGCATGTTTGGCATCACCTAAAGCTCAAACTTAGCGCTTATCCGGATAGGGCCAAAGGAGTCCATGATTTGTGGGAAAGAGTTGAAAAAGAATGGGATACTTTTACAAAAGAGGATTGCCAAAAGTATATTGATAGTATGCCAAAAAGAATCGAAGCAGTTATTAAAGCAAAAGGTGGATATACGAAGTACTAGCTATGATTAGCATCGACCCTGAAAAATGGTTCGGGTGTATACTATTTTTTAATCTCAATTTAAATAAACCTCCGCTAATATAGGGATATCATATTCCGACATATAATTGATATTGGCTTCAGCTTTCTAACAAAGTTAGTTTTACATTGATCAGATTAGTAGTTCTTGTTTTATTCCAGATTATATAAAATTTTGGAAAACACCCGAACCATTTTTCCACCCACTGTAAAGAAGACTTGATTTTGAATTGTGAATAAACATTAGAATAACTTTTACTATCAGGATAGCTGATTCCATTTACTGTCTATTCTTTTATTATTGTATTTTAAATTATATCCTTCGTCTTTAGCACCGGATATAACAGGCTGAAGTAAAAAATTGTTGTGAAATTTGTTTCTCAATGCACCATTTAAGAAACAAAAGCTGCCCTGGTTTGTAAGACTTATTCGTTGAGCTATCTTGTATACGACTGTTGATGAAAATGGCTTGAGCATTTTCATTTAGATCAGATTGCTGGTACTTTGAACGGATAAGTTCCAAACGGCGAGTTTCCAAGTACTGTTTGTCATTGGCCAAATCGAGGTTGGTGATGGGAGGGCAATAACCGACTGGTGGAGCAGTAAAAAGGTGAACTGATGCTCAGGGACTGAATTGTCGGGAACCACAGCGCGCTGGGCCACCAAGGTGTTATCATAGTGACTTGCGGAAGTTTCTCCTGAATAATCTTCTGAAGGCATCGACTGATCAAGTTCCATGGCGGGTTCAAGTATGGACGTTGAAATTGATTCCAAGGGATTGTAAAGGCGTCGGTAAATAAGCTTCCTGGATTGGGGAGCCAAGACACGTATTTTGGAAGTTGTTTCGTTATCCTGTCGGCAAATAGATCTACGTCGTTTTGACCCAGATGGTGTTGGAGAGCTGTGAAGATTGCAGGAGCGATCATCCAATTGTTCTTCCGAAATGGGCGGCGAGACTCGTAGTCGGCGATGGTGTTGTCGATCCCAGAGATATGGTTGGATTGAATGGTTATTCCTCGTTGAAGACACCATTTCCATAACTGAGTTGCCAATTCCATCAGGGGAAGGGACCGGGTTCCACCCTGCTTGTTCATATATGCCATGGACGTTGTATTTTGTCCGTTCTGTTGTGTTTGCACAGTGAAATAATAAAGAAGACTAAAAAGAGTACTTTTTGAGACTGTGCTTTATTAACAAAGATGAATATAAAGATGAAGATCCTATAACTATGTCTAAACTAAACCTATTTATACTAATCGTCTATCTAAGTGTGGTGAAGAGGATTTAAGAAGATGTTATGTTATAGGTCTATGTTCTAGATATATATCCATCTGAGACATGAATCTTAAACATATCAACTCATAAGTGCTTCCGTAAAGATGAGATTGATAATGAATAAGTTATTATTCATACAATAGTCTCTATTCTATAACACGTTCGGATAAGAATGCGCATGTTCCGTAGTTTTGGAAAGGTCTTCAAAGCGAGAAATGCTGCTTTGAGTTCTCTCCAATTGATCGACATTTGTGCTTCTTGGTGAGTCCAATGTCCAAATGCGGTTTGGTGTTTGTTGTTGTTCAGTTGTAAGCTGCATCCCCATCCACTGGTTGCTGGCGTCGACATAAATTGTTTGTTGAGGTGTCTGTGGTAATATGCTCTTGCCATTCCAATGAGTGATGTTGTTCTTCCACCAAGTAAGCTCCTGAATGCATTCGACGGTTAGTCGTTGAGGTGGTTCATTATCAAGATAGTGTACAAGATTATTGTGATCATGTGATTATATATTTTTATATTTTAAAAAATGGATTATATTACCAAAAATATCATTTTAAAAATGTTAAATTTTAAAAATATAATATTTGTGTCTACAGTGGGTGGAAAAATGGTTCGGGTGTTTTCCAAAATTTTACAAAAAAAGGAATATACAGGGAACTACGAATCCTATCAACGCCAAACTAGCTTTATTAGAAAGCACAAACTATTATTAATGCATTTTCTTAATTTTGCACTGATTGGATAACTGAGTTCGTATATATCAGAGAGTAAAAATATAAGGTACACCCGAACCATTTTTCAGGGTCAAGCTTAGAAATCGAAACTTCTAGAAATCTCAGGATAAAAAGGCCCCAATGGATTACTAATTAATATTTGTGATTAATAATCACTATGTTGCGTCTCAAATTTAAAAAAAGTATAAAAAGAAGCGTTTTTGCTGAGAGATAAGCTCACCAATTTTCAATTTTTTCACTTTTCAACTATGACACGCTGCATTCCCAAAGATACTCAAAACAACATCAAAAACTTGTTGGAATCTGGCTATTCTTACTCCCAAATCATGAAGCGTATCCCTGGAGTCAAAAAAACTACGATCAATAGTTATAAACGCAAGTGGTTTCCAGAAATGAAGCCATTGCCATCTGGTCGCCATGCCATGTTGTAAATGCTACAAGTCGCAATTACATTCGCAGGAAGCTTATACTTGGAACTTTTAAAACTGCCAAGGATGTAGAAAGGCACCTTGATGATCTAGGAATGAAAATAAGCTACTCTGGATGCTTGAAGTTACTCAGATCGATGGATTTTCAAGCCGAGATAAAAAAAAAAAAACCTTTCCTTAGCAAAAAGCACATGGTTCAAAGGTTAAACTGGGCCAAAGCCCATGTAGTGGACATAACTACTTTACATAGAATAGTAATAGAAGTGGCCTGAATAGTTAACTTGTGTAATCGTGACTAGTTATATTTACTATATGTAACCACCACCCAGCCTATTAATAACAGAAGGCGGGCAGTGGTAGAATAAATCTCTCTCTTGTTTTCTGTCTCGTTAATTAAACACGTACCTAACTAATTACGAACATCTCAGGAAACATCTCATTTTTTTTAACGAATTCAGTCAGAGATTTATTTTAACAACAAAATCAACATGCAAATTAACATTAACAACGATATCGCGTCAGTTCCTGAGGAACATCGCGTCAATTTCGACCTGGCTCGCAGATGCCACATATTTAAAATGCAAAACATGGCCAAATGCAGCAATGTACTTGAGCAAATGAACAATGAAGCTGAAGACGAAGCTAAAATGGCGGAAGCTATGAATTACGAGGAAAAAGCTACCGAATATGAAAGAAAAATGGAGCAAATCCTCGCTAACATTAATGCATCTATCGCTAAGGCAAAGGGCCCAGCAACCTTAACTTTACGCGAAAAGCTTCAAATGATGCATGGACATGTAAAAATTCAAGGCAATAACTTAAAACAACTTGTCTGGAAAACAGCAACAAGAATGGATGCTGAATTTGCATCAGCCGAAAAAGCACTCAAAGCGTTGCAAATGACCTTACTGGAATTACTCGGACATAATCAAGAACATCTGGATTTGTTCTATCCTTTGCTAGTGACGGAAGCCCTCACACTTGAACAAAAGATTTGGTTTCAAGAGACTTTCAAGGGTCATGAAGGAAGATCAACATCGTGGAAGCAATTTCAAGAAGCCTTTGAGCAAAGATTCGCACCTTCACCTCACATCTGCAAGGATCTCCATAAGTTCTTGGAATTGGTGAACATGAGAATGATGCCTATCTCAGAAACGATTGAAGAGTACACTGTAAGGTTCAGGGAAGCATTCGAGGAGGCCAGTCTCTCTACGGGATTAAGTGACAACTACGTGATGGGGCACTTGTTTGTGGAAAGCCTACCTGCCCCATTGCAACAGGACATCTATCAGCAACTGATGAATAAACGAATCGCTAATGGAGATCCAATGGACGTAGATGGCACGGAGACAGCATCCATCGGCCATAGTAGAAGTAGACCAGACCTCTTGCGAGACATCAACGATGCAGTGATCCAGGCTAAGAATTGCATTCTTGTAGCAGGTTTGAACCCTCACGGTAGCAATGTGGGTAGCAACGATATGGCTCCTCCCTACACACCTGATTTTGCCAGAGAGCTTGGATATATCAACACTATGATGAGACCAACGAACGGCAACATTTTCAACCAGGGTTTGATCATCCAAGGGCGGGGTAATTTTGCCAGAGTAGCTATGAACCGCAGTGAGGGTCAGAAGGCCGAGCACAACGTGCCAAGCACGATAAACTCAGGTCAAGGTAACTCCCATGAATCTTCCTTTGTCAATGCGGGCCATGCCGACAGCTTCATTGGAAGAAGGAGAAAACCTAACCCCACCGGTGAGAAAGCGGCAATGGCAGAAAGACCAGCCGGATATTACTACTGCAAATTTCATCAACGAGATGTAATGCACAAGTCAGAGGAATGCGATTTGAATCCAGACAAATCACCAAAATTGTGCAAGTATAAATGCGGTGTGCCATACTTCAAGGGTCATAATGCCAGTTGCGATAAACTACACGCCAACAAAAGCAGAAGTCTTCCCACCGTAGCGGGTATTACAATTCACGACCCAATGCAAGGATGCAGTAATGAAATGGCAGGACCTTCTTCGGCCATCAAGCGCAACGCTAGTCAAGCTTTGTTACCTCAGCAGGATATTGATCGACGATGTAACAACCGTGCATCAGAAAAGAGACCCTCCAACCAGCGCGGCAAGCATGAAAACTTGTTGAATACAACACGGGAGGTACGCATCTTTGGTATCCGAGCTGAAAATTATGCAACAGCGGTTCAACAACAGGATGAAAAGGAGCGAAAGCGTAAAGCCGAGGAACAGAACGCAAATATAAACCAGCAATCGACTCTACACACGAGGTCTGCTATGTCAATTCCTTCGTTAAAGCGGGCCATGCCGACAGCTTCGATGGATAAATTAGTACCTCAAGTGGAGCCTGGTCAAGATGGCAATAATGAAACGCAATTTCATGATATCGCAGCAGCTAACGTGAGAGCACACCACCAACACGAAGCTGATATTGATATGGAGGAAGTCGTGACAGACAAACCTATCAATAATGATCTTAGTAATCTTGCCCCAGATAATAGTCATTTGGAGGAACTGGATGAAGAGGATTTGCGAAAGTTATCGGAAGAATGTAAGTCAAAGACAGACGTCTATGCAAAAATCGGGATCAATGCCTGTAGTGGACATAACTACTTTACATAGAATAGTAATAGAAGTGGCCTGAATAGTTAACTTGTGTAATCGTGACTAGTTATATTTACTATATGTAACCACCACCCAGCCTATTAATAACAGAAGGCGGGCAGTGGTAGAATAAATCTCTCTCTTGTTTTCTGTCTCGTTAATTAAACACGTACCTAACTAATTACGAACATCTCAGGAAACATCTCATTTTTTTTAACGAATTCAGTCAGAGATTTATTTTAACAACAAAATCAACATGCAAATTAACATTAACAACGATATCGCGTCAGTTCCTGAGGAACATCGCGTCAATTTCGACCTGGCTCGCAGATGCCACATATTTAAAATGCAAAACATGGCCAAATGCAGCAATGTACTTGAGCAAATGAACAATGAAGCTGAAGACGAAGCTAAAATGGCGGAAGCTATGAATTACGAGGAAAAAGCTACCGAATATGAAAGAAAAATGGAGCAAATCCTCGCTAACATTAATGCATCTATCGCTAAGGCAAAGGGCCCAGCAACCTTAACTTTACGCGAAAAGCTTCAAATGATGCATGGACATGTAAAAATTCAAGGCAATAACTTAAAACAACTTGTCTGGAAAACAGCAACAAGAATGGATGCTGAATTTGCATCAGCCGAAAAAGCACTCAAAGCGTTGCAAATGACCTTACTGGAATTACTCGGACATAATCAAGAACATCTGGATTTGTTCTATCCTTTGCTAGTGACGGAAGCCCTCACACTTGAACAAAAGATTTGGTTTCAAGAGACTTTCAAGGGTCATGAAGGAAGATCAACATCGTGGAAGCAATTTCAAGAAGCCTTTGAGCAAAGATTCGCACCTTCACCTCACATCTGCAAGGATCTCCATAAGTTCTTGGAATTGGTGAACATGAGAATGATGCCTATCTCAGAAACGATTGAAGAGTACACTGTAAGGTTCAGGGAAGCATTCGAGGAGGCCAGTCTCTCTACGGGATTAAGTGACAACTACGTGATGGGGCACTTGTTTGTGGAAAGCCTACCTGCCCCATTGCAACAGGACATCTATCAGCAACTGATGAATAAGCGAATCGCTAATGGAGATCCAATGGACGTAGATGGCACGGAGACAACATCTATCGGCCATAGTAGAAGTAGACCAGACCTCTTGCGAGACATCAACGATGCAGTGATCCAGGCTAAGAATTGCATTCTTGTAGCAGGTTTGAACCCTCACGGTAGCAATGTGGGTAGCAACGATATGGCTCCTCCCTACACACCTGATTTTGCCAGAGAGCTTGGATATATCAACACTATGATGAGACCAACGAACGGCAACATTTTCAACCAGGGTTTGATCATCCAAGGGCGGGGTAATTTTGCCAGAGTAGCTATGAACCGCAGTGAGGGTCAGAAGGCCGAGCACAACGTGCCAAGCACGATAAACTCAGGTCAAGGTAACTCCCATGAATCTTCCTTTGTCAATGCGGGCCATGCCGACAGCTTCATTGGAAGAAGGAGAAAACCTAACCCCACCGGTGAGAAAGCGGCAATGGCAGAAAGACCAGCCGGATATTACTACTGCAAATTTCATCAACGAGATGTAATGCACAAGTCAGAGGAATGCGATTTGAATCCAGACAAATCACCAAAAGTGTGCAAGTATAAATGCGGTGTGCCATACTTCAAGGGTCATAATGCCAGTTGCGATAAACTACACGCCAACAAAAGCAGAAGTCTTCCCACCGTAGCGGGTATTACAATTCACGACCCAATGCAAGGATGCAGTAATGAAATGGCAGGACCTTCTTCGGCCATCAAGCGCAACGCTAGTCAAGCTTTGTTACCTCAGCAGGATATTGATCGACGATGTAACAACCGTGCATCAGAAAAGAGACCCTCCAACCAGCGCGGCAAGCATGAAAACTTGTTGAATACAACACGGGAGGTACGCATCTTTGGTATCCGAGCTGAAAATTATGCAACAGCGGTTCAACAACAGGATGAAAAGGAGCGAAAGCGTAAAGCCGAGGAACAGAACGCAAATATAAACCAGCAATCGACTCTACACACGAGGTCTGCTATGTCAATTCCTTCGTTAAAGCGGGCCATGCCGACAGCTTCGATGGATAAATTAGTACCTCAAGTGGAGCCTGGTCAAGATGGCAATAATGAAACGCAATTTCATGATATCGCAGCAGCTAACGTGAGAGCACACCACCAACACGAAGCTGATATTGATATGGAGGAAGTCGTGACAGACAAACCTATCAATAATGATCTTAGTAATCTTGCCCCAGATAATAGTCATTTGGAGGAACTGGATGAAGAGGATTTGCGAAAGTTATCGGAAGAATGTAAGTCAAAGACAGACGTCTATGCAAAAATCGGGATCAATGCCTCTTCTATCGAACAGGACACTAACAGCCCTTACTTTAACGTTCCGGTTACTGTAGAAAATGTAAGGACCATGGCTACGGTGGATTCAGGGGCTAATAAAAGCATCCTGTCACCAAAGCTAGTTTCCTTACTTTCTTTACCTATTACTTCTCCGAGAGGTAATGGTTCTATCCAGCTAGCTGCTAGCAAGGTAGAAGTACCGCGCATAGGAACTGTTAATAAAGTAAATTTTTGTCATAACGGTATCAAGACCATACATGACTTTGAGATAATGGACCTCAATCGAGAACTTTCAGATGTCATCATCGGAACGGATCTAATGGGAAAAGTAGGATTAGGTTTAACAGGACTAGCTACGTCATGGGATACACCAAGTGGTCCACGTAAAGCAGATCCAGTGTTAGAGGAAAACCTTGAGCCCAACAATTCGCCTTACGGATCCAAAAGTGAGCATGAACATTTTATGCGAAAATTGCAGCAAAGCATCACAGCAAACGAGAAAATACCTATTACAACGTGGTGTACTGTACCAGAATCAGTTATTCACCTTCCAACAGAAAAGGGAAAAACCGCCTATAGACGACAGTACCCTATTCCAGAGAAGTTGAAAGCTGTCTTACAAGATCAAATTCAACAATGGCTGCAAGAAGGAGTTATAAAAGTGGCTCCGGTTAATACTGATTTTAATAATCCTATTACTTGTGCCACTAAAAAGGATTTAGATGGAAATTATACAGGCATTCGAGTGTGTTTGGACCCAAGAGCCTTAAACCTACTTTTGCCTGATGATCGTTTTCCTATACCATTAGTTAAAGATGTCTTCCGATCTATGGGTAAGTCGAAAGTTTTTACCACTTTGGACCTTCGACAAGCGTTCCATCGATTCAAACTCGCAGAAGAAGATCAACATAAGACTTCTTTTACAGTGAATGATGGCCAGCAATACTGCTTTGTTTCCTGCCCTTTCGGGTTGAAGTCGATAAGCTCATGCTTCCAGAGGGTCATGAACAAGATCTTCGCAGGATGTGGCTATGTAACGGTATTTGTAGATGATGTTTTGGTTCACTCGGATAATATACATGATCATGCAAAACACGTACAAGATTGCATCAACCGGCTGACAGCAGTAAATTTGATTCTTAACGTCAAAAAATGTCATTTTGCTCAGAAATCAGTTTACTTATTGGGATTCTCATTAAGTGCAGATGGAGTATCTTTGGATCAACGTAAAGTAACAAACGCATATGACTGGCCAGCACCTACTACAGGCAAACACATTATGCGATTCCTAGGATTCGCCAATTATTTTAGAGATCATCTACCTAAATTCTCGGATATGACGCACCGCTTAGATAAGCTAAGAAATGAAGGTGATATCACTCACCTATGGACCGCACAACTTCAGCAAGATTTTGAAGACATTAAAACGGCACTCAGCAGTGCGCCGGTGCTAAGCATTCCACAAATGGATCACCCATTTTACGTAGCGACGGATGCCAGCGCGTATTCCATCGGTGGAGTGGTCTACCAAGTAATTAATAATACATACAAGTACATAGGCTTTGCTGCACGTTCATTATCAACCTCAGAAAAAAACTATTCGTGTACTAAGAGAGAACTACTAGGAGTTGTTTTTATGTTACGAAGATTTCATCAATATTTGTGGGGCAATCCATTCACTCTCATTACCGATCATAAAGCATTATGTTACCTGCAAACTCAAACTATCGCCAATCCCATGATGGTAGGTTGGCTAGACATAATTTGTGACTATACTTATGATGTGGTACATCTACCTGGTATACTAAACGTCATCCCCGACGCGTTATCTCGTTTATTTGGAGAGGAGCATGTACCAACATATAACAAGGCAATACCCGACACAATAAAAACTTCGACGCATCCAACATTGCGTCTGGAGGGGGGTAATGGCGGTAAGGCTAGCAAGATAAACATCAGTAATAAGCCAAAAGCTTATTTAGAGGCAATTAATGCAATAAGTCAAGTTAAAGAAGAATACATGACGCCTCCTAAAGATCAAAGACAGAAGATATTATTAGATACTCATCTTTTTGGACATTTTGGAGCCAATGCAATGGTAACCAAAATACACAACGACGGGATCCACTGGACAAACATTAAGGAGGAAGCTCTGGAAATGGTTAAACAGTGTGAGCAATGTCTGCAATTTAACCTAGGCAACAAAGCGTTCAGACCTTTAACCAGTATCATGGCCGATGCACCAGGTGATCATTGGGCCATAGATCTAGGCACACTTAGTGTCACTTCCTCGGAAGGTAGTAACTACATCATGATCATGGTTGACATATTTTCGAGATTCTGCATAGCCAGAGCAATTCCGGACAAAACGGCGGTAACAGTGGCAAAAGAGGTAATAAAGGTATTTTGCGACTTTGGTTTCCCCAAAGTGCTGCAGTCCGATAATGGCACCGAGTTCGTAAATCAAGTACTGCAACACGTAGTAAACCACTGTGGCATTGATCATCGGTTAACGCTACCCTACAATCCTAGAGCAAACGGAGTAGCAGAAAAATGGGTGGGAACCATAAAAAGGACACTCATCAAACAGTTGGATGACAACAAAACCGATTGGGAGAAGTATCTACCAGCAGTACAATTAGCGGTCAACTGCAAATACGCAAGCATTCACGGATCACGTCCATTCTCTATCATGTTTGCAAGGGAGCCTAACGACTTCAAGGACTATTCAAAAGTGGAAATAGCTAAAGCCAAGCCAGGTGCAGAAAAATCCAATGCAATTCTCAGACGTATAAATGACATGTCCAAAATCATCGTACCAGTCATCAAAGACAGAAGTATAACCACACAATTAGCACAACAAAAGACGTTTAATGCTAAAAACAACATAATGGATACAGACTATCCAGTGGGTACCTTGGTGATGCTATCTAACGTTATCAAAGGATCAGCAACGGATCCAACATATACAGGGCCATTTACAGTGCATAGCATTACAAAAAGACACAATTACATTTTAAGAGACAGAATGGACAATATATCGAACTCGTATCCTATACATAGGCTCAAGCTAGCAGGCGGCGAGAGCACACCAGTTACAAAGGATGCTAGCGATATATACGAAGTACAGTCTGTAATCAATCACAAAGTAGATCCAACCAATGCAAACAAATACATATATCGAGTCAGATGGAAAGGTTATCCAGATCCCAATGAGGACACATGGGAACAAGTGCAACATTTTAGCAGCCTAAAACCCATACAAGATTACTGGACGCGACGTAACTCTAACTGCGCGGATCCAGAGATCAATAAGGCGAATGTACAGCGCAAAAGAAGAAATCCATCGACCGATAAAGTAGATCGCAAACACATACAAAGCTCAAGCACCGGTATGCGAAAAAGCAAACGTGTGAGAAGATCCAAAGTCATAATAGCCAGCCTACATAGAGCCAAGCTCTAAGCATGCTACAAAGATGTGCAATCTTTTTTACCCATTTTTATTTTTTTTATTTTTTTTACATTATTATGTTTTTTTGTATATATATATATATATCATGAAATGCTTGGTCCAAGCATAGGGTTTTTTATTGAAAGCACAACAGCAGTACAACACACGTAAACGAAAAAGTACATCTACACAAAACAATCTTACCGAAAAGCAGTAACGGATACCAATTTCAACATCTATATAAACCATTTAAGGGTAAGACGGTTACAGCACCTAATTATCATCATATATGCTTCAACCTGGTGGGGGGCCATGTAGTGGACATAACTACTTTACATAGAATAGTAATAGAAGTGGCCTGAATAGTTAACTTGTGTAATCGTGACTAGTTATATTTACTATATGTAACCACCACCCAGCCTATTAATAACAGAAGGCGGGCAGTGGTAGAATAAATCTCTCTCTTGTTTTCTGTCTCGTTAATTAAACACGTACCTAACTAATTACGAACATCTCAGGAAACATCTCAGCCCATAGAAGTTGGACTAGCGATGACTGGAGGCGAATGATTTTCTCCGACGAGACCAAGATCAATGTTTGGGGCTCCGACGGCTGCAAGTATTTCTGGAGAAGACCTGATGATAAGCTCCAGTTCCATCATTTGGATCTTACTGTTAAGCATGGTGGTGGAAGCTTAATGATGTGGGGTTGCATCACTTACGATGGTCCTGGATATGCCTGCCAAATATTTGATGGTACTATGAAGAAGGAGGACTACATCCATATCCTAGAGACAACTTTAAAGGACACCATGGAGTGGTATGGATATGACCCCAAAGAAGTCTACTTCCAACAAGACAAGGACCCAAAGCATACTGCCAAGGCTACAAAGCAATGGTTCAAGGACAATGGTTTTAACATTGATTGGACATATAGTTGGCCACCCCAAAGCCCTGATTTAAATCCAATCGAGCATGTTTGGCATCACCTAAAGCTCAAACTTAGCGCTTATCCGGATAGGGCCAAAGGAGTCCATGATTTGTGGGAAAGAGTTGAAAAAGAATGGGATACTTTTACAAAAGAGGATTGCCAAAAGTATATTGATAGTATGCCAAAAAGAATCGAAGCAGTTATTAAAGCAAAAGGTGGATATACGAAGTACTAGCTGTTGTAAACATGACTTGTTCAGTGTCCGTCACCAATCAGGTCAATGTTCGACAATGCTTATACTCAGCTTGTGCTTTGACAGCTTTGTAACGTCGGTTAAGAGATATATATGGAAATCAATGCTTAGTGCAACTAACCTTCATAAACTATCTATCACCGAATATAAAGTCGTACTAGAATGGATTACTATAAATCCTTGTTAACTCCATGAGCGCAGTCTTTGACTAACTCAATCGTCTATAATATCAAGTTAAATCCGAACTTCAATTTTGTATAAATAGCTCATCATTTTAATGCTTTAATAAATCAATTCGTTTTATCAGTCTGGTTATTTTTACAGTCTTTATTATATTCGATATAACATTTTTTTTAACCTTATCTGCTACTTTTTGGTTTATTATACACTTACTACTCAATATGTCTGCTCCTATCTCCACTGTTTCTGGTTCTAATGACGCTGTCATTAATCCTCCTGTTGCTGTTGAATCCTCTGCTGATCAAGACGTAGAGATGAACAACTCTGATGACGGTTTATCCGTATCTGACTCCGTTGAGGTGATCAAGGACGCTATCCGTCAAGCCTCTGCTCAAATCGCCAAGATGACTATCCAGTTGGTGACTCCTGGTGTTCTCTCTGAAGAAGCTGCCAAGAAACTTCGTGGTGATCTTGCTCTTCGACAAAAGGATTTGACGTTATTCAAGGAATCTCTTCTGGCTATGGAAGAATCCCTTGGTAGCTCTGCTGCTAGTCCTGCTTCTGCTTCTCTGGGTCCTACTAAGAGTACTATGTTACGTACTGAGTTTGTGCCCAATGACTTACCTATTATCCAATGGGTTGGTATGGTTTCTGACAACAAGTCTACCATCTTCACTGACTTGCGTACCTGTCTTTCTCGCTTCGAAGTCGTTGTAGAGTGTCATGGTCTTGACTTGGACGTCAATGGTGCTCGTCTACTTAAGTACTGTTGCTTAAACGAGGATCATCAAACATTCTTGAAAGAAACCTTCTTTGTGCCTGGTGTTGCTGCTACTTGGTCCATTGTAAAAGATGCCTTCTTGAAGAAGTTTGGTGTGAATGCAAGTGTAGATCGCTCTACTGCTGCTAACGAGCTCATGGCCATCACTAAACGGTCAACCGAGACAATTGAACAGTATATTGACCGCTTCAACGCGTTACGTCGTCGTGCTGACTTGAATGATTCGTTCTTGTTAATATCTACCTTCTTGCGTGGATTGCCTGACTCATTCCAAGAACGTATGGCATATACTATGAATATGGGAACTGAAACTCAGACGCAGAATCTCGAGTATGTTTGCGCTGTGGCTCGTAACTTGGACAGTCGTTTGGCTTCTATGCGTGCTAACAAGCGTACTGGTGACGATCAAAGGGAATCTCTTGGCACGAAAAAGTCAAAGGTTTCTGATGAACCATCGTCGTCATCGTTTCCTAATGGTGCTGCTGCCTCGAAGTACGCATCAAAACCTTCTTCTTCGTCTAGTACAAGAGAAAAGAAAGGGTTGTTCTGTTCTTTCCACCGATCGACTACGCATAGCACGGACTCTTGTCGCGCTGCTAAACTGGGAGGTGTACCCAAGCCTGGTCCTGGTGACTGCCGTCGTTGTGGCGCTAAGAATTGGAACCCGTCACATCGCTGTGATTCATCTGCTGCAGTGAATGGTGTTGGTAAATCTGCCAGTAATCTGGTAATGAGAGCTATGTCCACGTCGCCCGAACGTTTTTCCTCTTCTGCCTCTCGCACCACTACTACTACTTCTTCTGCTGCTCCTCGTGCTCCGGTTTCCACTACCGTCGAGACTAATACTTCTGTTGCTTCTTCTGCTGGATCAACCAATGCTTCTTCTTCTTCTGCTGTGGCTGTTGCCACACAACGCATCAACGATATGGATATTTCAGATGAAGAATCGCTTCTGGTCGCCGCGCAGGCACAAGCTTGTAAGTATCACAAAAGATTTTCATTGCCACCAAGACAGATTTCTAATTCTCTCTTTGTACCGGCTATTATAGAGAATATTACTACCTACAGTTTGATCGATTCGGGTTCGAGCTTTTCTATGGTTACGCCAGAGTTTTTTAACTCACTTGTTCCACCTATTCCTTTGGTGAAGCAAGAAGGCACAATCCAGCTTGGCCACGTCAATAATGCGATCAGTAGAATAGGGTCTTGCACTCTAAAAGTATTCTATAATAAAAAATCTTTTTACCATACTTTTGAAGTTTTTCCTTTCTTTACTCATGAAGATGTTCCTATTTGCTTTGGTCTTGACATCTTACCTCAATTGAACATTGGTATCACTGGTCTTGTTAGTTCACACTTTGAACAAATTGGCCATTGACTCCCAGACCCAATTGATCCTGATCAGGTCAAACCAAATGATAATCCATACGGAACGATTACTGAGCGAAAGCCTTTACTTGATAAAATAAACAAGTTGTTACAGGTCAATTCTTCTATTGATATGAAAAATACATACTGCAATTTACCAGGCGCTATTATTCATCTCAAAACGAAGCCTGGAAGTGTTGCTTACAGAAAACAATACGCATTGCCTGAAGCCTATCGTTCTGCGGTCCTTGACCAAATAGAAACATGGTTACAGGAAGGTGTCATTGAAAGAGCTCCTTCTCATACATCGTGGAATAGTCCAATCCTTTGCGTCAAAAAAGAAGGACTCATTCGGTAATTACACGTATGCTAAACCTAGAGTGGTTTGTGATGTTCGTCTAGTTAACCAATTGCTGATTGTAAATGATAGACAACAACTACCTCTCATCTCAGAAATACATCAACGTATTGGCTCTGCTCCAATCCACACTATATTGGACATTCATGCTTGCTTTACAAGTTTTAAAGTTGCTGATGAAGATCGCGAGAAACTGTCCTTTACTTGTCCCTATACCAATCGGCAGATGCGCTTTATCAAAGCGTGCTATGGCATAAGTTTCGTTGGATCGGTCGTCCAACGCAATTTGACAACACTCTTTGAAGATCTTCCTTACGTCAACGTGTATGTAGATGACATCGTTGTTTCTACATTTCCTCCGCTATCATATCATGCAGATTGCGTTGCTGAAGTGATCAAACGTCTTACTAGTGCTAATCTCGTACTGAATCCTGATAAGATCGTATTCGCTCAACAGAGTATACACATATTGGGTTGGTCGTTGATAAAAGGTAAACTGATCCCTGATCCTCGCAAAGTAGCAAGCTTAGAAAGCTGGCCTAAAATGACTACTGGACGTCATATCCAACAGTTTCTCGGGTTTATGAACTTCTTCCGTTCATCCATTCCTTTCTTTGCTAAACTCGCTGCTGATTTAGATGACCTACGTAACGTAAAAGATATTACTAAAGTCTGGTCAAACAAACACGAACAAGCTTTTGCAGCTCTTAAATACGCTCTGGCCAATGCTCCTGTTATCTCGCCTCCAGTTATCGGTCAACGATTTCATGTTGCAACAGATGCAAGTGTGTCTGGTATTGGTGCTATGCTGTATCAAATTATCGATAATGAAGTTAAGTTTGTTGCCTTGGCTTCTCGAAAGCTTAGTGTTTCCGAACGCAACTATAGCACTACCAAACGTGAATTGTTAGCTGTCGTTTATGCATTTGCGAAATTCCACAAGTGGCTGTATCTTATTCCCTTTACGTTGCATACTGATCATAAAAGTCTCATTTACTTGCAGACTCAAGAAGTACCTAATGCTTTAATGGCTGGTTGGTATGAGGGTATTTTTGGCTATACGTTCAATACAGTTCACCTGCCTGGATTCAAAAATCTTATTCCTGACGCTCTCTCACGCCTTTATACGGACGAGGATCAACCGATTAATGTTCTGGAGGGGGGTAGTTGTCTCGATATAGTCGCGCTTGGTGATGTTGGTAGCATTTCAAACAAAAAGAAAAGCTTGAAAGATAGTGAAAAGGGATCTATGGCTAAAAGCAAAAAGCAATTTGCTCAACAGTCACGCCCTAGTATTTATAAAAATAATACTTCTCTCTTAGCTTCTTCTTCAACAGTACCAATATTACTTACTGATCAGAATAATGATACTTGCGCTACTATATCTCCACAACAAACTTCTAATGACGATGAAGACCTGATTCTTCGAACATTAAAGTTTGCTGATTATATTACACCACCTAAAAATGAACGTGATAATCTCGTATTTAAAGCACACCTTTTAGGACATTATGGTTTACAAAGCATCGAGAACCAATTACACCGTGATGGTATTCACTGGACAAACATGCGAAAAGATATTCAACGAATCTTGGGCGAATGTACTGAATGCAATAGGTTCAACATATCCAAAGTTGGTTATCACCCACCAAAATCTGTATTGCCTGATCAACCACTTGATCATTGGTGTATGGATTTAGGTACTTTTGATGTCACCTCTTCTCGCGGCAATAACTTTATGTTAGTCATGGTAGACTATTATTCAAGGTTTACTGTTCTTAGAGCACTACCTGATAAACATAGTACGACTATCGCTGCCGAACTTTTATCTATATTCTCGTTATTTGGCTTTCCAAAGATCTTGAATTCGGATAATGGTGCAGAGTTCACAGCTGATATTGTAGCAAAAATGATTGAGATGAGTGGCATTGATCGAAGACTTTCATTACCATACTCTCCTACGGGTAACTCGGTAAACGAAGCATATGTCGGTTTGGCAAAACGTACAATTGTTAAGGAATTACGCGGTAAAGGCGCTGACTGGGATTATTATTTGAATTATTGTCAATACGCTATGAATTGTAAATACGCACGGTTACATAAGTCTCGTCCTTATACAATGTTATTCAATAGACAACCAAATGGCTTTGAAGACTACTCAAATACTAAACCTGTATTGCAACTAGAAGAAACTGACACGAAAATGATTGATGAAAAATTCAAATTTGTCAATGAAGTCGTTATACCAGCATTGTCTAAACGCATAAGAGATACGCAAGAACGTGATCACGACAGATTCGTAAAAACGCATAGGATTGTAGCTAAGCAGTTCCCTGTTGGAAGTAAAGTTATGATTAAGAATGTAACACGATTAAGCAAATTAGATGCGCGTAATCTCGGTCCATTTTATATACATGGAATCACAAAGAACGGTAGCTATATCTTGAAAGATAAAGCGGGTACTCTCTTATCTAGAGATGTACCTACATCGCATATTATATTCATCTCCTCAGATAATATATCTACTGAAGAATATCAAAAGCTTAAAGAAGATCACTTTGAAATACAAGCAGTCATTGATCATTCTGGTTCACCTGGTAATTATTTATACAGAGTCAAATGGAAAGGATATCCAAACGATGAAGATGATACATGGGAACCTCCATCACACTTCGATTCAAAGAAACCAATTGAAATATATTGGGGACGTCGCAATGCTGATCATAAGCAATCCTCTTCCAAGAAACGTAAGGCTCCTATGACAGTCAATACACGTAAGATAGCTACTCGGAACAAACGCAGTAGAAACCAACAATAGATCATAGACTTTTTTATACAGTCTTGTTTGTTATTCTTCTTTTCCTTCACTTTTATCCTACGGGTTTTTTACATAAGGTTTTTATCGAGGAATAACTACGATCAGTTCATTACAAGGCGAAAGGACACGCACCGAAGTATGTAACTTCCTATTAACTTATGCACATTATAGACTACACCTAGTAACAATGCAAACACTCTTAGTATAAGCAACTGTCTAGAAGGGGGCAATGTTGTAAACATGACTTGTTCAGTGTCCGTCACCAATCAGGTCAATGTTCGACAATGCTTATACTCAGCTTGTGCTTTGACAGCTTTGTAACGTCGGTTAAGAGATATATATGGAAATCAATGCTTAGTGCAACTAACCTTCATAAACTATCTATCACCGAATATAAAGTCGTACTAGAATGGATTACTATAAATCCTTGTTAACTCCATGAGCGCAGTCTTTGACTAACTCAATCGTCTATAATATCAAGTTAAATCCGAACTTCAATTTTGTATAAATAGCTCATCATTTTAATGCTTTAATAAATCAATTCGTTTTATCAGTCTGGTTATTTTTACAGTCTTTATTATATTCGATATAACACTAGCTATGATTAGCATCGACCCTGAAAAATGGTTCGGGTGTATACTATTTTTTTAATCTCAATTTAAATAAACCTCCGCTAATATAGGGATATCATATTCCGGCATATAATTGATATTGGCTTCAGCTTTCTAACAAAGTTAGTTTTACATTGATCAGATTAATAGCTCTTGTTTTATTCCAGATTATATAAAATTTTGGAAAACACCCGAACCATTTTTCCACCCACTGTATATACATTTCATCAGAGCTTAATAGTGTAGCATTCAATATCTATCAGCACGCATGGCCGTACAACGGAGTCCAATCCCAGCAGCCACTAATAAGCCTTTCAACCACGCATTGTTGTAATTGTATAACCCACGCGTTATTCGATATTCAGGTCTTATCTTGAGATACACTCGATACTACTCGATAGTATGATGCCGCGTGTTTCTTGTAAGGATTATTGGCTAATAGTTCTAAGGATGACACATCGCTTGTATTTATGCAGGCCTCGTTAATCTGATTGGGTTATCAGATAGAGTCCGTGTATGACATAAATGAACAGTTGATTCCTTACTATTATGTCGATGCAGAATAGTAGGTGGAATACAACAAATGTGTAATAATGTTCCCCATGAATACATGCATTGCTTCAACATTATTGATGAAATTCCTGAAGTTACTGCAATGGAAGTAGAAGAAGAAGTTCAAATGGATTTGTATGAAACCACTGCCTTAGAATGGCACGAATGGCAACCAGGTGTAGATGAGAAGAAGCCTGTCAAAGAAGCTGAGCCAGACATAAAAAGGATAATGGATTTCGGTAGCTTTCAGGCTTTTCTCAAGTATTCACAAGAAACCCCTATAGCTAGTCAACAAGAGGCGACAACGAGTCAACAAGTAGTAGAAAGCAAGAACTAAGAACCGCCTCCAAGGCTACGACTGCTAAAACGACTAGAGGCCCATATCGCTCTTACTCAGCCCTTCAAGTACAAGAACTGCTTGACCTTGTCATCGAACAAGGGATGTCTGCAAGACAAGCAGGACTAACTGTGGGTATTGTTGTAAGAACAGCCCAACATTATGTGAAAACATACAAAGATTGGGTGTGATATGATTATAACTCTCATATACTAAATATGGTAATTATTTTTGATATTTATTTTGGGATAGGTCAAAATATAATGTACAGATTTAATAAATGTTGTTTTACAACTTTTATTTAAATCTCAAAAACATAAATATTAAAAAATTCAAATTAAAATCTGAGTGATTTTATTTTTTCGTCTTTTTTATATTTACTTTTTAGAAATAATTAAAAATAAATGTAAAACATTTATATTTAATATTTCTGTACATTATTTTGATAATGATCCTTATTTTTTTATTCCATCCACCTCCAACAGTTTATTGTCATATAAAGGACATTATATAGAGAAATGTTTCAAACTAAATAAATTTTATGTAGATTTTAAAATATTTATATAATTGAAAAGTAGTAATAAAAGTAATAAAAAGGTAACATTGTAATTAATAGAAAATTTTTAAATAATGTTAATTTTTGTAATATAAATAAGTTTGTAAAATATGGTATAAATGTATATTCTTTAAAAGTGTAGTGGACATAACTACTTTACATAGAATAGTAATAGAAGTGGCCTGAATAGTTAACTTGTGTAATCGTGACTAGTTATATTTACTATATGTAACCACCACCCAGCCTATTAATAACAGAAGGCGGGCAGTGGTAGAATAAATCTCTCTCTTGTTTTCTGTCTCGTTAATTAAACACGTACCTAACTAATTACGAACATCTCAGGAAACATCTCAAAAAGTGTAATAAATAAGAAATAAAATATTAAAATAAATATGGTTAGAAAACAAATTATGTAATTATTAACAACCTTGTAAAATACGTATAACATATACAGTAAAACATTTCTCATATATATGTTTTAATTTAATCATTATCTATTATCATATCATTTTCATTAATTGTATTTTCTGTTATATTATTAGTCTTTAATATGTATGCATATTCATATTTTTTTCCATTAATTAATTTCATGGTGATTAAAACAACATCTTTTTTTTTTAATTTAAAATTTATATCTATTATATCAAAATTATATTTTTTATTTTTAAAAATTTGTTGTGGTATAAATGAACATTTCAAATCTTTTATAAACTTTTTATTCAAAAACGGATTATTTTCGGACATGATAATATATATCAATTAATTTATTTATTTTTATACCCAAATTCAATTTTTTTTTATTTTAATAAATTTTAATCTTTTAAAAATTCCATCCAAATGTTTTTATTTTTATTATTTCTTCTCCATTGATATTCTTTTATATGTAACATTATGTTCTTTTTATTTCTATGTATAGGCATTAAATTTCTTTTAAATGCTCCCCAAGTAGCTTCAATTGATTGTGTATGAACTTTAGTTATAGGATCTACAAAATGCTTAGAATGGTTTACAGTTTTATGATTATATCCAATATTATTTAAATTATTATATCCTTTCCAGCAGTCAGTATATATTGTTGTTCCTTCATTTATATATTTATTAACAATATAATCTATATTTATACTATTTCTATGTTTTATAGGTAGCATAAATAATTTTTTATCTTTATTATCATTACTTCTTTCAATACCTCCAATAATCCAAGCACCATCAATTTTCCTACCTTTATGGTATTTTCTTTTAGCAATTTTACTTTCATCCATTTCTACTATTTTATCTTTTCCTCCTATTTTTTTATCTGGTGTAATTAATTGTTTATTTTTTATATATTTTCTAAATATTTTTTATATTTTACAACTGTATTTTTATCAATATTTAATGCTGATGAAATATAAGTTCCGGTGACTTTACCAAGAAACAAATGTAATAAATGTAATTGTATGTTTATTGGTAATTTCATTTTATTAAAAATTGTACCATTTAATGGTGATATAGTTTTTCTACATTTATAATTTCTACATACGTATAATTTTTTATTTAAATTTAAAGTCATATCTTTTCCACAATTACTACAATTTTTATATCCATTCACATAGTCATTATTTATTAAGTATAACAAAGCCTTTCTATCGTCATCAAATATTTCTTTTAATTTTTTATATGGCTCTACTAACATTTTTATAATATATTTTGAACATAATTTTATTACTATAAAAAAATTCAATTTTTTTTTCTAACATTTTTTTTAATTGAGTTTGAAATTTTATGAGACTTATCTTCATATTTAAATCAAAGATTGTTGTAAACGCTCATGATTATATCAGTAAAGAAGAGGTTGTATAGGCTTTGGTAGCCATATGCCCACCTTTATGAATAGCTTGAAGATGTAACTCATTATTACCCGAATCCAGAATATGAACAACTGTGTAATTATTACGCTTTATTATAAAACAAGAAATAGCAGTAAAAGACAAATTCCTAATCGAGTGTTATGCCGAGATATAAATGCTTACCTTTATTTACAGTCCGCTATGGTACCGCAGTATGTCGGCCATCATCATCATCTTGGAATATCAGCAAGTCACTATGAGCCGCGCAGTCAACAAGCTACTAGCTTACGTATACCCATAATATCATTAGTCAACTGCAGCAAGCTGAAAAGTATAAAAGGACGAGCTCTTTGCGGTAAAATTAAAATATAAAAGCAGGTAGTAAGTCGATTATAACTTGGTTATAGTTTATTCAACTTAAATGTGATTCCTTATTTCTAACTAGTTTTTCTAGCTTGTATTTATACTCTGTTGTAAACATGACTTGTTCAGTGTCCGTCACCAATCAGGTCAATGTTCGACAATGCTTATACTCAGCTTGTGCTTTGACAGCTTTGTAACGTCGGTTAAGAGATATATATATGGAAATCAATGCTTAGTGCAACTAACCTTCATAAACTATCTATCACCGAATATAAAGTCGTACTAGAATGGATTACTATAAATCCTTGTTAACTCCATGAGCGCAGTCTTTGACTAACTCAATCGTCTATAATATCAAGTTAAATCCGAACTTCAATTTTGTATAAATAGCTCATCATTTTAATGCTTTAATAAATCAATTCGTTTTATCAGTCTGGTTATTTTTACAGTCTTTATTATATTCGATATAACATACTCGTTGAATTGTGACTGAAGGTTATTTACTTGTGTTCATATAAAAAGTATAAGAAGGACGTATCTCTGTTTAAGGACTGTATCGCTGTATAAGGTAATCAATGATGCTTTAGTATGTATGTGCTACAGCTAGGGCGCACAGGCCTCTAGTCTGTCTGTACTTCAATTATGTGGCTATTTCACCACACTCTTAGCTGATTAGAAAAAGATCATTCGAAATTTAATTTTGAAATAAAAGACTTACCACAGTTTTGATATTATTCTTCTGTTCTTCTATTATAATCCTCTTTCTATCCACGTACACAACAAAGATGATGAGGAGAAGCGTTTGCCAGGTACCAAAAAAGTATCACGTCTGGGAGGGAATAATCGGAAGCTTGAGCCAAAGCATACCGACTTTCTTTGTCAATATTATGACACTGCTGCTGCCGCTGTTTTATGGGAGGCAAGAGATGCATTACTTTCCGCTTTCCCAGACATTCAGTCGATCACCCTTTCCGGTCTTCATAAGCATCTTGTTCAGCATGCGTCCCTCACCCTCAAGAAGTTGGATAAAATTGTTGCTGCGAGGAATTCTGAGAATACTGTCGTATACACGCTTATATTCACAGGCTATACATACGACATGTCTCAATTAAAGCTATCTAACTGCGTAACTGATTGACCCGACAAACAGGTTTCACCAATCAAGCAATCACGCATAATCAATTAAGCTTCTAGATCGATTCATCATCACTTGTCATTAATATTACTCATCAGTAATAATACAAGAACAGTACGTTTACTTGTATAAACTAATTCTACCGTAACTTGCAAGTAATCGGCTAAACATGAATTATTGTTTCATTCATTCATTCTCAGCAGTACCTGTCAATCGGTTAAACATAAGACCTTTAACTAATATAAATACACCTTCATTTTATGATCGAAATAAAGAATCAATAACTATCTTATTACCAATCAGTAATCTGATTACATATACAAGTCTTATTATTATTATTACGTGAATCTTTGGTCTTTAGCTACTTCGGATTCAACAAATACTTTAAAGCAACGAAGAGAGAGAGTATTGGAGTGGATGGGTGATAAGGAAATGAATTGGTTTGGCAACTGCGTTTTTATTGACGAAGCAGGATTTAATATGCACATCAGACGAAATTTCGGTAGATCCAAGCGGGGACTACCAGCTAAAATCGTACTTCCTTCAAACAGGGGAATTACGATCACTATAATTGGGGCAATATGCGAGAAAGGAGTTATTGACTTAACTTTGCGCAAGCCAAAGGCTGTCCAGAAGAAAGGCGCTTCCAATAAGAAGAGAAAGAGAGATGATGGTGAAGCAGCTGAAGTATCGAAGGCAAACGCAAGAATTGGTACACGAAGCGAGCACTTCTTGCAATTTATCAGTAATGTTATGGATACACTTGATGAGCATGAAATGTCTGGTCGCTATCTTATCTTAGATAACGCTGCTATACACAAAGTCGCTGCTGTCCAAAAACTCATTGAAAGTCGCGGATATAAAGCTGTTTACTTGCCTCCTTACTCACCTTTCCTAAATCCAATTGAACTTTTTTGGTCGAAAGTCAAAGCTGGTGTAAAGAGAGACTGTCTCACAGCAACAGATAATTTGAGTGCTAGGATTATTGAGTCAGCAAAACAAGTTACTGTGGAAGACTGTCACAACTGCATTAAGCATTCTGTTTCATTTTTTGATAGGTGTTTGGCTCTTGAGCCAATGCTTTAGTAAATTATGTTATAAATAAAACTTTTAAAAATCCTGAGAAGAATAAGCACGCAAACTAGAAAACTTATGCGCAAACTGAAAAAATCTGATGCGCAAAAAAAAAAACTAGGTACGCAAAAAATTAAATCCTTGTGCGCAAAAACAAATTCGGTGTTGTAAACATGACTTGTTCAGTGTCCGTCACCAATCAGGTCAATGTTCGACAATGCTTATACTCAGCTTGTGCTTTGACAGCTTTGTAATGTCGGTTAAGAGATATATATGGAAATCAATGCTTAGTGCAACTAACCTTCATAAACTATCTATCACCGAACATAAAGTCGTACTAGAATGGATTACTATAAATCCTTGTTAACTCCATGAGCACAGTCTTTGACTAACTCAATCGTCTATAATATCAAGTTAAATCCGAACTTCAATTTTGTATAAATAGCTCATCATTTTAATGCTTTAATAAATCAATTCGTTTTATCAGTCTGGTTATTTTTACAGTCTTTATTATATTCGATATAACATTCGGAGCGCAAAAAAAAAAATCTGATGCGCAAACCGTTTGGAAAAAACCAATAGTTATGTCCATTACAACACTAAAATATACATCTCTGCTCACGACACAATACTAATTAAAAGGTAACGCACAAATCTGTGTACCTGACAACAATTATGTACAAAAATAATAAAAATGCGGCTAAAGTGGATCGAACACCTGACCTTTAGATCTTCAGTCTAACGCTCTCCCAGCTGAGCTATACCCGCACTGTTATTTTTGTCGCGCCAGACGAATTAATGCAAGACGTTCCGCTGCATTTAGAAGTACGACTCCAAAAGGCACAAAAGAGGAAAAGGCATTTCAAACCGATTTTACAAAATGTCAGGAGACGAAAAGACATATAAAGTTTATCACGCTATTCACAATGATATATATATTATTAAGCATTTTTATCGTCATATATTGTATAATTTAACATATGATTTATAACAAACATATAACATTCAAAATAGTATAAATAGCTTTTAGAACACATCAAAATAAACATTATCTCTTATCTTATAAAATATTTCCAAGTCCTGTACTTACCTCAAGTTACATTCAATTATTCTATTGGCTGCGTGATTTCAAAACACGTGATTTTCTATTATTAAAAAGTAAACATCTTTGCCATCTGCAAGACTGACATTTTTGTAAAAGCCAATATTAGTCAACTCTCAGTGGTTACTAATATATTTCCAAATATAGACAATTATAACCAAAAGTAGAAACTGAGTTATAATTGATCCAATCAAAATAAGTATGAGTTTTAAGTGAAGAATTAATGATGTTTATTCAATGATGCTTTTGGGTATTTATATTCTTTTTCTATTGTATATACAAAGACATATGATCCAGTTAAATGGGTAATAATAATATATCATGACAATTATATACAAAGTGAGGTGACTTGCTTATGTGATTATATCTGCTTCTTTCTTTTGATATTTCGTCTGGTGATTGAAGTATTCGGCGTAAATCGCCTCTTCTTGGATTGTTTCTTACGTAACTGTATTTCAAGCTCGACCGGGGAGGTCATACAGATACTCGCAATTGTTGTACAATTACTCGTACAGGTTCTGGGTTAGTGGATGACCGGGTGCAATAGAATGTGGTTATACAATATGTCTCCGGCATTCCAAATATTTCTAGCCGTTTTAAAAATTGGAAATAGCCATTTAAATGGGTACACATATCCAGAGAACATCACAGCAGCCAAAAATATGCCCATGAGTAAATACCTAAGGTCATCCACTAACCCAGAACCTGTACGAGTAATTGTACAACAATTGCGAGTATCTGTATGACCTCCTAGTGGGATATCTCACCACACACTGGTAGACATACGTTCCATAGCAAGGTAGTAGAGAGGGGGGGGGGGCCAAAAGGGATGATCTTGTCCAGAGACCTGAATAGTTTCAGCCCCCCTGGGAATGGAAACTAAGGAGCCTAAGGTTGTAGTACGAGTAACATGTGTTGACAGTTGGGCGAAGCTTTTAAAAAACAAGTACTCATACGTTGGTGATCTCGCATTCTACATCACGAACACCACGTACTTTCTTTACTCGAATTAGACAAACATAGAACAAGGTATGCTTCTCTAGTTGCTTCTCTACAACTTGTTTTAAACCTGGACTGCAACGGACTGAGGTACCATTGGACAGCCGTAAGTGGAGATAGTTCTTACTTCGGAATGTACCATAACCATATCCGGTTACTTGGTACTTCACACCTACTTTCATGAAAGAATAATCTGGTTTAGCTCCAGACACTGGGAAGGGATCTAGATGCTGTAATAGTTTATCATCATGTGTCTCCTTGGCCAACCTGATGGTCGCAAGTTTATCTCCTCTTTCAGGTCGCAGTCTACTTTTTGGCCATTCGAGGGTGATGTTGCGGAAAGAACAAATCCCTAAATCACCAAAAGAAGCTGCTTTGTTGGTTAAATCCTTTCTATAGGGTGTTAAGGAGTTAGATATCCCTGGAACCAACGTGATGGCAGAACATCCTTCTTCACGACGATATATGCTGTCTTCGAGTATCTTATATTCATGACTATTCTTCTCAAACTTAACTACCAGATAGTGGATGGGCCTATCGTTAAAGCTAAAGTTTGCAAGATGGAGCATTACGTACTCTTCTGGTACTTTTGTATGAATTATGCCTTGCATTCGCTTGGTAAGGGAGTTCCACCAATGGCAGTAAGCGAAAGTCTTTGTTTTGGGAACATATATAGCTGCCATTTGCGTAAGGTTCTTAGCTAGTTGCTTCCATTGTCTGTCGAAGCTGACCTTGTATGTTGGACAATTATCAAGGAACTCAAGGACCCTAGACATAGTTTTGGTATAATAGCTTTCCTTCTTGAGTTGGGTGTTATAAAACGTAATTTCTATTCTGGTCATACCATTACCACGATACTTATTAAGGCGCTCTTGAAAATCTTTGTCAGGGTTAGAAACCAAGTGGTGCAATTGGGAGCCGATTAAAGACCTTAATTCACGGCTTTCAAGCATTTGTGTTATATCGAATATAATAAAGACTGTAAAAATAACCAGACTGATAAAACGAATTGATTTATTAAAGCATTAAAATGATGAGCTATTTATACAAAATTGAAGTTCGGATTTAACTTGATATTATAGACGATTGAGTTAGTCAAAGACTGCGCTCATGGAGTTAACAAGGATTTATAGTAATCCATTCTAGTACGACTTTATATTCGGTGATAGATAGTTTATGAAGGTTAGTTGCACTAAGCATTGATTTCCATATATATCTCTTAACCGACGTTACAAAGCTGTCAAAGCACAAGCTGAGTATAAGCATTGTCGAACATTGACCTGATTGGTGACGGACACTGAACAAGTCATGTTTACAACATTGCCCCCTTCTAGACAGTTGCTTATACTAAGAGTGTTTGCATTGTTACTAGGTGTAGTCTATAATGTGCATAAGTTAATAGGAAGTTACATACTTCGGTGCGTGTCCTTTCGCCTTGTAATGAACTGATCGTAGTTATTCCTCGATAAAAACCTTATGTAAAAAACCCGTAGGATAAAAGTGAAGGAAAAGAAGAATAACAAACAAGACTGTATAAAAAAGTCTATGATCTATTGTTGGTTTCTACTGCGTTTGTTCCGAGTAGCTATCTTACGTGTATTGACTGTCATAGGAGCCTTACGTTTCTTGGAAGAGGATTGCTTATGATCAGCATTGCGACGTCCCCAATATATTTCAATTGGTTTCTTTGAATCGAAGTGTGATGGAGGTTCCCATGTATCATCTTCATCGTTTGGATATCCTTTCCATTTGACTCTGTATAAATAATTACCAGGTGAACCAGAATGATCAATGACTGCTTGTATTTCAAAGTGATCTTCTTTAAGCTTTTGATATTCTTCAGTAGATATATTATCTGAGGAGATGAATATAATATGCGATGTAGGTACATCTCTAGATAAGAGAGTACCCGCTTTATCTTTCAAGATATAGCTACCGTTCTTTGTGATTCCATGTATATAAAATGGACCGAGATTACGCGCATCTAATTTGCTTAATCGTGTTACATTCTTAATCATAACTTTACTTCCAACAGGGAACTGCTTAGCTACAATCCTATGCGTTTTTACGAATCTGTCGTGATCACGTTCTTGCGTATCTCTTATGCGTTTAGACAATGCTGGTATAACGACTTCATTGACAAATTTGAATTTTTCATCAATCATTTTCGTGTCAGTTTCTTCTAGTTGCAATACAGGTTTAGTATTTGAGTAGTCTTCAAAGCCATTTGGTTGTCTATTGAATAACATTGTATAAGGACGAGACTTATGTAACCGTGCGTATTTACAATTCATAGCGTATTGACAATAATTCAAATAATAATCCCAGTCAGCGCCTTTACCGCGTAATTCCTTAACAATTGTACGTTTTGCCAAACCGACATATGCTTCGTTTACCGAGTTACCCGTAGGAGAGTATGGTAATGAAAGTCTTCGATCAATGCCACTCATCTCAATCATTTTTGCTACAATATCAGCTGTGAACTCTGCACCATTATCCGAATTCAAGATCTTTGGAAAGCCAAATAACGAGAATATAGATAAAAGTTCGGCAGCGATAGTCGTACTATGTTTATCAGGTAGTGCTCTAAGAACAGTAAACCTTGAATAATAGTCTACCATGACTAACATAAAGTTATTGCCGCGAGAAGAGGTGACATCAAAAGTACCTAAATCCATACACCAATGATCAAGTGGTTGATCAGGCAATACAGATTTTGGTGGGTGATAACCAACTTTGGATATGTTGAACCTATTGCATTCAGTACATTCGCCCAAGATTCGTTGAATATCTTTTCGCATGTTTGTCCAGTGAATACCATCACGGTGTAATTGGTTCTCGATGCTTTGTAAACCATAATGTCCTAAAAGGTGTGCTTTAAATACGAGATTATCACGTTCATTTTTAGGTGGTGTAATATAATCAGCAAACTTTAATGTTCGAAGAATCAGGTCTTCATCGTCATTAGAAGTTTGTTGTGGAGATATAGTAGCGCAAGTATCATTATTCTGATCAGTAAGTAATATTGGTACTGTTGAAGAAGAAGCTAAGAGAGAAGTATTATTTTTATAAATACTAGGGCGTGACTGTTGAGCAAATTGCTTTTTGCTTTTAGCCATAGATCCCTTTTCACTATCTTTCAAGCTTTTCTTTTTGTTTGAAATGCTACCAACATCACCAAGCGCGACTATATCGAGACAACTACCCCCCTCCAGAACATTAATCGGTTGATCCTCGTCCGTATAAAGGCGTGAGAGAGCGTCAGGAATAAGATTTTTGAATCCAGGCAGGTGAACTGTATTGAACGTATATGTAGTGGACATAACTACTTTACATAGAATAGTAATAGAAGTGGCCTGAATAGTTAACTTGTGTAATCGTGACTAGTTATATTTACTATATGTAACCACCACCCAGCCTATTAATAACAGAAGGCGGGCAGTGGTAGAATAAATCTCTCTCTTGTTTTCTGTCTCGTTAATTAAACACGTACCTAACTAATTACGAACATCTCAGGAAACATCTCATTTTTTTTAACGAATTCAGTCAGAGATTTATTTTAACAACAAAATCAACATGCAAATTAACATTAACAACGATATCGCGTCAGTTCCTGAGGAACATCGCGTCAATTTCGACCTGGCTCGCAGATGCCACATATTTAAAATGCAAAACATGGCCAAATGCAGCAATGTACTTGAGCAAATGAACAATGAAGCTGAAGACGAAGCTAAAATGGCGGAAGCTATGAATTACGAGGAAAAAGCTACCGAATATGAAAGAAAAATGGAGCAAATCCTCGCTAACATTAATGCATCTATCGCTAAGGCAAAGGGCCCAGCAACCTTAACTTTACGCGAAAAGCTTCAAATGATGCATGGACATGTAAAAATTCAAGGCAATAACTTAAAACAACTTGTCTGGAAAACAGCAACAAGAATGGATGCTGAATTTGCATCAGCCGAAAAAGCACTCAAAGCGTTGCAAATGACCTTACTGGAAATACTCGGACATAATCAAGAACATCTGGATTTGTTCTATCCTTTGCTAGTGACGGAAGCCCTCACACTTGAACAAAAGATTTGGTTTCAAGAGACTTTCAAGGGTCATGAAGGAAGATCAACATCGTGGAAGCAATTTCAAGAAGCCTTTGAGCAAAGATTCGCACCTTCACCTCACATCTGCAAGGATCTCCATAAGTTCTTGGAATTGGTGAACATGAGAATGATGCCTATCTCAGAAACGATTGAAGAGTACACTGTAAGGTTCAGGGAAGCATTCGAGGAGGCCAGTCTCTCTACGGGATTAAGTGACAACTACGTGATGGGGCACTTGTTTGTGGAAAGCCTACCTGCCCCATTGCAACAGGACATCTATCAGCAACTGATGAATAAGCGAATCGCTAATGGAGATCCAATGGACGTAGATGGCACGGAGACAACATCTATCGGCCATAGTAGAAGTAGACCAGACCTCTTGCGAGACATCAACGATGCAGTGATCCAGGCTAAGAATTGCATTCTTGTAGCAGGTTTGAACCCTCACGGTAGCAATGTGGGTAGCAACGATATGGCTCCTCCCTACACACCTGATTTTGCCAGAGAGCTTGGATATATCAACACTATGATGAGACCAACGAACGGCAACATTTTCAACCAGGGTTTGATCATCCAAGGGCGGGGTAATTTTGCCAGAGTAGCTATGAACCGCAGTGAGGGTCAGAAGGCCGAGCACAACGTGCCAAGCACGATAAACTCAGGTCAAGGTAACTCCCATGAATCTTCCTTTGTCAATGCGGGCCATGCCGACAGCTTCATTGGAAGAAGGAGAAAACCTAACCCCACCGGTGAGAAAGCGGCAATGGCAGAAAGACCAGCCGGATATTACTACTGCAAATTTCATCAACGAGATGTAATGCACAAGTCAGAGGAATGCGATTTGAATCCAGACAAATCACCAAAAGTGTGCAAGTATAAATGCGGTGTGCCATACTTCAAGGGTCATAATGCCAGTTGCGATAAACTACACGCCAACAAAAGCAGAAGTCTTCCCACCGTAGCGGGTATTACAATTCACGACCCAATGCAAGGATGCAGTAATGAAATGGCAGGACCTTCTTCGGCCATCAAGCGCAACGCTAGTCAAGCTTTGTTACCTCAGCAGGATATTGATCGACGATGTAACAACCGTGCATCAGAAAAGAGACCCTCCAACCAGCGCGGCAAGCATGAAAACTTGTTGAATACAACACGGGAGGTACGCATCTTTGGTATCCGAGCTGAAAATTATGCAACAGCGGTTCAACAACAGGATGAAAAGGAGCGAAAGCGTAAAGCCGAGGAACAGAACGCAAATATAAACCAGCAATCGACTCTACACACGAGGTCTGCTATGTCAATTCCTTCGTTAAAGCGGGCCATGCCGACAGCTTCGATGGATAAATTAGTACCTCAAGTGGAGCCTGGTCAAGATGGCAATAATGAAACGCAATTTCATGATATCGCAGCAGCTAACGTGAGAGCACACCACCAACACGAAGCTGATATTGATATGGAGGAAGTCGTGACAGACAAACCTATCAATAATGATCTTAGTAATCTTGCCCCAGATAATAGTCATTTGGAGGAACTGGATGAAGAGGATTTGCGAAAGTTATCGGAAGAATGTAAGTCAAAGACAGACGTCTATGCAAAAATCGGGATCAATGCCTCTTCTATCGAACAGGACACTAACAGCCCTTACTTTAACGTTCCGGTTACTGTAGAAAATGTAAGGACCATGGCTACGGTGGATTCAGGGGCTAATAAAAGCATCCTGTCACCAAAGCTAGTTTCCTTACTTTCTTTACCTATTACTTCTCCGAGAGGTAATGGTTCTATCCAGCTAGCTGCTAGCAAGGTAGAAGTACCGCGCATAGGAACTGTTAATAAAGTAAATTTTTGTCATAACGGTATCAAGACCATACATGACTTTGAGATAATGGACCTCAATCGAGAACTTTCAGATGTCATCATCGGAACGGATCTAATGGGAAAAGTAGGATTAGGTTTAACAGGACTAGCTACGTCATGGGATACACCAAGTGGTCCACGTAAAGCAGATCCAGTGTTAGAGGAAAACCTTGAGCCCAACAATTCGCCTTACGGATCCAAAAGTGAGCATGAACATTTTATGCGAAAATTGCAGCAAAGCATCACAGCAAACGAGAAAATACCTATTACAACGTGGTGTACTGTACCAGAATCAGTTATTCACCTTCCAACAGAAAAGGGAAAAACCGCCTATAGACGACAGTACCCTATTCCAGAGAAGTTGAAAGCTGTCTTACAAGATCAAATTCAACAATGGCTGCAAGAAGGAGTTATAAAAGTGGCTCCGGTTAATACTGATTTTAATAATCCTATTACTTGTGCCACTAAAAAGGATTTAGATGGAAATTATACAGGCATTCGAGTGTGTTTGGACCCAAGAGCCTTAAACCTACTTTTGCCTGATGATCGTTTTCCTATACCATTAGTTAAAGATGTCTTCCGATCTATGGGTAAGTCGAAAGTTTTTACCACTTTGGACCTTCGACAAGCGTTCCATCGATTCAAACTCGCAGAAGAAGATCAACATAAGACTTCTTTTACAGTGAATGATGGCCAGCAATACTGCTTTGTTTCCTGCCCTTTCGGGTTGAAGTCGATAAGCTCATGCTTCCAGAGGGTCATGAACAAGATCTTCGCAGGATGTGGCTATGTAACGGTATTTGTAGATGATGTTTTGGTTCACTCGGATAATATACATGATCATGCAAAACACGTACAAGATTGCATCAACCGGCTGACAGCAGTAAATTTGATTCTTAACGTCAAAAAATGTCATTTTGC
The DNA here is from genome assembly GCA_026027325.1 of Actinomucor elegans. Taxonomy (NCBI): domain Eukaryota; kingdom Fungi; phylum Mucoromycota; class Mucoromycetes; order Mucorales; family Mucoraceae; genus Actinomucor; species Actinomucor elegans. The sequence goes on from JAMSLZ010000003.1 coordinate 2,306,129, forward strand.
TCAGAAATCAGTTTACTTATTGGGATTCTCATTAAGTGCAGATGGAGTATCTTTGGATCAACGTAAAGTAACAAACGCATATGACTGGCCAGCACCTACTACAGGCAAACACATTATGCGATTCCTAGGATTCGCCAATTATTTTAGAGATCATCTACCTAAATTCTCGGATATGACGCACCGCTTAGATAAGCTAAGAAATGAAGGTGATATCACTCACCTATGGACCGCACAACTTCAGCAAGATTTTGAAGACATTAAAACGGCACTCAGCAGTGCGCCGGTGCTAAGCATTCCACAAATGGATCACCCATTTTACGTAGCGACGGATGCCAGCGCGTATTCCATCGGTGGAGTGGTCTACCAAGTAATTAATAATACATACAAGTACATAGGCTTTGCTGCACGTTCATTATCAACCTCAGAAAAAAACTATTCGTGTACTAAGAGAGAACTACTAGGAGTTGTTTTTATGTTACGAAGATTTCATCAATATTTGTGGGGCAATCCATTCACTCTCATTACCGATCATAAAGCATTATGTTACCTGCAAACTCAAACTATCGCCAATCCCATGATGGTAGGTTGGCTAGACATAATTTGTGACTATACTTATGATGTGGTACATCTACCTGGTATACTAAACGTCATCCCCGACGCGTTATCTCGTTTATTTGGAGAGGAGCATGTACCAACATATAACAAGGCAATACCCGACACAATAAAAACTTCGACGCATCCAACATTGCGTCTGGAGGGGGGTAATGGCGGTAAGGCTAGCAAGATAAACATCAGTAATAAGCCAAAAGCTTATTTAGAGGCAATTAATGCAATAAGTCAAGTTAAAGAAGAATACATGACGCCTCCTAAAGATCAAAGACAGAAGATATTATTAGATACTCATCTTTTTGGACATTTTGGAGCCAATGCAATGGTAACCAAAATACACAACGACGGGATCCACTGGACAAACATTAAGGAGGAAGCTCTGGAAATGGTTAAACAGTGTGAGCAATGTCTGCAATTTAACCTAGGCAACAAAGCGTTCAGACCTTTAACCAGTATCATGGCCGATGCACCAGGTGATCATTGGGCCATAGATCTAGGCACACTTAGTGTCACTTCCTCGGAAGGTAGTAACTACATCATGATCATGGTTGACATATTTTCGAGATTCTGCATAGCCAGAGCAATTCCGGACAAAACGGCGGTAACAGTGGCAAAAGAGGTAATAAAGGTATTTTGCGACTTTGGTTTCCCCAAAGTGCTGCAGTCCGATAATGGCACCGAGTTCGTAAATCAAGTACTGCAACACGTAGTAAACCACTGTGGCATTGATCATCGGTTAACGCTACCCTACAATCCTAGAGCAAACGGAGTAGCAGAAAAATGGGTGGGAACCATAAAAAGGACACTCATCAAACAGTTGGATGACAACAAAACCGATTGGGAGAAGTATCTACCAGCAGTACAATTAGCGGTCAACTGCAAATACGCAAGCATTCACGGATCACGTCCATTCTCTATCATGTTTGCAAGGGAGCCTAACGACTTCAAGGACTATTCAAAAGTGGAAATAGCTAAAGCCAAGCCAGGTGCAGAAAAATCCAATGCAATTCTCAGACGTATAAATGACATGTCCAAAATCATCGTACCAGTCATCAAAGACAGAAGTATAACCACACAATTAGCACAACAAAAGACGTTTAATGCTAAAAACAACATAATGGATACAGACTATCCAGTGGGTACCTTGGTGATGCTATCTAACGTTATCAAAGGATCAGCAACGGATCCAACATATACAGGGCCATTTACAGTGCATAGCATTACAAAAAGACACAATTACATTTTAAGAGACAGAATGGACAATATATCGAACTCGTATCCTATACATAGGCTCAAGCTAGCAGGCGGCGAGAGCACACCAGTTACAAAGGATGCTAGCGATATATACGAAGTACAGTCTGTAATCAATCACAAAGTAGATCCAACCAATGCAAACAAATACATATATCGAGTCAGATGGAAAGGTTATCCAGATCCCAATGAGGACACATGGGAACAAGTGCAACATTTTAGCAGCCTAAAACCCATACAAGATTACTGGACGCGACGTAACTCTAACTGCGCGGATCCAGAGATCAATAAGGCGAATGTACAGCGCAAAAGAAGAAATCCATCGACCGATAAAGTAGATCGCAAACACATACAAAGCTCAAGCACCGGTATGCGAAAAAGCAAACGTGTGAGAAGATCCAAAGTCATAATAGCCAGCCTACATAGAGCCAAGCTCTAAGCATGCTACAAAGATGTGCAATCTTTTTTACCCATTTTTATTTTTTTTATTTTTTTACATTATTATGTTTTTTTGTATATATATATATATATATCATGAAATGCTTGGTCCAAGCATAGGGTTTTTTATTGAAAGCACAACAGCAGTACAACACACGTAAACGAAAAAGTACATCTACACAAAACAATCTTACCGAAAAGCAGTAACGGATACCAATTTCAACATCTATATAAACCATTTAAGGGTAAGACGGTTACAGCACCTAATAATCATCATATATGCTTCAACCTGGTGGGGGGCCATGTAGTGGACATAACTACTTTACATAGAATAGTAATAGAAGTGGCCTGAATAGTTAAATTGTGTAATCGTGACTAGTTATATTTACTATATGTAACCACCACCCAGCCTATTAATAACAGAAGGCGGGCAGTGGTAGAATAAATCTCTCTCTTGTTTTCTGTCTCGTTAATTAAACACGTACCTAACTAATTACGAACATCTCAGGAAACATCTCAGTATAGCCAAAAATACCCTCATACCAACCAGCCATTAAAGCATTAGGTACTTCTTGAGTCTGCAAGTAAATGAGACTTTTATGATCAGTATGCAACGTAAAGGGAATAAGATACAGCCACTTGTGGAATTTCGCAAATGCATAAACGACAGCTAACAATTCACGTTTGGTAGTGCTATAGTTGCGTTCGGAAACACTAAGCTTTCGAGAAGCCAAGGCAACAAACTTAACTTCATTATCGATAATTTGATACAGCATAGCACCAATACCAGACACACTTGCATCTGTTGCAACATGAAATCGTTGACCGATAACTGGAGGCGAGATAACAGGAGCATTGGCCAGAGCGTATTTAAGAGCTGCAAAAGCTTGTTCGTGTTTGTTTGACCAGACTTTAGTAATATCTTTTACGTTACGTAGGTCATCTAAATCAGCAGCGAGTTTAGCAAAGAAAGGAATGGATGAACGGAAGAAGTTCATAAACCCGAGAAACTGTTGGATATGACGTCCAGTAGTCATTTTAGGCCAGCTTTCTAAGCTTGCTACTTTGCGAGGATCAGGGATCAGTTTACCTTTTATCAACGACCAACCCAATATGTGTATACTCTGTTGAGCGAATACGATCTTATCAGGATTCAGTACGAGATTAGCACTAGTAAGACGTTTGATCACTTCAGCAACGCAATCTGCATGATATGATAGCGGAGGAAATGTAGAAACAACGATGTCATCTACATACACGTTGACGTAAGGAAGATCTTCAAAGAGTGTTGTCAAATTGCGTTGGACGACCGATCCAACGAAACTTATGCCATAGCACGCTTTGATAAAGCGCATCTGCCGATTGGTATAGGGACAAGTAAAGGACAGTTTCTCGCGATCTTCATCAGCAACTTTAAAACTTGTAAAGCAAGCATGAATGTCCAATATAGTGTGGATTGGAGCAGAGCCAATACGTTGATGTATTTCTGAGATGAGAGGTAGTTGTTGTCTATCATTTACAATCAGCAATTGGTTAACTAGACGAACATCACAAACCACTCTAGGTTTAGCATACGTGTAATTACCGAATGAGTCCTTCTTTTTTGACGCAAAGGATTGGACTATTCCACGATGTATGAGAAGGAGCTCTTTCAATGACACCTTCCTGTAACCATGTTTCTATTTGGTCAAGGACCGCAGAACGATAGGCTTCAGGCAATGCGTATTGTTTTCTGTAAGCAACACTTCCAGGCTTCGTTTTGAGATGAATAATAGCGCCTGGTAAATTGCAGTATGTATTTTTCATATCAATAGAAGAATTGACCTGTAACAACTTGTTTATTTTATCAAGTAAAGGCTTTCGCTCAGTAATCGTTCCGTATGGATTATCATTTGGTTTGACCTGATCAGGATCAATTGGGTCTGGGAGTCAATGGCCAATTTGTTCAAAGTGTGAACTAACAAGACCAGTGATACCAATGTTCAATTGAGGTAAGATGTCAAGACCAAAGCAAATAGGAACATCTTCATGAGTAAAGAAAGGAAAAACTTCAAAAGTATGGTAAAAAGATTTTTTATTATAGAATACTTTTAGAGTGCAAGACCCTATTCTACTGATCGCATTATTGACGTGGCCAAGCTGGATTGTGCCTTCTTGCTTCACCAAAGGAATAGGTGGAACAAGTGAGTTAAAAAACTCTGGCGTAACCATAGAAAAGCTCGAACCCGAATCGATCAAACTGTAGGTAGTAATATTCTCTATAATAGCCGGTACAAAGAGAGAATTAGAAATCTGTCTTGGTGGCAATGAAAATCTTTTGTGATACTTACAAGCTTGTGCCTGCGCGGCGACCAGAAGCGATTCTTCATCTGAAATATCCATATCGTTGATGCGTTGTGTGGCAACAGCCACAGCAGAAGAAGAAGAAGCATTGGTTGATCCAGCAGAAGAAGCAACAGAAGTATTAGTCTCGACGGTAGTGGAAACCGGAACACGAGGAGCAGCAGAAGAAGTAGTAGTAGTGGTGCGAGAGGCAGAAGAGGAAAAACGTTCGGGCGACGTGGACATAGCTCTCATTACCAGATTACTGGCAGATTTACCAACACCATTCACTGCAGCAGATGAATCACAGCGATGTGACGGGTTCCAATTCTTAGCGCCACAACGACGGCAGTCACCAGGACCAGGCTTGGGTACACCTCCCAGTTTAGCAGCGCGACAAGAGTCCGTGCTATGCGTAGTCGATCGGTGGAAAGAACAGAACAACCCTTTCTTTTCTCTTGTACTAGACGAAGAAGAAGGTTTTGATGCGTACTTCGAGGCAGCAGCACCATTAGGAAACGATGACGACGATGGTTCATCAGAAACCTTTGACTTTTTCGTGCCAAGAGATTCCCTTTGATCGTCACCAGTACGCTTGTTAGCACGCATAGAAGCCAAACGACTGTCCAAGTTACGAGCCACAGCGCAAACATACTCGAGATTCTGCGTCTGAGTTTCAGTTCCCATATTCATAGTATATGCCATACGTTCTTGGAATGAGTCAGGCAATCCACGCAAGAAGGTAGATATTAACAAGAACGAATCATTCAAGTCAGCACGACGACGTAACGCGTTGAAGCGGTCAATATACTGTTCAATTGTCTCGGTTGACCGTTTAGTGATGGCCATGAGCTCGTTAGCAGCAGTAGAGCGATCTACACTTGCATTCACACCAAACTTCTTCAAGAAGGCATCTTTTACAATGGACCAAGTAGCAGCAACACCAGGCACAAAGAAGGTTTCTTTCAAGAATGTTTGATGATCCTCGTTTAAGCAACAGTACTTAAGTAGACGAGCACCATTGACGTCCAAGTCAAGACCATGACACTCTACAACGACTTCGAAGCGAGAAAGACAGGTACGCAAGTCAGTGAAGATGGTAGACTTGTTGTCAGAAACCATACCAACCCATTGGATAATAGGTAAGTCATTGGGCACAAACTCAGTACGTAACATAGTACTCTTAGTAGGACCCAGAGAAGCAGAAGCAGGACTAGCAGCAGAGCTACCAAGGGATTCTTCCATAGCCAGAAGAGATTCCTTGAATAACGTCAAATCCTTTTGTCGAAGAGCAAGATCACCACGAAGTTTCTTGGCAGCTTCTTCAGAGAGAACACCAGGAGTCACCAACTGGATAGTCATCTTGGCGATTTGAGCAGAGGCTTGACGGATAGCGTCCTTGATCACCTCAACGGAGTCAGATACGGATAAACCGTCATCAGAGTTGTTCATCTCTACGTCTTGATCAGCAGAGGATTCAACAGCAACAGGAGGATTAATGACAGCGTCATTAGAACCAGAAACAGTGGAGATAGGAGCAGACATATTGAGTAGTAAGTGTATAATAAACCAAAAAGTAGCAGATAAGGTTAAAAAAAATGTTATATCGAATATAATAAAGACTGTAAAAATAACCAGACTGATAAAACGAATTGATTTATTAAAGCATTAAAATGATGAGCTATTTATACAAAATTGAAGTTCGGATTTAACTTGATATTATAGACGATTGAGTTAGTCAAAGACTGCGCTCATGGAGTTAACAAGGATTTATAGTAATCCATTCTAGTACGACTTTATATTCGGTGATAGATAGTTTATGAAGGTTAGTTGCACTAAGCATTGATTTCCATATATATCTCTTAACCGACGTTACAAAGCTGTCAAAGCACAAGCTGAGTATAAGCATTGTCGAACATTGACCTGATTGGTGACGGACACTGAACAAGTCATGTTTACAACAATTTGGACAAACTTGTTATAGATCTTTATTCGTAAGGGTATCTTAGCACTAGAACTATCATGCTGCCTCCATGATAAGCAGTTATCACCGACTGAGTGACGATCGTTGACAATATCTTTATCTTCTACGCCATTAGAAGTAATGTACTCCTTAATAATATCGCGTGTTGATATGTAGGCGCAGTCGATGCTTATATCCAAGTCATGTAAAAGGATATAATTCTTTGCAACCTTACAGCATATCTTCTTAAGCTTTGGCCACAGTTCCCCATAGCTGATATTCTCAAACGAAACTCTCAGCGATATATAGCCTGGCTGGTATTTATCCCAGCTAATACCTGATTCTTTTGCCTCCCTTTGTTGGATGTCGTTGACAAGTTTATCTTCACCAGCATGCCATTTACCCCTACCAGTGTAAAAGAGCTTGAACTGCTCCACTTGTAGGTGACGGGATAGAAGAAGCCGAAGAATGCTCATGTACATTCCTACAGCAGAACTTAGCTTCTCTTGTTCCCAATGTACAGCACACCAGAAGACAATGCTGTCGCAGAATACTGCGCTAACATAATCCCAGCCCACACGTTCTCTCGTCGCGCTACCACAAGTGTAATCGACACCATAGATATTACTAAGGTATTGGTTGTAATCTATAAAGATTTTACTAAGGGGCATTGTGTAGTATATGCTTAGAATATGCTACCATGTGCTTTAAAAGGCTTAAATATTCCATATATTTTAACAAGTTTTAAAAAACATCCCCTTGTGGAACCTACTTCTTCCGCCTTCTTCTAACGTCTTTCTCATACTCGATAATAATATCAGAGTCGTCGAAGTTGTTAGGAGAAAGCCAACTATTGCTACTCTCATCATAGCCTACCCACCTAACCAAATACTCTCTACGATGCTTTGGTCCACGATGCCCAACAATGGCCTCAACCTCGTAGTGTCCTTGTGGTAAGTCCTCGTCGATGGGTTCGTCATCAGAGCCATCACTATGGCGAAAATATTGTCGGTTTTTTGCCCAAAAGTTGATAATATTAGGGGTAAAATCGACTATAGTTCTGCTAATAATTATTGTCAATTTCTAGGCAGTGTTTTTTCGGCGGTTGATAATATTAGTGACTCTTATTCGATAATATTATGGGTAAATACTATAATATTAAGGGTTTTCCTTCAATATTATTATGGGTAAATTGTATAATAGTAGTGGTTTCCAGTCAATAATAGTATGGATTAATCCCTCCATATTGATGATTTATAATCAATATTATTATTAGTTTTCTATCATATATTCACAATACACTACTAATAATATTATAGTCATTTTGGTTATTCAGATAATAATTTAATTGCTATTTTTTTATTTATATAATATATAACTTCAACAGATATTACTCTAATACACACTAGCCTTCAATAGCTGAATATACAATAACCAGCTTTCTATCACACACGAACAGTATTTAACTTACCTTATTGTCATACAAGTATAAAAGAATTTATGTCCCACTGGCAAGTAACAGGTAAATGAATTAAGCAAATAACTGTATAAATAATGTCAGTTATCGTTGATGAAACAATATTTTAAGAGTATATTTGAACTAACCTTTAGAAGAATGGCCCACGCTTGTATAATAGCATATTTTAATCATCTTTTCCTAAAGTAAGTAATGATTAGATTCTTGAATGAAACTCGCTATTGCTACAGACTTACCAACACTATATCAGACACAATCAATTATAATTCACTGGGCTACAGTTTTAATAGTCTTCGTCTTGTATATATACACAACTAAATCTATTATAACAGTATTAGATTAATATACAAAGAAATTAATGGATTAGTAATCATTGCACTTACTTAATGGTTATTAGCTTTAAAACTAATAGTAAAGGTTCAAAAGCTATATGGCATTACTGGCTATAAGTATTACTGAAGTGGTATAAGTATTTAAGAATACAAGTCAGTATAAGAATATAAGCAGTATGAATGACGACGTATTTATAGATAATTACGACATTAAGAACGAGGGAAATATTCGAAAGCTTGGAAAAAAAAACACAATTACAAGCTGACATTGAGGTTAATTCCTATTATACAGAAGCTTCAGTTAAAGTGTTGTGCGCAATAAGAGTGACAAATGTCAAGAAACCTTACGTTTAATGTGCCAATTTAGCAAACGAAAAAAAAGAAAGAAACTCAAGATTGGTGTAAAAAAGTTTTTCTTAATACTGAAAAGCCGCAGAAAAATGCTACGTCAGCTACTTAAACCAATAAAAAAACGTCTATATTTATTTCGTTTTTTTTGTATTTTTCTTAGAGCGTGGTTTACGCTTATTGGAATCCGCTTCTTTGGAACGATTGTCAGATCCAGCCTCCTCATCTTCACCAACGTCAGGTTGAACCGTAATGGCTTTTCTTTTCGTTGATGAGCGAGCAGAATGTAGATCCAACAAGCTAGCAATTGGAGATGCAAGACCAACTGGAGCAACAGAAGTAGCTAGACGATCAACAAGGATATGCTGATTATCCACACTATTTGCATAACAAGCATATTAATAAAGATATAAAAACAGAAATAAAAAAGCATCTAACCTGAAGAACGATTCAATCTCATTGTCTTCAACAGATTCTTGATTTTGTTGACTTTCACCTTCTTCAGCAGAATTACTTCTGGTACGTACAGTCTTCTTGTTTTTGAGTGCTTCAGATAAAAGTAACTTGGCAGCCCACATCTCTACACAGAGATGCAGATGCAAGCCCACATCTAAAGCACGTTTCTCTAAAAGCAAAGCATAACGTTCTTGAATGCTGGTATCCTCTTCGCCAATTTCACTCCAAGTTTTACCAACAATATTTATATTTGCCCTTTCCATGTCTTTCAAGACATCTCTTGCCAAGTATTTCAACGTATTGTATTGCGGTTGAACATCATCATCGGTCAGTTCATTTTGTTGGCCTTTTATATACTTGAGGTGTTTCAAGAGGGCATATAACCTTAATGGTGCAGAAGGGGTGACATTTGTCTTGGTTGCCTTTTGTTGATAACGCACTTTTGCTTCTTCTAGCACTTTTGGGATTGACCGTTTACTACGTAAATTAGGATTCAAAGCATTTGCAATTGCTTCTCGTTCAGCTATATATGACAAGCTAAGAGGTTAATAAAACTGAATGTAGTAACATGCTTCAGATATGATTGTACCATCGTCAAGTGCTTGTTCAATTTCTTCGTTAGATGAAACCCTCGAAGCTTCTCGAGGAAATAGAGGTGCTAATATTTGGATCAAATCTTGAATTAAACGACGGTTGATTAAGATTTCTTGTTCAATCTTCTCAAAGTAGACGCTCCAATTATTGTTGTTGTTGTTTGACATAGCTATAAAGTAAATATATTATAAAGAAAAGTGATTGAATGATTTGAGCTATTTAACTGTTTTATAAGCGTACTTTACCATTTATCCATTAGTAATCCTTACTAATGTCCAAAGAGCTTTCTGGAAAGTAAGCTTACTGACAGGTATGACTGACTTGGAAAGGAATTAGCTTGATTAGAAATCATAAGGATCCATTAAAATGTATTCGATATCTGAATAATCTGGAAGGCTGAGTAATATGAAAAGCTGATTAGTTCAAAGGATTCAACAGCCTAAAACAATGAATTACCATTGAGAACTCTGTCAATTGTAGACCAAGCAAACGTATTTAAGACCTGCTTTTTCTAAACAACAAAACCGCTATTCATTAATTCGATATATTTACTTGTTTTTACTTATCTTTAAATGGGCAAAGTTTCCTCTTCTGCTACACCATATAAATATACTTGCGCTACTTGTTTGAGGCCATTCAAAACTGTTAAAGCTAGGAGTAATCACTATAGCCATAATCGTGATCATAGAAAACAAAGGGTCGTCCAAACGCAAGAAGCTAGCATTCCTGTCCAAGGTGAGTTAACAGATATATTACTAAAGCTTTTAATTTAACAATATACCTTGTTTGAAATAGAGCCTACTCCAATTGCTTACAACGTCAAATCCTCGGATCAAAACCTTTTCACCAATACGGAATTAAATAGCATCCAATTGAGAGATATTTGCGACACGTATGGTATTCCTCGAGAGGCTCAAAGAGAACTTGTCTATCTAATGCGTACCATAATCAAAAACAATGAAGAGAGCCGTAAAACCGATGGATTGGGTATGTATCTATTCAAATAGAGTTAAAAAAAAAGTACTTATCAGCTTTTATTCCCATTATATATAGGTTACCTACCATCCACTCTCATGTTCCCTGATACCTTGGATCGTACTCTTAAAGCAAAAACCAATATTCAATGTCATTTTCATGATGTCTGCGTCAATGGTTGCATGCTGTTTGAAAAGGAAGATATAGAGACTATTCAATGTAAAAACCCTGCTTGTAAAGAAAATCGCTTTGATGATCATGGTAAACCTCGTCGCTCTATGAAGATGCTTCCTATTGGTGAACAAGTCGCTCAAATGCTTGCGAATGCAAAGACAAGAGACTTGATGAAATACCGCTACAACTATAAATCAACTGACGGTGAATATAAAGATTACTTTGATGGTGCAGCATACAAGTACTTTAAGGATAATAGCATTCTGTTTTCCGGTGAAGATGATGTCGCAATGGTTCTTTTTGTCGATGGTTTCTGTACTAGCAAGAATCATAAAGGGGACAAGTTAACAATCATCCATCTCTTGAATATGAACATTCCCCCAGAATACCGCTACCAAGACGAATACATGCTTCAATTGGCGATCTTGCCAGGTCCAAACTACCCAAAGTACATGCATACCTTTTTAAAGCCTATTATTGATGAGTTTCATGCTCTGTCTACCAAAGGCATGCTTGTACAAAAGGATGGTGTAATTGTTTGTCAAGCTAAAGTCAACTTGGTGATGGCTACTGGTGATCTTCCTGCTGCAGCTGAGCTTGCAAATCATATTGGTCATATGGCTACGTTTGGTTGCCGTATTTGTCGTGTCCAAGCTGAACGTCATGATTATCATAATTGTTTTTTAACGATCGACAATGAGATCAGAAGCAGAAACGATTTCATTTCCCCAGATGCAGCGAATGTAAGTACTATAATCAGCATTAATCTTTACAAGTTTTTAACATTTCTTTTTCTTTTTACCTCATAGAGCTACAGTATCAAGTCTGCAACACCATTTGCAATACTTCCCAGTTTTACTGGCGCTACTTTTTTTGGTTTAGACGAAATGCATCTTCTCGGACAAGGTATCGCTCAACACGTATTCAATATGCTGACAGTCGACATGGGTAAAGAGTACAATGCAGCAAGAAAAACTCGATATAAGCCCAATGAAGATGAATTGAGTGATGCCCGATTGAAGTCTGCTGATGAATGGCCGTATACTTTCTATATTCCAAAATTATCGCTCATCAAAATTGGTAAACTTGTTGAAGCTTCTAGAGCCACTGTACCGACATCCTTTTCATCCAAATGGGAAGATCCAATTATCAAGAGTGGTGGCAAACGTGCTGTTGACTGGATTGATATTTTCTTATATATGATTCCCACCTTGTTCGTTCCTGAATTGATTCAAGAATCCGCTAAGAAACCATTGATTCATCTGACAAAAGCTGTCGCATTGGCTCTTAAATGGGAACTTTCTATTGAAGACCTTATTCTGATGGAAAGGTAAATATATTTTTTTTGTACTCATAAATCTAGTTTACTTACATACTTTCCAAAGATATATCAAAGAATGGCAAGAATTTTTGTTGGCAGAAATCAAGGCAAAGCGTATTCATTCCGGTGTATTCAAGCCTGTTCAACACTACCTTTCGCATATAGTCTATATGATCAAACAACAAGGTGTGTTGAGAGCATATTCCGCCCGATCAATGGAAAGAAGCATCGGAAAATACAAAAAGCTCATCAAGTCAAAGGTTGATGCTGGCGCAAACGCTGGTAATATCTTGGAAAGACTCATAACGCGTAATCATATAAACAGCCAGACTTGGGATGTTCATACTGAGCTTGACCTGATCACTCCTCGAAAATACAGCGAATCCACTTTCAGGAATAACCCTTCTGGTGATGCTAGTGATCCACAATTATGGGCTCCCTTTAGTAATATTTCAGTGGATACTCTTCCCTTTGGTGTCTCCACTCAAACTTTTTTGAAGGCGCTATTGCATTACTATCGCCGTACTGAAGCAAATGGTGTAAATATTGCTGAAATTGATTCGTTGAATAGTATTTCCATCGCTGGTCGTGCCTGGGCATATGGCAATGTATATACGTCTACCATGTATAAAAGCCATATAAATGAATATCGTCGAGGAAACAATTACGTGATGATCACTGCCAGCTACTTGAAGTAAGTAATTAGCTCAAGAACAAAAACCTCTTTGATTAACCAACCTTTGTTAATAGTCGAAATAATTCCATTCGTGAAAGCTGGTTCATTGGTTCTATCGTTTTCTTTTTCGAGCATTCATTCAATGGTAGACCACAGTATTTGGCTTTGGTTGATTTAGCGAAAAAGAATGCAACTACCAAATATGACAAGACTATTGCTTTGGTTGAGCTGCACAGTAGCGGTGCACACAGTTACGCTGTCTGTCGGTTTGAAGATATTGTTGCCAGTGTAGGTCTTGTGCGTTCAAGTGAATCTAATGAGAAAGAGTTCAAGATCATCTCTCATCATATATTTAAACAAGATCTAGAGCAAAATGCTGGCATATTAAGTCGTTTGTAAATAGCATGAAGACAAGAGCAAAAAGCGTTTTATTTTGAAATAAAATTGTTCTCTGAATTGATTATGTATTTAAACCACCGAAAATAATATAAAGCTTCCCTCCAAAAGGACTTCATCATAATATAGCAAAAGTAAAATAGGTATTTACACTTTCTGTAGTAGATATAAACTATAGATAATTTAACTCGTTTTTATATATCATGTTATTAATTCGAGAGAAAGGTATTAGCAATCTTGCAACAGAATGTAAAAACATTTCTTAATCAAAAATTTAACCCATTTCCCTGATGTTTAAGAAATTATTTCATAATATCAGAAATATAGAACCAGGATAACCCAAGTTATACAGTTCTATATTCATCATTCAATAATGTTAATTGACTATTTAGTTGCTCCAGTTAATCTTTAAAACCAAATGTAAAATATGATTAATGCTCTTGTTTATCTTTATAGTAAAATTAGTTTATTATCAAGCAATGCGGATTAATTTTCCAACAGACAGCAAAAATGTTCATCGATTGTAGTTTTCTAGCACCTAAAAAAACGTGCATGTTTTTGAAGCTTTCGATCGTCATTAAGAATTCTATCATAATCATCAATTACTCGAAAGTCCAAAAACGAACGCGTTTTTTTGTAGTTTGAGAAGTGGATATATGATTTTGACAATAAATCATCTAGTTAAATAACCGCCTAGCAATAATGACTAAGATTACTGGCAATTAATAATCGCTACTTGACCTATTTTTTTTTTTACACAATAATTTATCTCTTTTTTTACGCAATATATTTCTTTTTTTTTACGCAATGTATTTCTTTTTTTTTAACGCAATGTATTTTCTTTTTTTCTTTCTTTCTTTCTTTATTCTATAATTTTACTAAACATAAAATTGAGTAAATTAGACACTTAATGGCAGCTCATTCTTAATGTCATTCAGCATTTTAAATACACAGCTATTAGCCAAAGGCTAAATCACGGCAATGAAAGTGCTCAGCTTATTAAATGGAACTAGCGATTCGTTCTTGTTTCCAAAAGAGTAATTTACAAGAGAATTTTTTGCAACCTGACCTGTATAAGAGACTTTTCAACGAATAATAAACGCATTTGAAAGACAATTGTTCAACATTATTTTTGACAAACGTTGAAATTAAACGTTTCTAGGAATTTACATAAAAGATCGTTGAAACGAAAAGCAGAGTTCATTTTAGTAAATAAAATAAACGAGGATTATGTTGTTGCGTACAAGCATCAGAATTTCATGTACTCATTTATAAGAAGTTTGCAAGATTTGGCTTTCATCGGCAAAAGACAAGAATACATAAAAATTGTTTGCAAATAAAATGGAGTTCAGGCTTTTCTTTCTTATTGTCAATTTATGTTATAATATTGACTAAACCCATAACATTATTGTCTGCTTTCCACTAATATTAGGAGTAACCACTAATAAATGAGCAAAGCACTGTTAATTGCGCAGCCATAGAAAATAATTGCTCTAATTTCATTGGTTCGCAGATTATTATTAGTAGGTAAATCTATAGTATTAGTAGGTAAATGATAATAAAATCGTCGTTTTACCACATAATATTATGGGTAGCACACAATATTTTCGCCATAGTGCATTATCTTCGTTCACCCCCAAAGAGAGAAACTGCTGCTGTATTTCTTTTACCATCTCAGCATCTTGGGACTTTTCCGCAATTGTAAGGGTACTTACTACGTCATAGACATTCTTACTGCTGCCATTTGGAAAGTCGAAGTTAGGCTGCATCCAAAAAGTATGTTGTTCAGAGCTAGAAACACACCCAATGTTAACAAACTTCTTGATGTTTGCAAGAAGACATGCAAGCTTGAACTGTACCGTGAATGTCTCCATCTCGGTAACTCGAATAACGCCTTTACCGTTGAATCGTTGAAATAAGGTTCCAATCTCTCCAAACGTTGCTTCTATCGAGGAACGAAAGCTTCCAAGAATGGAGTTGTAATTAACTTCTTCTTGTTTCAGACCCACTCCTCGAGACTTACGGATAGGGAATACAAAATTATGGCGATCCAGGTGACGATTATTTGCTACAATACGATCTATAAAAGTAGTGTATCCACCATCAACGACAACACAATCGTACTTACTAATCTTCTTCTTCAACCGCATATCAGCAAGCATAGACCCATCGTTGTTATCTGAACATGGTGCCGCATCGGAGACAAACAACACCATCCCATTAACATCTGTACATACTTGTGTTCGGAAGCCAGACTTCTTAAGCTTATACGA
Organism: Actinomucor elegans; assembly: GCA_026027325.1. Lineage (NCBI taxonomy): Eukaryota > Fungi > Mucoromycota > Mucoromycetes > Mucorales > Mucoraceae > Actinomucor > Actinomucor elegans. The sequence continues at coordinate 2,321,734 of JAMSLZ010000003.1, forward strand.
ATAGAACATGGCATGATCTGCAGCGTTGATATATGTTGCTCTAGAATCATGTCCATCTATCATCAAGGTAACATGCTTAAAATCTTCAGGGTTTCGGTGAAGAGCACACATAATTCGCAGCTTTGTTGAGGAGAACATCTTTCGTAGGCAATAGTCCAAACAGGTATTCAGCTCCTCTCCGTATTTTGTATAAAAGGCATTGTAAATAGCATGGTAGCTACTAGAAGGGATGAAACGTGCCATATGCGCAATAGAACAACCGGTAAGAAGCTGGTAGATTATCAACAATCCTTTGTCCACGTTGGAATATGGACCAGGATATTCTTGGTTTGCAAACAGCTCTACGAGAAAGAAAAAAACAGGTATGTAGCCAAGATGCTCCAACACATAAGTTTTTACATGCTGGATATCTTTTACAGGCTTAACCTCAGACCGGTGATACTTAGTCTTTTCCAACACTGGCCAATCTTTAGAAAGAAACTGCCAGTAAGTCGCCATAAGCAACGTAAACGCATCTACTATTTCTTTCGGAAACATGTTTATTTAAGAATGCTGTAGTATAATAGGAGTTGTATGCTACCAAATGCTGTTGTTCACTCCCAGTCCTACAGTGTAGCCTTAGGCTCCTTAGTTTCCATTCCCAGGGGGGCTGAAACTATTCAGGTCTCTGGACAAGATCATCCCTTTTGGCCCCCCCCCTCTCTACTACCTTGCTATGGAACGTATGTCTACCAGTGTGTGGTGAGATATCCCACTAGGAGGTCATACAGATACTCGCAATTGTTGTACAATTACTCGTACAGGTTCTGGGTTAGTGGATGACCGGGTGCAATAGAATGTGGTTATACAATATGTCTCCGGCATTCCAAATATTTCTAGCCGTTTTAAAAATTGGAAATAGCCATTTAAATGGGTACACATATCCAGAGAACATCACAGCAGCCAAAAATATGCCCATGAGTAAATACCTAAGGTCATCCACTAACCCAGAACCTGTACGAGTAATTGTACAACAATTGCGAGTATCTGTATGACCTCCCGGAACATCTTTCATTAGTTCATCCATTGAAGAGGTAATACCAGAAGTTACTTGCTGAGGATTAATCACCGGAAGCTTGACATTACCCCCTTCGTGGCTTTGTGATCGTCCTCGAACACCTTTGGGTACATCAGCTGAAACCATTGTATTATCTTCTTGAGCAATAATCGAAGGAGTAGAAAGAATAGCACTTGTCTTGGGATAAGTCATTTCAGACCCGTCTTTGATCGCTGGATCATTCATCAGAGCATCTTGATAACTATTTTCTTCCATAGGCACTGCTGGAACTTGTTCAACCAACTTAGGAGTAGCAAAAGAATTATCTGGCGAGAACATCACATCATCATCATCATTGTCACTAGGTAATATAATAGGATCAACATTATCATTATGCGTATCAATATGATTTGTAGGATAAAACACATCACCAATAGACATTTTTTTTGAAGCGCCATTACTATCATGATCAGTAGTATTGGGTTTTTGAGCAACAATATCTTGCATATCAGTAGACCAAACTCGACGCGCCGCAGTTGGATCATACCATGGCTCCTCAGGACGTTCCCCTTTAGCTGCTTTTAGTCGATCAGCATGTACCAAGGACTTCAATGGTTCACCTGCGAGTGTTTGTAATTTATATGTGCCATAATCAGGATGGGTGGCCACTACAATATAAGGCCCTTTGAATGTTTGGTTCCAGACCATAACGTCCCTCGTGCGTTAGCATGACCATATCACCAATTTCGAAACTGACTTTTTTGATAGCTTTATCCCATCGAATCTTGTCTTTTTCAGCCATGGCCTTCAGCTTGAACTCTGCCGCAGCGCGATGTTGACCTAAATCCGCCAATTCTCTAGAAGTAATATCTGCAACAGTACGAGGATCATCAAAAGTTGTGGAATCAATATAAGGTTGCAATGTATCACCTGGTAATCGAGGCTCGCGTCCATATGTCAGATAAAAAGGCGAGAAACCTGTGGTTGAATGTATCCTAACCCGACAAGCCCATAGAGCAGCATTGGAGGTCATACAGATACTCGCAATTGTTGTACAATTACTCGTACAGGTTCTGGGTTAGTGGATGACCTTAGGTATTTACTCATGGGCATATTTTTGGCTGCTGTGATGTTCTCTGGATATGTGTACCCATTTAAATGGCTATTTCCAATTTTTAAAACGGCTAGAAATATTTGGAATGCCGGAGACATATTGTATAACCACATTCGGGTGATTACCAAACGAGGTCTCAGATTTAATTTATACTAATAATACATAATATTTTATTTTACACTTCATAGGGAAATGCTTAACATTTTTTGTTTTTTAAGCTTTTAATATGACCAATAAATATATCAAAAAGTATTTAAATAATTACTATTACTAATTTCTAAAATAATTCTTTTTTTCATATTTTTATCATAAATTCTACTTTTTCCTTTATTTTCAATATTTTATTTTGTTTTTCTATTAAAACTATTTAATTTTATATATCAAGTAATAGATAATAAAAATATTAATTAAAAATATATAATAACAATAAAATTATATTTAAAATGTTTCTCATATGATGAATATAATGAAAATTTATTAGAAATAGATATTGTGAAGGAAGAAATAAAAAACTTAGAAAATAAAAATTTAATTTAGATAATAATTATCAGCATGATATAAATGTTAAAATTAATGGAATATATATTGAAAAATTTAATTTAGAAAATATATTTAAATTATAATTTAAGTTTTTTCATGATGGGTGCGATTTCATCAAGTATCATATTATTCTTATTATCTAATGTTTTTCTTTTTATACCTTTGTTTTTATCTTTATTATATGTCTTAAATTCATATACTTTTCTTAATCTTTTATTTGAACCATTTTTTTTCATGTAGATTTCATAACACCCATCTTTTTGCTTTATTTTGTATTCTGCTAAATCATATTTTTTCATATCTTTTATAATTATACTTCGTTTAATATTGTATTTATATTTATCATCTACAATAATATTAAATATTTCATCCATTTCTTTTTTATATTATTACTTTTTCAATTTTTTTTATTTTTTTATAATAGATATATTTAATCCCACTCATAATGTAATACCCAATTGTCTCTGATCTATTACATAATCATTGTGTCTTAAATAGGCTAGTTTACTGACTTAGTCAGGTCCTTGTAATAAGAATAATGAATATCAAATATGCATTTCACATTTATAACTATCAATATATTTTCTATCATATTTTTAATAAATATAAAAATTCAATTTTTTGCATTTTTTATGTAAATTAAAATTAATCCTTTAAAAACTTTTTCCATACGTTATACTCTCTATTTTTCTTACGCCATTGATATTCTTTTAAATACAATACTATATCTTTTTTATTTCTATTTCGTGGTATTATACTTTGCTTTAAGCCATTCCATGTGCCTTCAATTGTATTTGTATGCACACCTGTATTTGGATCTTTAAAATGCTTTGAATGATTTACAGTTAAATGTTTGTATCCTATATTTTTCAAGTTATTATACCCTTTCCATAAATCCGTATATATTGTTGTACCTTTTTTTACATATCTTTTTATAATTAAATCAATATTATCAACATTTCTTTCTTCAATGGGTAATAAAAACATTTTTTTGTTTTCATTTTTTATTTTATTTTTTAGCATACTTCTTTCGATACCACCAATTACCCAAGCACCTTCTACCTTATGCCCCTTATTATATTTTCTTTTTGCAATTTTACTTTCATCGATTTCTACAATTTTATTTCTACCTCCAATTTTAATATTTCTGTTACCTAACAATTGTTTATTTTTCAAGTATTTTCTGAATATTTTATTGTATGATGACACTGTATTTTTGCTAATTTGCAAACTTGATGCTATAAAGGAAGAAGGTGCTTTTCCAAGAAAAAGATATAATATGTGTAATTGAGTATTTAAAGGTAAAGTTAAATTATTAAAAATTGTTCCTTTCAATGGTGATATTGCTTTCCTACATTTATAATATCTACAAACATATAATTTTTTATTTAAGTTTAATTTAGTTTCATGTTCACATTTATTACACTTTATATGTTTATTAACGTAATCATTACTAATTAAATATAATAGTGCTTCTTTTTCATCGTCGAATATTTTTTTTAAAGATTTATATGGTTCTATAAACATCTGCAATTTTATTAAATCCTTTTTATTTTTAATTTTAATTTGTAAAAAAATTCAATTTTTTCATATAACAATAAAATTTGTGGTAGTAGGAGTTTCAATATGGACCTGAGAGTTCCTTTGGGATACATCCCCACATTCTATTGCACCCGGTCATCCACTAACCCAGAACCTGTACGAGTAATTGTACAACAATTGCGAGTATCTGTATGACCTCCTAAACAATTAATTGGTAAGTAATTCTTTAAAGGGAACCAAGGATGGATTAAGGTAGGAATAATCAAGAATGGACACAAGATTATAAACCAAGAGATAAAAACCCAAGAGAGTGATTTTTTTTTTATAAACCAAAAGTTGATTGTCTTTATTCGATTCTAATAAAATACTACTTATATATATACTAAATCTCTAAAGCTGAAATAATAATATCTAATTATCTAAATACCGTTCTAAACTGAGCCCTCTTTTTTTTTTTTTTTTTTTTTTGATCGCCTTGCATTATACTATCTTGAGAGGCTCCCGATCCATTGAACTCTTGAACTGTTCAATCGGAATTGACCTTGATAACGGATCAGCAAGATTCTCGATCCCAGCACGAAACACAATGTCAAATTCATAATCTAAAACCGCGGCTGCCCATCTCGATAACTTGTTGGATTGCTTTGGAGGTCTAAAAATGTATACCAAACTAGAATGATCCGTGATCAGGATAAACCTACGTCCTTTGAGATAATGCTTGAAGTAGGTAATACCCCATACCACTGCCAACGCTTCCAAATGATGGATATGATATCTAGCTTCTGCACCACGCAAACCTCTTGACGCATAAGCAACCACCCGTTCATTGGATCTAGTTTCACGATCATCCACCTGCGATAGTACCGCGCCTAACCCCAAATGAGAAGCATCCACAGAGAGTACTTGTACCTTCTCGCGATCCGGTAAAACCAAAATAGGTGCCGTACACAGAGCCTTCTTCAACTTTCTAAACGCCTCTTCTTGTTCATCACCCCAGACAAAGGGCACACCTTTACGAGTCAATTTCGTCAAACAAGCAACAATTGATCCGTACCCAGGCACATACTTGCGAAAGAAACCAGTTAGACCAAGCCAGCTCTTTACTGCTGCTACATCAGTACAAGACGGAAAATTCTTGATCTTTTCAATGTTACGTTCACCAGGAGTAGTACCTTGTCTGCCGATTTGATGGCCTAAGTATTCAACTGAGTCTTGTGCAAAGAAACACTTCTTCCGCTTCAACTTCAAATTGTATTTCTCGCAAGCCTTGAACATCAACTCCAAATGTTCCTTGTGTTCTTCCAAGGTTCTTGAGAACACCAACACATCATCCAGAAACACCAATATGAACTTGCCAATATACTCAGAGAAAATGCTTGACATTACCCTTTGATATTCCGAGCAACCCACGGAAATCCCCATCGGTAGAACCTTAAAACGAAAGCAACCACGTTTAGTAACGAACCCAGTAATTTCCGCTGATTCTTCATCTTCTAAAGCCAATTGATGGTAACCACTGGTGCAATCACAAGAAGTGTAAAACCGAGCATTTGCCGTAGCTTCCGTCAATTCAGAAATGGTGCAAGTCGGGAAATTGGTTTGTACAATCATCGCATTAGCCTTACTGTAGTGGACATAACTACTTGTAGTGGACATAACTACTTTACATAGAATAGTAATAGAAGTGGCCTGAATAGTTAACTTGTGTAATAGTGACTAGTTATATTTACTATATGTAACCACCACCCAGCCTATTAATAACAGAAGGCGGGCAGTGGTAGAATAAATCTCTCTCTTGTTTTCTGTCTCGTTAATTAAACACGTACCTAACTAATTACGAACATCTCAGGAAACATCTCACTTACGATAGTCAACTACCGCGCGTTTCGTATTGTGCTGAACTAAGAAGAACATTTATATATATAATTAAATATATTTATTTTTATATATGTATAATTTATTATAAATTATTATTTTTTTTGGAATATAAATCAAATTATAAATATTTTATTATTAATATAATGCCAAGTAACCAACATTTTATTTATGGATAAAAAAGCAACATTATATTTATGCTATTTTTTTTATTAAAGTTGAAATCAGAAAGTAATTCTAAATGTTTCTCTAAGATCTCGCACATTGTTGTAAACGCTCATAATTATATTAATAAGAGAATACTGTACAGATAGAAAATCGTATAGATATCCTTATATATAGCTGCAGAAGTGTATAAAGCATTATTACCAAGAACCAGAATGTAAATGACTGTATTTGATTATGTTAAAATATCTTTATTTATATATCACTCTGAGCAAGTAGACGCTAATTGATAAATACTATCTCTCACACCAAATATTACATTCAATACTATTACCTTTGGATATAATGATCCCGACACTCCTCGCCGCTAATCTTGGTCCGCTCATTTGGTTATTATCCCTGGTCTTCTTTATACGCAGTCCAACCTTGTTCCTGGCAAATCGTAATATGAATTTAGAATCAAGTGCCGATCGAGAAAAAAGTATATAAGAGATGCGTTTTATCACCTTTTGACCAGTTAATCAATTCTTGATCTATAATAAAAACTACCCACAGTTTTAAAAGTATTTCTATCTTTCCAAATCTCCATCTACCACCTTTACAACACACATAATAAGTTCCGTCTTAAAACATAATCATCATCATAATGTACTCCATTAACAAATATATCTCAGCAACCGTCTTGTACAAACAATATAATTCTGCATCCGAGGTCTTTGTATATACTACTAATTATATACCCGACAATAATATATATAGAGCCTGATTTATATCTAAAGAAGTTCAGTTAACTAAGAATCATCTTTTACCTTTCTACACAATAAACCATTAGAAGGATTTTAATTGTATTCTTATAACGTTTTTATATATTTTTTATAACACGTACCATCCTTCTTAGGCACAAGGAAACAAGGGCTAGTCCAAACACCACTCGATGGTTCAATTAACCCCAACTCCAGCATTTCATCCAAATAGGCATTCATGATGTCTTCATCTTCCCAGGATAACCTAAATGGTCTTGTCCTAACCGGCACCGCACCATCCTTAAGAGTCACCTTCATAGAAAAACCCTTGATTGTAGTCAAACCAGACACTTCAGAAAAACAATGCTTGTATTTTTCTACCACATTGACCAATTCAGTAGGAACACCATCCGTAATGTTATCCGCATTAAAAGAGGCTTCTTCAACTACTTCATCCTTTTCCCGGCCATCTGGAATCAAACTTTCCTCCAAGGTTTCAGTATATTTTTGGCTAACCTCAACCGTGCAGATCCGCTTTTTCTTCACAGATAGATCGGTAACTGTTGGTCTATGCGTCGTGTAACCCTGCAGTTTAACCATACCCTTGGTAGATGGTATCCTGATAGATGAATCTACCAAATTCAGTTCTATCCCGTAAGCCTGGAACCATGGTACACCCAATAAACATAGATTATCGTCACCACCTTCTTGTAGACACATATGTTCAGGTCTTAATTTTCCAGCCACCCTTATAGGAACATCCATGACAATATCACTCTTAGCATTCGCCTTCTTGTTGTCGAATCCCACCAAGTTCAAACTATCACCATTCGGGACCAAACCCAAAGAATCAGCTAATTTCTTTCTTGCTCAAGACAGATATAGATGCACCACTATCGAAACATGCCACTACAGGTTTGCCGCATATTTCTACTAGGATGTATCCCAAAGGAACTCTCAGGTCCATATTGAAACTCCTACTACCACAAATTTTATTGTTATATGAAAAAATTGAATTTTTTTTACAAATTAAAATTAAAAATAAAAGGATTTAATAAAATTGCAGATGTTTATAGAACCATATAAATCTTTAAAAAAAATATTCGACGATGAAAAAGAAGCACTATTATATTTAATTAGTAATGATTACGTTAATAAACATATAAAGTGTAATAAATGTGAACATGAAACTAAATTAAACTTAAATAAAAAATTATATGTTTGTAGATATTATAAATGTAGGAAAGCAATATCACCATTGAAAGGAACAATTTTTAATAATTTAACTTTACCTTTAAATACTCAATTACACATATTATATCTTTTTCTTGGAAAAGCACCTTCTTCCTTTATAGCATCAAGTTTGCAAATTAGCAAAAATACAGTGTCATCATACAATAAAATATTCAGAAAATACTTGAAAAATAAACAATTGTTAGGTAACAGAAATATTAAAATTGGAGGTAGAAATAAAATTGTAGAAATCGATGAAAGTAAAATTGCAAAAAGAAAATATAATAAGGGGCATAAGGTAGAAGGTGCTTGGGTAATTGGTGGTATCGAAAGAAGTATGCTAAAAAATAAAATAAAAAATGAAAACAAAAAAATGTTTTTATTACCCATTGAAGAAAGAAATGTTGATAATATTGATTTAATTATAAAAAGATATGTAAAAAAAGGTACAACAATATATACGGATTTATGGAAAGGGTATAATAACTTGAAAAATATAGGATACAAACATTTAACTGTAAATCATTCAAAGCATTTTAAAGATCCAAATACAGGTGTGCATACAAATACAATTGAAGGCACATGGAATGGCTTAAAGCAAAGTATAATACCACGAAATAGAAATAAAAAAGATATAGTATTGTATTTAAAAGAATATCAATGGCGTAAGAAAAATAGAGAGTATAACGTATGGAAAAAGTTTTTAAAGGATTAATTTTAATTTACATAAAAAATGCAAAAAATTGAATTTTTATATTTATTAAAAATATGATAGAAAATATATTGATAGTTATAAATGTGAAATGCATATTTGATATTCATTATTCTTATTACAAGGACCTGACTAAGTCAGTAAACTAGCCTATTTAAGACACAATGATTATGTAATAGATCAGAGACAATTGGGTATTACATTATGAGTGGGATTAAATATATCTATTATAAAAAAATAAAAAAAATTGAAAAAGTAATAATATAAAAAGAAATGGATGAAATATTTAATATTATTGTAGATGATAAATATAAATACAATATTAAACGAAGTATAATTATAAAAGATATGAAAAAATATGATTTAGCAGAATACAAAATAAAGCAAAAAGATGGGTGTTATGAAATCTACATGAAAAAAAATGGTTCAAATAAAAGATTAAGAAAAGTATATGAATTTAAGACATATAATAAAGATAAAAACAAAGGTATAAAAAGAAAAACATTAGATAATAAGAATAATATGATACTTGATGAAATCGCACCCATCATGAAAAAACTTAAATTATAATTTAAATATATTTTCTAAATTAAATTTTTCAATATATATTCCATTAATTTTAACATTTATATCATGCTGATAATTATTATCTAAATTAAATTTTTATTTTCTAAGTTTTTTATTTCTTCCTTCACAATATCTATTTCTAATAAATTTTCATTATATTCATCATATGAGAAACATTTTAAATATAATTTTATTGTTATTATATATTTTTAATTAATATTTTTATTATCTATTACTTGATATATAAAATTAAATAGTTTTAATAGAAAAACAAAATAAAATATTGAAAATAAAGGAAAAAGTAGAATTTATGATAAAAATATGAAAAAAAGAATTATTTTAGAAATTAGTAATAGTAATTATTTAAATACTTTTTGATATATTTATTGGTCATATTAAAAGCTTAAAAAACAAAAAATGTTAAGCATTTCCCTATGAAGTGTAAAATAAAATATTATGTATTATTAGTATAAATTAAATCTGAGACCTCGTTTGGTAATCACCCTTCTACTACACCGCGCATCGGCGAACTGATCTTCATACGATTCAAATTATAGGGATAACGATAGACTGATTCAGTATCACTAAATTCCAAATCACTGTCATCCGAATAATCTGAAATTGAATCCAGATCGCTTGACTGATCAGATTCATAACTAGAAGCATCACCATCCATCAAATCGTAAGATTCCTCGTGCTCAACCGCGTTGACTAACATAGGATCGTCAATCGCACCACTAGCAATAACCGCCAAATGCCTTTTAGATCGCTTGGGCCTTTGTATACGAAGATCCCTCAAACCATCGTTCATATCGCGAGCAGCATCCTTATCGATTGCGATCCAATCCAACATAGAAAGACCAGAATCCAACTTGCTTAACTTGTCCCATACGTCTAACCTTGACGTCTTGACCGGTAACCTTCTTGCTTTTGTTCTTTTCCTCTTGGTAACTCCTCAGCAGAATCAATTACCATCGGGTTAGAATCTTGAACAATTGGAGGCGCAGGCAAAATTGGTATTGGATTGGCACGGTTCACTTCTTTCCCTTTGTCACGTCTTCGTTTAGCTGGAGGACTGGTTGTTTGATTAATATTGTTAGGCACCACAATATCAACTGCTTCGCTACCAGTGCGTTTAACCCCAAACACCTCCTTTGTAATAAGACCTTCATCAAAAGAATCAATAACCGTATCGACCAAGTTAACACCTTGCTTGCTTGACCCCATCATAAATTTTCGAGGATTTTCACTTGTTTTACGAGTACCAGCCACCTCTAATGCTGATACTCCTTGCCTTTTCCCTGCTCGATAGGAATAGCATTACTACCAGTACCCATAGTAGCGCCCGCCTTGCTCTTAGCCAAATATTCAGGACAGTCATACTTCTTATGACCCTCTTTGTCACAGAAAAAGCACACAAAACGACGAGAACCAGAAGCTACAGGCACGCTAGCGTTGTTGACCGGGGCAGAATAACCATTATTAGCAATCGATCCATTGCTCAATTTAACCAGGTTAATACTAAGTTTCTCCAACTTATCCACCAAAGAAAACATGCTTGATACTGCAGATGCTTCAGAATCACCAGAACTGAATTGCTTTTCAGCTCTAATTTCACCATTTACACCACCAGAATACCCAAGAGAACCATATTTAAGCAAACTCTTCTCAATTTGCTTAGCCTTATCCATGGCGTCTTGAAATTTTAACGGGGTACCATCTTTTTCCACCTCAAAAGCGATATTCGGCTTGATGGCATTCAAAAACGTACGAACCTGGAAGCTTTCACTCTTATTATCCAAACAGTGGAATAATTCTTGCATCTTAAGAGCTACGTCGTCAATAGTGACAAATTCTTGACCCTGCTTCAAACTATGAAGCTGTTGCCACCATTTGTCCTCCTGATCAGCCAGATAATGCTTCTTGAAAGCAGCAACCCAAGCATCCTGTTGTAAAGGTGGTAGATAGAGATTTGGAAAGATAGAAATACTTTTAAAACTGTGGATAGTTTTTATTATAGGAGAACATGTTTGTGCATTTAAGCATAAAAATTTAACAATTTACATAGATTTCATGAATTATATAAATGTTAGGGTTAATTTTAAAATCACGTGATTGTTAAAATGCCCCTAAATTTATGAATTTCATTTTTTTCAGCTTTTTTTTAGAATACCAAGACATTTTTAGAAATCACATGATATGATAGCTATAAAACATACTATATAACAACAATGTCATCCAATTAATATATGTATAAAAACTAGATTACTCTTATATTTCCAATTTTAATTTATTTAACATAAATTGAAAAACATACATTAAAATAAATATGCCTGTAATAACATTAACAGAATATGATAAAAATGCTTTTTTAATAGAGAAATTTAAGGATGACAAATACAATGTATTGTATAATGGTCATAATTTCATAATTGATACAAAGATTGCATTTGAAGATAGTCAATTATGGATTGAAAAAAAACCATATAAAATAAAGATAGATTTAGACATTACTAGTAATGAACATATTGATTTTGAAAGTTTTATAAATGTTTTAATAAATGAAATAAATATGTATTGTAGAAGAAATAAAATTATGAATGTAGAATTATTAAATCCTTTAATAGAATCGAATTCAAAAGAAAATACAAAAATTATGTATTTGGTATTAACTAATATATCCAAATTTAAAAATATAGAAAATAATCAAAATTTAAGTATTGATGATATTAAAAATAAATGTTTTTCTATTTATCCATCATTATTTTCACCATCTATAAATATTAGTAATGGTAAGATATATATAAATTTTACAATTAAAACAGGTTTTATTAAAATAAATAACGAGATAAAAGATGAGGATATAAATTATGATGATGCTATTAATATATTTAATAAATTAAATATTAAATAAAGTCAATATATATTTTAATATAAATAATTTTTTGAATCCTTTTATTTAATTAATAATAAAATACGAGACTCTTAATATAATACATCCCTATCCATTAAACATATAATGATAGTAAAATGAATTAGTATGTTTTATAGCTATCATATCATGTGATTTCTAAAAATGTCTTGGTATTCTAAAAAAAAGCTGAAAAAAATGAAATTCATAAATTTAGGGGCATTTTAACAATCACGTGATTTTAAAATTAACCCTAACATTTATATAATTCATGAAATCTATGTAAATTGTTAAATTTTTATGCTTAAATGCACAAACATGTTCTCCTTAATAAGTATTACAGTAAATTTGACTGTTATTATTATAAGGAAAATATACATGCTATTCATATACCTATGTATCTTTAAAAAATATTCGTAAAATTTATAATCATATATATATATATAAAACAAAAAAAAATTACAAAATCTTTTTTATTTTTTAAGTCATGTGACATCATGATACGTATCCCTTAAGTTTAAAGGTTATCTAACCCAGCATGATATTCATCAATTATTTCTCTATCATTAAATGCTAAAATGAAATAAAAATTGAAAAAAACATATATAAAAAACATAAAATGGATAAACTTATATACGAAGAATTAAATAAAATAAAACATAGTTACTGGAATTTTTTAGATGAGGAATGGAAAATAAAAGAAGATGAGTATAAACATAGAACAGAACTAAAAGATGTAAAAAATATTGAAGAAATTAAGGTTGAATTACAAAACAAATTAGGCATAATACCTATATTTTTCTTTTTAAATAATATATTTGTAAATTATAAATATAAAACTCCATATAGAGATATTGAAAAAGGATTACTAATAATATATCACTTAATTACAGGTAAAAGCATAAGAGAAATGAATGATTACATACCCTATTCATCATTTCATGAAATATATAAAGTTTCTGGGATGTAAACTTAAATGAGCTACATAAAACATGTAATAAACTATTAGAAAATATGTTTAGCACAATTTTATTAAGAATATATTATGCTAATAGACTTAATCCTGAGCATTTTAAGCATGTTACTTTACTTTTGGATGGACATGATAGTAGAGTTAACTATACAGATTTGAAAATTAAAAGTAAAGATATGTATTCATATAAATTTAAAAAATCAGGATTTAGAACCCAAGTAATAATTGATGTTAATGAAATAGCTATTTATGTATCAGATAGTTTACCATGTAAAAAATATAATGATGGTAAAATGTTTTTAGCAATGAAACTAGAAAATAAATTAAATGAAAATGATTGTATAGCAGTTGATGGAGGTTATAATTTATTTATAGAAGACTTCTTAGAGAATTGTAGTAAATATGGAAATGATAAAATCAATAACGATAATTTTATATTTCCATTTAGAAAAAAAAAAGGAATTAAGTTAAGTGATAATGAAATTGAATTCAATAATACTTTTGGAAGTTTTAGAAGCATCATTGAAAATAAATTTGGACGATTAGGTGATAAATTCCAAAGATTTGATAATAGTAATAAAGTTCTTAAAATTGATAATATAAGAATATATAATTTACAGTTAAAAATGGCATTATTATTAAGTAACATCCAAAAATTTGTTGAGCTTCAAAATATTCCAATTAAAGATTATTATGGATTATGGATACAAGATAAATTTAATTATCCAAGTAACAAAAATCATAATGAAGATGCATTTACTGAAACTTTTGAATATTGTAGAGTCATTAATATGAGAAATAAACAAAACTCATTTATTAATGATATGCTAAATAAAAGTGAAATGATAATTGACGAAAATATAGAATACATAGAAAATGATTCATATGAAATAGAAAAAATATTAAATCATAGAAAATATAAAAAAAGAACAAAATATTTTATTAAATGGAAAAATTATGATGATAGCTACAATAGTTGGATATGGGAAGACGCATTTAATGATAGAGAAATAATTGATGAATATCATGCTGGGTTAGATAACCTTTAAACTTAAGGGATACGTATCATGATGTCACATGACTTAAAAAATAAAAAGATTTTGTAATTTTTTTTTGTTTTATATATATATATATGATTATAAATTTTACGAATATTTTTTAAAGATACATAGGTATATGAATAGCATGTATATTTTCCATAGATCAAGAATTGATTCACTGGTCAAAAGGTGATAAAACGCATCTCTTATATACTTTTTCACGATCGGTACTTGATTCTAAATTCATATTACGATTTGCCAGGAACAAGGTTGGACTGCGTATAAAGAAGACCAGGGATAATAACCAAATGAGCGGACCAAGATTAGCGGCGAGGAGTGTCGGGATCAATATATTCAAAGGTAATAGTATTGGATGTAATATTTGGTGTGAGAGATAGTATTTATCAATTAGCGTCTACTTGCTCAGGGTGATATATAAATAAAGATATTTTAACATAATCAAATACAGTCATTTACATTCTGGTTCTTGGTAATAATGCTTTATACACTTCTGCAGCTATATATAAGGATATCTATACGATTTTCTATCTGTACAGTATTCTCTTATTAATATAATCATGAGCGTTTACAACACATCCCAAGTCTTCGCCTTCGAACCAATTACGTTCCACCAAGTCTCGGCCTTCCCAGTGAGATGATCACCCACGATGAACAGAATTTCTTCATCGCTAAGTTTGGCAGTCTTACGCAAACGATCCATGCGATTCAACCAGACTACCGCACCATTGGCTTCACCTTCGCCAGAGAAATTCTTGGGTTCATTCATTAAACGCATACCCATACGTTTGGAAGCAGATTCACTTGACATGAAAAGATAATCACTAAAACTTGTATAGTACGCCATAATTAATACACTTTCCACTTTAGCCGCACCAACTGATAATGTGGGGTTTTGCTCTTTATGTTTACCTTGTATGAAAAATAAATGAAAGGATAAACACGTATATAAACAATAATGATACTAGACTGAAAGATATATCAATTGAATATATAGAACAAAAGTGTAATAAAAATTAGGTGTAAGCTTCAAAAGACAGTGAAGGATGTATATCAGAAAACTTGATGAAAGTGTGTAAAAAAGATATCAAAAAATCTTAATGTAAGAAAAGTTCTTCTTTTTTTTTATTCTTCCTTAAACTATCAACATTTTATATTTTTTCTACTGATTACTGTTGATACTCTTCTTTAACCTTGATCCATCGGACTTTTTGTAGGGAAAGGGCCCAGAGCGGGAAAGTCCAAACTAAACATAACTAAAAAAATGTTATGTCAAAATTGACCCCTATTCTCACCCCGAACACAGACCATCCGATTGGTTAAAGAGAGCTCGACCTATATACTCCGAACCAAAATGCTGATTGGCTAAACTTGTTTCCATTGTATCTTGGGAACCAAGCGTCACCAGAACTCCAAACAAAAACGCACTATGGCGAAAAAATTGGTTACTAGCTGCCAATAAAGGCATATTTTATGCCAATTAGTGGCTAAAATTATGCCAATAGAGGCAGATTTTATGCCAATTTGTTATATTAGCCAATGAAAATTGAGGAAAATTTTTTTTTTCTAAGTTTTGACGCCAAAAAACTGAAAGACTTTTCTTGGAATTGGCAGGTACCTGCCAATAATGGCTGAAAATATGCCAATAAAGTGAAATTTCAGCTAGTACTGTTACTTATAAGGGAGACCTGGCTATTTTTTTTATTTAAAGTCTTTTAAAGCGTATTTGTACTGTTAGATTAATTACTAACACCATACCCTCTTATATATTGTGCAAAATAAGCAGATAAAAAAAAACGTTGTTATTAAAATGTAAACTTGGTGATATAAGAGTTGTTTAAACTTTACAGATAATTATTCATAAATATAATGTATATTGGCTTTTTTGAGTCTAAGTTAAAATTTTGGTAGATTGAGAAGCTTTTTTTGAATATATAATGTTAATCAGATGTGATGTTTGACTGGAATCAGGCTAGAGTTAAGATTTAAAGGTCTAATTATAATGAAATGGCACGGATTACTACAATTTAATGAAATCTCTGCTTGAAGCTTTAATTTAAACAAGATCTGGTAGACATAATAACTTATTCTAAACATGTTCAAGAGATTAAATGCGACATTAACCTCAGAATTGTCGAGGAATCATACGGAAATATTTTATTGTATTGGCAAAGGTCAAAATTTCTGAGGTGTAAAAGAGGTTTTATTTCGTATTTTTATTTACGAAGTCTTTTTCTTATACTTTTTATTTTTTTTATTTTATTTTTTTTACAAACGATTTAAAGCACCAGCACTGCTATGAAGTTCATGCTTAAAGATATGATGAGAAATAACCTTGTACTTTCTACTATTGCTAGAACTGCAACGTACAAGGCCAACGCTAGCAACAATATCTTCAAAACGACACACAGCATATGCGTGGGCATTTTCATGGTTCAATTCCACCATTGGTATCGATTTATCGTAGTCAGTAGTGGAATTACTTCTTGCAACATCAACTAACACCAAGTATTGAATCTTGTTGTTGAATTCATGTTCAAAAAAGAAAACAATAGAACCAACAAACCAGTTGTCGCGAACATTGTTTCTATGGCTACAAATAAAGCAAGTTAGTAAAGTTTCTTTATGAATGATAAAATCAGTTTGCTTTTACTTACAGATAGCTAGCAGTAAACATAATGTAGTTATTTCCTCGGCGGCGCTCACTTATGTAATTCTTGTACAGTGTCGAAGTGTACACGTTATTATATGCCCAAGCTCGGCCAGCGATGTAAATGGAATCAAACGAATCAATTCCTACAATACTTGCGCCATTCACCTCGGTTCGACGATAGTATTTCAGCAAAGCCTTTAAAAAAAAGCGACAATCAACGCCAGCAGGCAACGACGTAACCAGACAATCTTGAAAGGGTTCCCATAGTTGGGGATCACCAGCTTCACCAGAAGGATTGTTCTTGTAAGAATTCTCGGCATATGAACGAGGCGTTAACAAGTCAAGTTCGGTTTGGACACTCCAAGACTGACTGTTGATATGATTACGGGTTGTAAGCCTCTCCAAGATATTACCAGCATTGGCACCAGCGTTGACTTTTGACTTTATAAGCTTTTTGTACTTGCCAATGCTTCTTTCCATTGAACGCGCTGAGTAGGCTCTCAATACGCCCTGTTGCTTAATCATATAGACAATGTGTGAAAGATAATGTTGCACTGGTTTTAGGATACCAGGATGGATGCGCTTTGCGTCGATTTCTCGCAACAAAAAGCTGTTCCATTGTTTTATATTACTTTAAAGAACATGTAAGTGAGGTTATTTTCATACAATGCAAGATATTAGTTTGCTCACCTTTCTATCATTGCAAGGTCCTCATGATCAAGCTCCCACTTTAATGATAATGCAGCAGCTTTTGTTAACGCCAAAAGTGGCTTTTTGGATCGTTCTTGATTTAGTGCCGGGACAAACAAAGTTGGAACCATGTACAAAAGGATATCAACCCAGTCAACTGCTCGCTTTCCGCCGCTTTTGATAATGGGATTCTCCCATTTAGATGCAAACGTCGTTGGAACAGTTACCCTCGAAGCTTCAATAAGTTTACCAATGGTCATCAAGGATTCCTTTGGTATGTTAAAGGTGTACGGCCACTGCTTTTCAGATGTATAACCTTCACGCTCAAGTTCTTCATCGGTTGGCTTGTATTTGGTGTTGATGGCCTTATTATAATCTTTTCCCATGGTGACAGTCAGCATCTCGAACACATGTTTGGCAATACCTTGACCGATAAGATGCATTTCATCCAAACCAAAATACGTCGATCCCGTAAAGGAAGGTAATTTTGCAAATGGTGTTGGAGTCTTGATGTTATAATGCTATGAAAAGGTAAAAGTGAAGTACTCAGTTGTTGTTGATAAAAGGAATAACATTGTTTTCTTTGTCAGTGATACTTACAGCGATGGCATTTGGATTCTTAAAGTCGTTAGTGTTTCGGATCTCGTCTTCAATAGTTAAAAAGCAAGTGTGATGATCATGACGCTGGGTTTTGATACGACAAATTCGACAACCAAAGGTAGCCATGTGTCCATCATGGTGTGCCAATTCAGCAGCTGCAGGGAGATCACCAGTAGCCATCACCAAATGTACACGAGCGTGACAGATATCGATACCATCTTTTTGAACAAGCAAACCTTTGGTGGACAGATTATTAAACTCGTCAATAATAGGTTGAAGGAAAGTATCAATATATTTTGGATTGTTTGGTCCAGGAAGAATAGCTAACTGAAGCATATACTCGTCTTGGTAGCGGTACTCGGGAGGGATGTTAAAGTTAAGAAGATGTACAATAGTCAACTTGTCACCTGTATTGCCCTTACTTGTCCGAAAACCATCAACAAACAGAGCCATGGCTACATCATCTTCACCAGTGAAAATTCTTTCATGACCTTGTGAAAATACCTTATAAGCAGCACCATCAAAATAATCTTTGTAAACACCATCAATTGATTCATAATTATGACGATATCTCATCATATTTCTGATCTTGGTATTTCCAAGCATTTTGGCAACCTGCTCACCAACTGACAGCATCTTCATATGGCGGCGAGGTTTACCATCATCATCAAAACGACTTTCTTTACATATAGGATTTTTACAGAAAGCTGTCTCGATATCATCATCAGCAAAAAGCATGCAACCATTAACACAAACTTGTCGAAGTTTGGTCTCGATGCTAGTTTTCTTTTTGAGTACGTGATCCAATGTGTCAGGAAACATGACAGTAGATGGAATATGACCTGTACGTAAAAAAGAAAGTTTTGATCAGCCTATGTTTCGTTCTAATCATGTCAAACTAGATGCTTACCCATTGGATGAGTTATGCGGTCTTGGTCGTTGTTCTTGATTATAGTACGGATCAAATATACAAGTTCTCTTTGAGCCTCACGAGAAATGCTGAATGTATCGCAGATATCTTTGAACTGGATACTATTTAATTCAGTGCTGGTAAACGCGTTTTCATCAGTGGATCTGACATTATGGATAATAGGAGTACCACCATCCTCTACTTGTTCCATTGGAATGGGTCCAAGGTCCATTGAAGTAGGTTCTATAAAGATGATGAATTAGTGAAACATACATGGTTCAAGGTTATTAATTTACCAATGGTTGCTTCTTGGGCTCGGTTAACGCTTTTCTTGTGGTCACGATAATATTGATAATGGTTGCATCTCTGCTTGATAGTTCTAAATGTTCTTACACAACTATCGCATTTGTACTTGTTTTGGTTTCTAACGGCTGGCATTTTGAAGTATGTATGTTTATATGGATAATAATTAAAAGGTATTATATGTGATATATGGATAACCTTTTATATTTTTTCTTATGACATTGAATTCACAACTTCTATGACTATATTTTATTCTTTGGGATGCTTCCAACAACACTATTTCCTCAAAAGTATCGATCAAAACATATAGCACATTGTCTTTGTAACTTGAATTAGTAGGTTCTATTCTTTTAGACACTTATAACAATAGGTTATCTCCTCAAAAGGGTCGATCAAAATACTATGACGTACTAGTTTTATGAAGGTGAAGTACAGTTCTATATATATATATATATCTTGACATATGTATTATTATATGTTCTCTTTTTATTCTAAAAAGTCTTATTTTATTTAAACAATGCCTAACAACAACGATGCTATTATGCAAGCGCTCGCTAAGATGCAACAAGATATTCTGGGCACCCGCCAAATGCTTCAAGATTTGATCCATATCTTGGCTCCTGTCTTTCCAAGCGAAAGAGTAGCACAATCTTCAAGTGAACAAATGGAACAAGCTCTCGTCCAAGGTATATTCATTTTTGATGCTTTTGGTTGATACTGTAATTAACACTTCTATACAGCGAGAAATGAAGCGATTGCCAATGTCGCTAATCCCAATTTGAGAAGCAGAAGATGCATTGAAAAGGTACCTGAGGAAGCAAAGGAAGGCTTTATTCCTACCAAGAAGAATGCCACTCCTCACGCTGCCAAACGTCTCAAATCTCTTGTCAGGCTACTGGAAGAACGAAAGCGGAACACAACCGTAACTGACGTGGAGGTCAATGATCTGTATAATCAGTTGCGCATGACAGCAAGAGATGTCGTGCAGACAATGATTAAGGAATTGAAAAAGACTAGTGAATACGTTGACGGTATGTCGTTTAAAGATATCGCCAAAATTGATACTAGCATTCAAGAACGCTATTGTCTTATCTTGGAAAAGAAGGCTTTGGATGAGAATCATATCGATTTGCATTTATGCAAAGAAATGTGGGGTGCAAAGCTTTTGATTACTGCAGTATTGAAAAACAAGAACAACGGTTTAAAGAGTAAAGCTTCCATCTCTACCGCTTCTATGTCTGCCTCTGGTTTAACAGGTAATGTATTTTATCACAACGAAGCTGAAAGAAGTGATGTTTCTATTGATTTAGAAAATGAATCTGAGTTCAGGTATGGGACATTTGCAATTTATTGCTCAACAGCCTTTTTATTCACATATTTTTTTTATATATATAAACAGTGTGTTAAATCAGCATTGCTTTGCTTCTGCGGTTCAAGTACGAGAATCTCCTTTTGCTGGCGATTGCAGTAATTCTGCTGCTCGTATTCGAGAATTAGCTGCATCAGCATCCAATTACTCTTCTCGCCCTGCTAAAGGAAGAAAACGTATGATGGCTGTTGATAGTGAAGAAGAGCGCACTGTTTTTAGCGATGATGACGAAGAAGTTGAATCGCCTCAAATTTCACGCCAAAAGAAAGGCAAAGCTGCTTCCAGATCTAGTTAAAAGAAAACAATAAAAGTCTACTTTAGTCCTTTTTAATTGGCTGAATGCCAATGACGCGTCCATTTTAGCCTTTGAGTGTTGTAGTTTTTTCGTCATGTTTTCACTTTTTTATTTCTTTTCATTTCTTTTATTTAAACAAGTATACTAATGAACTCGATAGCCTACCTAAAAAGCAGCAGCATATATTTGTCTTTTGTCTTTTCTTTCAGTAAAGGCCCCCTTTTACGACGCTTTGGTGTGTATGCTTTCTTTTTTTTTAAGTGTATATTATTCATTTTTGATAGAATTGTATTGTTTCTAATGGTTAGCTTTATTTTTTAGTAGTAGTTCTTCTTAGCTCTGTCTCTTTTTCTGTATTTATGGCTACCTAGGCTCAGCATACTTCATTTCTTGATATATTTGCTTAAGGTATTGTTTTCATGTTTTAGAATGACGAACATTATTGTTTTCTAACGTGTTTTCTTTTTTAGAGGCTGCATTTGTTTGACTTTGGTATGTTTCTTTTTACAATTCATTGCTCGCTGAATTACTCATTGTTATTTTCTTTCTTTCTTTCTTTTACATATATAGGATCAACTTTGCCTTGTTATTTTCTAAATGTACTATTGTCGCGTAGTATATTACGTACGCGTTGCTATGCGACGCAAGCTCCACAGGTATGTATTACTACATTGTTAAAGTATATACTTTAGGCTTTATTAGTCTAACCATCTTCCTTTTTGAATAGTTGTAGCAGTAGATGATTGAGTAATTTGTTCGTTTGATTGGTTTAAGGTTAGTTTTATCAAAGATTTATAAGTTATCCTTCATAATAATGACTAATATAACCGGTGTTTAGTTGCTTTTGTCACTTTGTCTTTTATTTTTCTGTATGAATGACTACTCTTGTGCGTTTATTAAAGGACTGGTAACGGTAAGTTGATTGCTATGTTGATATTTTTCCTGGATATATATTACTATATAGCAGGTATATTTTACCTTTATATATGCTTTATACTATATATTTTATACTATACTATTTGATCTAATGAAAGAAAAAGTAATAAAATCAATATTATTATTAAAATATAATTATTTTCATAAACGTATATACGTATATTTCAATTCATTAATGGTACCATTTGGCAGACTGAAAATGAGAGTATTGGCTACTAATATGCCCATAATGGCATATTTTCTGCCAGTTTCCTTGGCTACTAATATGCTCTTATTGGCATATTTTCTGCCAGTTTCCTTGGCTATTAATATGCCTTTATTGGCTATTTGAAAATTTTTTACTGCATTAAAACAGCCAAGGCATTATAAGTAAAAATTGGCAGTTTACCTGCCCATTTTGGCATATTAGCAGCCAATTTTTTCGCCATAGTGAACGACACAACTTCTTTTACACTTGCCTACGCGTTCAACTCCTTTCCTTGCTACTTTACATAACAACAACCCCTTCAAAACTGCTTGCTTCTGAACGAGCGAGAACAGCATAACAGTAAATTCAACACATAACAAAATAACAGCGCGGGTATAGCTCAGCTGGGAGAGCGTTAGACTGAAGATCTAAAGGTCAGGTGTTCGATCCACTTTAGCCGCATTTTTATTATTTTTGTACATAATTGTTGTCAGGTACACAGATTTGTGCGTTACCTTTTAATTAGTATTGTGTCGTGAGCAGAGATGTATATTTTAGTGTTGTAATGGACATAACTACTTTACATAGAATAGTAATAGAAGTGTACCTGAATAGTTAACTTGTGTAATCGTGACTAGTTATATTTACTCTATGTAACCACAACTACCCAGCCTATTAATAACAGAAGGCTGGCAGTGTGTTATATCCGGTGCTAAAGACGAAGGATATAATTTAAAATATGTTATATCCGGTGCTAAAGACGAAGGATATAATTTAAAATACAATAATAAAAGAATAGACAGTAAATGGAATCAGCTATCCTGATAGTAAAAGTTATTCTAATCTTTATTCACAATTCAAAATCAAGTCTTCTTTATATACATTTCATCAGAGCTTAATAGTGTAGCATTCAATATCTATCAGCACGCATGGCCGTACAACGGAGTCCAATCCCAGCAGCCACTAATAAGCCTTTCAACCACGCATTGTTGTAATTGTATAACCCACGCGTTATTCGATATTCAGGTCTTATCTTGAGATACACTCGATACTACTCGATAGTATGATGCCGCGTGTTTCTTGTAAGGATTATTGGCTAATAGTTCTAAGGATGACACATCGCTTGTATTTATGCAGGCCTCGTTAATCTGATTGGGTTATCAGATAGAGTCCGTGTATGACATAAATGAACAGTTGATTCCTTACTATTATGTCGATGCAAAATAGTAGGTGGAATACAACATTGAAGTTCGGATTTAACTTGATATTATAGACGATTGAGTTAGTCAAAGACTGCGCTCATGGAGTTAACAAGGATTTATAGTAACCCATTCTAGTACGACTTTATATTCGGTGATAGATAGTTTATGAAGGTTAGTTGCACTTGCGGTAAAAATTGAATAAAAAGCGCGAGTGAATCAGTTAGAACCGTTTTATGGGGGTTTATTGATTCAAAGTGAGTTAAGTTTTTCTATCTAGCTTGTATCTCTTGTATTTATACTTCCAAAGAAATGGTCTCTTAGTAACAATCAAAGGTCTTTTTAATCTATGTTCATTCTTCATTAATTGTATTTTCAGCGGTGATTCAAAACTCCCTCTTTTGATGGATAGTTATTAAATGAATCCCGTCTTTTTAATATAATGTAGAATGTTATATGTGGATTTCACCACATTTACAACAAAGAGAAACATTTTAATTCACAAGATTTTTTTACAAAATAAAAAAAGAAAAAAAATGTTACAGTAGTTTTACTGGCCGGTGCACAAAACTTTTAATTGCTATTACTCCGTCAATTTTTAAATTTAACCAGATCAAGTAATATTGAGCTATAGCTCTAACATACTGCATGAAAATACTAAATGTTTAGGCTAGGGTTTATGTTACGTCATAGTGATAAAATGATGATAAACCGTTTTTTCAACTTTTAAAATTTGAGGGCTTTTCCGTTTTATGACGTAAATAGACCATAATCACTAATAATAATTCCGTTTATCTATTGATACTAATGAAACATTGTCTATGGCAACGGAAAATTATATAAAGAAGCCTATTCTGATTCGTTTCAGCCATTCTCCTTTCTTCTTTCTTGACCATACTTCGTTCTATATAATGAGGATTGTTCTAATATTCTAAAATTTTAAAAATAATAATAAGGTGAAATATCTCATGGTAATCAATATTTCATAATTTTTTTTTCTTCCAAAAAATTAATTAAAAAAAGCATGACTAAGTTTTTGGTAACTTAATCATAGGGAGGATAAATATAATAATTTTATTGTTTTTTAATTCCAAAAATTAACATTAAATCCAAATGTATATATAATTTCATATTTACAGTGCGGTAAAATTAAAATATAAAAGCAGGTAGTAAGTCGATTATAACTTGGTTATAGTTTATTCAACTTAAATGTGATTTTTTATTTCTAACTAGTTTTTCTAGCTTGTATTTATACTCGTTGAATTGTGACTGAAGGTTATTTACTTGTGTTCATATAAGAAGTATAAGAAGGACGTATCTCTGTTTAAGGACTGTATCACTGTATAAGGTAATCAATGATACTTTAGTATGTATGTGCTACAGCTAGGGCGCACAGGCCTCTAGTCTGTCTGTACTTCAATTATGTGGCTATTTCACCACATGCTCCCCCACTAGAGTCAGTGCACACTGAGTCGACATTAGTAAAGAATAACAAGAAGTTGTATCTACGTGTTATGTTGTTTTTTGTTCTCCAGTGATTCAATTTTACCAGGTTTATTTTTACTGTAGTATGATATCAACTGCTGAGATACAATTTCCAAGGCATAACTGCGTGACAGTATATTATTATATTTTTTTGTTTAGTTTTGTATATTGACCGGGCAAGTGAGAACTTAATGTTTCTTTCACTGTTGCGTGTCATTACTTCCTGCTTCTTTTACTACGTCTAGTCTGTGATATGGGATGATTTAAATCAGTTACCTCACCAGTTCGCATTCTCTTATTATTCGACACATTATCAGATTTTTGATCAGTAATTGTGTTCTTAGTTGGTGATTTGGTATGAGTTTTCTTTTGGTAAGTGTCTTTCAACCTTTCCTTTGCTAATCGCTTTGAATGTCTAACCTTTTCCCAATACTTTTCGATAGTGGCAGGAGACGAAAATGCATCAACTGAGATCCAGTCATTTTCTCGTTCACCATAGCCTACCCATTTTACAAGATATAACCTTTGGCCATTTTCATCTTTATGGTCTCGTATCTCCTCGACTTCAAACAGTTCTTCTTCTATAGCAGATTCGTCAATAGATACGACTTTGAGTTCTGAGGGTACATATTCACGATGTAATAGTTCATTCGACTCGTCCTTCAATACATAGGTGCCAGCACGTGTCTTTCGAACTACAGTATATGGCCCATCATATAGAGGCGATAACGATGTTGGTCGACCACCTTGTAATTTGACCATTACAGGAGTGTCTATTGGGATATCAATAATGCGATGCTTCTTGTTGAAATCCTCATTGTACTTTTCGACGATCTTACGTGTTCTCTCTTCAACAGCAGGAAATACAACGTCAGCCATGTAATCAGCTCTCTTTACCAGTTCTTTTACTGACACAGGATTCTTTTTGCCCTTCATTTTAGGATCATGATTTGTGCTCAAGTCTACTTGTCTAGCAAACATTAACGAAAATGGTGTACTAGCAGTGCGATCTCTTACTTTGATATTGCAGCATAATTGTACAAGTCCTAGCCTTTCGTCCCAGTTACTTGTATCATTACCACAGAGTTTCCGCAGTGTGTTTTTCACCATCTGCACGGATCTCTCAGCAGCACCATTGGATTGAGGATAATAAGGTGTAGAGAATCGGTGCTGGATGCCCAAGGTATTGGTTAATGTATGCATCAATCCGTTCCTGAATTCCCTTCCGTTATCGCTACCAATGATGTCAGGTAATCCATAGTCAGCAAAGATATTAATCAAAGCTTTAGCTACGGTATCACTTTGTTTGTTGGGTATAGGTCTAGTGATAATATATTTGGTGCAAATATCGACAAGTACTAGCCCATATATGTTACCAGCCTCAGTTACAGGAAGTGGTCCAAAGAGATCCATTGTTACATGACTGAATGGTTCGAATGCAACTATAGATTTTTGTGGATTGAAACCCTTCTTGGATACATTGTGAAGTGCACATTCTTTGCAGCGTGAAAGGATATCTTTACAGTCAGCGTAGATGGTATTCCAATGTAACCCCTGGTAAGTGTGGATGTGCTTTACTACACTCTCAATACCGAAATGTCCAAGTGCATGTGCATCGTGGATGATTTGATCTCTCTCGTGGGCTGGAGGACAAGCATACTCTGTTCCTTTAGATTTGAAGTCTTTACTATTAAGCTTCACCGCGAGGATGTTCAAACGTTTATCTTTCGAGTAGATCTTCTTTTTATGAATAAATCTATCTTTGTCATTGTTAGATGAAGCTCTTCTTAGTAAGATGCATTTCTCTAATCGTTTAATATTGCGATCCTGCTCCCCCTCCAGCGTTTGATCTTCAATAATAGGAGGGTAAACGCGAGATAGTGCATCAGGTAGTTTATTGGCAATGCCTTTTAAGTGAACTACATTCAGATTGAATTGTCCAATAACATCCATATAAGATTGTAATGTACTGTTCAACGTGGTAGACGTGAACATGTAAGTAAGAGCCATATGATCAGTGAGCACCTCGACAGGTAATGGATGCCCCCATAGCAAAGGTCTAAATCTGATCAATCCGAATACAATTGCAGCAGTTTCGCGTCTATTGGTGGACCAATTGCGCTCAGCCGAATTGAGAGACTTGCTAATGAAAGCAATGTGTACAGTTCTATTAAATTCATCTCTTTGAGTGAGTGCACAAGCTATCCCATATACAGATGCGTCTGTCTCCAGATAAAATTTCTTGGATAGATCAGGCTGGTGAAGCACGGCATTAGACACAAGAATCTGTTTAATCCGATTGAATCGATCAGTATGTAAAGACGTCCATTTGGTTTGTACATCCTTATCATTACGTAGTTGATCTAAAGGTGCAGCTACTTTACTAAGCATAGGACAATAATCCCTTAAATGAGAAATCACACCCATAATACTTCGTACTTGTGCAGCGTTTTTAGGAATTGGCCATTTATCAATGTTTGAAAGTCGTCTGTGATCGATCTTTGTAATGCCAGGTCCAACAATAAAGCCCAATAAATATAATGCCGTTCGAAACCATGTGCATTTGTCGGGATTGATCTTCAAATTTACAGAAGTCAATCTTTCGAGCACTGTGTTTATCAATTTAATATGTTCTTCTATCGTTTCACTATAGAGTACACAATCATCTACATATGTTTCTACTCCTTCTAAGTCTCCCAAGAGGATGTTCATTGAGATGTTTCCTGAGATGTTCGTAATTAGTTAGGTACGTGTTTAATTAACGAGACAGAAAACAAGAGAGAGATTTATTCTACCACTGCCCGCCTTCTGTTATTAATAGGCTGGGTGGTGGTTACATATAGTAAATATAACTAGTCACGATTACACAAGTTAACTATTCAGGCCACTTCTATTACTATTCTATGTAAAGTAGTTATGTCCACTACATGGCCCCCCACCAGGTTGAAGCATATATGATGATAATTAGGTGCTGTAACCGTCTTACCCTTAAATGGTTTATATAGATGTTGAAATTGGTATCCGTTACTGCTTTTCGGTAAGATTGTTTTGTGTAGATGTACTTTTTCGTTTACGTGTGTTGTACTGCTGTTGTGCTTTCAATAAAAAACCCTATGCTTGGACCAAGCATTTCATGATATATATATATATATACAAAAAAAACATAATAATGTAAAAAAAATAAAAAAAATAAAAATGGGTAAAAAAGATTGCACATCTTTGTAGCATGCTTAGAGCTTGGCTCTATGTAGGCTGGCTATTATGACTTTGGATCTTCTCACACGTTTGCTTTTTCGCATACCGGTGCTTGAGCTTTGTATGTGTTTGCGATCTACTTTATCGGTCGATGGATTTCTTCTTTTGCGCTGTACATTCGCCTTATTGATCTCTGGATCCGCGCAGTTAGAGTTACGTCGCGTCCAGTAATCTTGTATGGGTTTTAGGCTGCTAAAATGTTGCACTTGTTCCCATGTGTCCTCATTGGGATCTGGATAACCTTTCCATCTGACTCGATATATGTATTTGTTTGCATTGGTTGGATCTACTTTGTGATTGATTACAGACTGTACTTCGTATATATCGCTAGCATCCTTTGTAACTGGTGTGCTCTCGCCGCCTGCTAGCTTGAGCCTATGTATAGGATACGAGTTCGATATATTGTCCATTCTGTCTCTTAAAATGTAATTGTGTCTTTTTGTAATGCTATGCACTGTAAATGGCCCTGTATATGTTGGATCCGTTGCTGATCCTTTGATAACGTTAGATAGCATCACCAAGGTACCCACTGGATAGTCTGTATCCATTATGTTGTTTTTAGCATTAAACGTCTTTTGTTGTGCTAATTGTGTGGTTATACTTCTGTCTTTGATGACTGGTACGATGATTTTGGACATGTCATTTATACGTCTGAGAATTGCATTGGATTTTTCTGCACCTGGCTTGGCTTTAGCTATTTCCACTTTTGAATAGTCCTTGAAGTCGTTAGGCTCCCTTGCAAACATGATAGAGAATGGACGTGATCCGTGAATGCTTGCGTATTTGCAGTTGACCGCTAATTGTACTGCTGGTAGATACTTCTCCCAATCGGTTTTGTTGTCATCCAACTGTTTGATGAGTGTCCTTTTTATGGTTCCCACCCATTTTTCTGCTACTCCGTTTGCTCTAGGATTGTAGGGTAGCGTTAACCGATGATCAATGCCACAGTGGTTTACTACGTGTTGCAGTACTTGATTTACGAACTCGGTGCCATTATCGGACTGCAGCACTTTGGGGAAACCAAAGTCGCAAAATACCTTTATTACCTCTTTTGCCACTGTTACCGCCGTTTTGTCCGGAATTGCTCTGGCTATGCAGAATCTCGAAAATATGTCAACCATGATCATGATGTAGTTACTACCTTCCGAGGAAGTGACACTAAGTGTGCCTAGATCTATGGCCCAATGATCACCTGGTGCATCGGCCATGATACTGGTTAAAGGTCTGAACGCTTTGTTGCCTAGGTTAAATTGCAGACATTGCTCACACTGTTTAACCATTTCCAGAGCTTCCTCCTTAATGTTTGTCCAGTGGATCCCGTCGTTGTGTATTTTGGTTACCATTGCATTGGCTCCAAAATGTCCAAAAAGATGAGTATCTAATAATATCTTCTGTCTTTGATCTTTAGGAGGCGTCATGTATTCTTCTTTAACTTGACTTATTGCATTAATCGCCTCTAAATAAGCTTTTGGCTTATTACTGATGTTTATCTTGCTAGCCTTACCGCCATTACCCCCCTCCAGACGCACTGTTGGATGCGTCGAAGTTTTTATTGTGTCGGGTATTGCCTTGTTATATGTTGGTACATGCTCCTCTCCAAATAAACGAGATAACGCGTCGGGGATGACGTTTAGTATACCAGGTAGATGTACCACATCATAAGTATAGTCACAAATTATGTCTAACCAACCTACCATCATGGGATTGGCGATAGTTTGAGTTTGCAGGTAACATAATGCTTTATGATCGGTAATGAGAGTGAATGGATTGCCCCACAAATATTGATGAAATCTTCGTAACATAAAAACAACTCCTAGTAGTTCTCTCTTAGTACACGAATAGTTTTTTTCTGAGGTTGATAATGAACGTGCAGCAAAGCCTATGTACTTGTATGTATTATTAATTACTTGGTAGACCACTCCACCGATGGAATACGCGCTGGCATCCGTCGCTACGTAAAATGGGTGATCCATTTGTGGAATGCTTAGCACCGGCGCACTGCTGAGTGCCGTTTTAATGTCTTCAAAATCTTGCTGAAGTTGTGCGGTCCATAGGTGAGTGATATCACCTTCATTTCTTAGCTTATCTAAGCGGTGCGTCATATCCGAGAATTTAGGTAGATGATCTCTAAAATAATTGGCGAATCCTAGGAATCGCATAATGTGTTTGCCTGTAGTAGGTGCTGGCCAGTCATATGCGTTTGTTACTTTACGTTGATCCAAAGATACTCCATCTGCACTTAATGAGAATCCCAATAAGTAAACTGATTTCTGAGCAAAATGACATTTTTTGACGTTAAGAATCAAATTTACTGCTGTCAGCCGGTTGATGCAATCTTGTACGTGTTTTGCATGATCATATATATTATCCGAGTGAACCAAAACATCATCTACAAATACCGTTACATAGCCACATCCTGCGAAGATCTTGTTCATGACCCTCTGGAAGCATGAGCTTATCGACTTCAACCCGAAAGGGCAGGAAACAAAGCAGTATTGCTGGCCATCATTCACTGTAAAAGAAGTCTTATGTTGATCTTCTTCTGCGAGTTTGAATCGATGGAACGCTTGTCGAAGGTCCAAAGTGGTAAAAACTTTCGACTTACCCATAGATCGGAAGACATCTTTAACTAATGGTATAGGAAAACGATCATCAGGCAAAAGTAGGTTTAAGGCTCTTGGGTCCAAACACACTCGAATGCCTGTATAATTTCCATCTAAATCCTTTTTAGTGGCACAAGTAATAGGATTATTAAAATCAGTATTAACCGGAGCCACTTTTATAACTCCTTCTTGCAGCCATTGTTGAATTTGATCTTGTAAGACAGCTTTCAACTTCTCTGGAATAGGGTACTGTCGTCTATAGGCGGTTTTTCCCTTTTCTGTTGGAAGGTGAATAACTGATTCTGGTACAGTACACCACGTTGTAATAGGTATTTTCTCGTTTGCTGTGATGCTTTGCTGCAATTTTCGCATAAAATGTTCATGCTCACTTTTGGATCCGTAAGGCGAATTGTTGGGCTCAAGGTTTTCCTCTAACACTGGATCTGCTTTACGTGGACCACTTGGTGTATCCCATGACGTAGCTAGTCCTGTTAAACCTAATCCTACTTTTCCCATTAGATCCGTTCCGATGATGACATCTGAAAGTTCTCGATTGAGGTCCATTATCTCAAAGTCATGTATGGTCTTGATACCGTTATGACAAAAATTTACTTTATTAACAGTTCCTATGCGCGGTACTTCTACCTTGCTAGCAGCTAGCTGGATAGAACCATTACCTCTCGGAGAAGTAATAGGTAAAGAAAGTAAGGAAACTAGCTTTGGTGACAGGATACTTTTATTAGCCCCTGAATCCACCGTAGCCATGGTCCTTACATTTTCTACAGTAACCGGAACGTTAAAGTAAGGGCTGTTAGTGTCCTGTTCGATAGAAGAGGCATTGATCCCGATTTTTGCATAGACGTCTGTCTTTGACTTACATTCTTCCGATAACTTTCGCAAATCCTCTTCATCCAGTTCCTCCAAATGACTATTATCTGGGGCAAGATTACTAAGATCATTATTGATAGGTTTGTCTGTCACGACTTCCTCCATATCAATATCAGCTTCGTGTTGGTGGTGTGCTCTCACGTTAGCTGCTGCGATATCATGAAATTGCGTTTCATTATTGCCATCTTGACCAGGCTCCACTTGAGGTACTAATTTATCCATCGAAGCTGTCGGCATGGCCCGCTTTAACGAAGGAATTGACATAGCAGACCTCGTGTGTAGAGTCGATTGCTGGTTTATATTTGCGTTCTGTTCCTCGGCTTTACGCTTTCGCTCCTTTTCATCCTGTTGTTGAACCGCTGTTGCATAATTTTCAGCTCGGATACCAAAGATGCGTACCTCCCGTGTTGTATTCAACAAGTTTTCATGCTTGCCGCGCTGGTTGGAGGGTCTCTTTTCTGATGCACGGTTGTTACATCGTCGATCAATATCCTGCTGAGGTAACAAAGCTTGACTAGCGTTGCGCTTGATGGCCGAAGAAGGTCCTGCCATTTCATTACTGCATCCTTGCATTGGGTCGTGAATTGTAATACCCGCTACGGTGGGAAGACTTCTGCTTTTGTTGGCGTGTAGTTTATCGCAACTGGCATTATGACCCTTGAAGTATGGCACACCGCATTTATACTTGCACAATTTTGGTGATTTGTCTGGATTCAAATCGCATTCCTCTGACTTGTGCATTACATCTCGTTGATGAAATTTGCAGTAGTAATATCCGGCTGGTCTTTCTGCCATTGCCGCTTTCTCACCGGTGGGGTTAGGTTTTCTCCTTCTTCCAATGAAGCTGTCGGCATGGCCCGCATTGACAAAGGAAGATTCATGGGAGTTACCTTGACCTGAGTTTATCGTGCTTGGCACGTTGTGCTCGGCCTTCTGACCCTCACTGCGGTTCATAGCTACTCTGGCAAAATTACCCCGCCCTTGGATGATCAAACCCTGGTTGAAAATGTTGCCGTTCGTTGGTCTCATCATAGTGTTGATATATCCAAGCTCTCTGGCAAAATCAGGTGTGTAGGGAGGAGCCATATCGTTGCTACCCACATTGCTACCGTGAGGGTTCAAACCTGCTACAAGAATGCAATTCTTAGCCTGGATCACTGCATCGTTGATGTCTCGCAAGAGGTCTGGTCTACTTCTACTATGGCCGATAGATGCTGTCTCCGTGCCATCTACGTCCATTGGATCTCCATTAGCGATTCGCTTATTCATCAGTTGCTGATAGATGTCCTGTTGCAATGGGGCAGGTAGGCTTTCCACAAACAAGTGCCCCATCACGTAGTTGTCACTTAATCCCGTAGAGAGACTGGCCTCCTCGAATGCTTCCCTGAACCTTACAGTGTACTCTTCAATCGTTTCTGAGATAGGCATCATTCTCATGTTCACCAATTCCAAGAACTTATGGAGATCCTTGCAGATGTGAGGTGAAGGTGCGAATCTTTGCTCAGAGGCTTCTTGAAATTGCTTCCACGATGTTGATCTTCCTTCATGACCCTTGAAAGTCTCTTGAAACCAAATCTTTTGTTCAAGTGTGAGGGCTTCCGTCACTAGCAAAGGATAGAACAAATCCAGATGTTCTTGATTATGTCCGAGTATTTCCAGTAAGGTCATTTGCAACGCTTTGAGTGCTTTTTCGGCTGATGCAAATTCAGCATCCATTCTTGTTGCTGTTTTCCAGACAAGTTGTTTTAAGTTATTGCCTTGAATTTTTACATGTCCATGCATCATTTGAAGCTTTTCGCGTAAAGTTAAGGTTGCTGGGCCCTTTGCCTTAGCGATAGATGCATTAATGTTAGCGAGGATTTGCTCCATTTTTCTTTCATATTCGGTAGCTTTTTCCTCGTAATTCATAGCTTCCGCCATTTTAGCTTCGTCTTCAGCTTCATTGTTCATTTGCTCAAGTACATTGCTGCATTTGGCCATGTTTTGCATTTTAAATATGTGGCATCTGCGAGCCAGGTCGAAATTGACGCGATGTTCCTCAGGAACTGACGCGATATCGTTGTTAATGTTAATTTGCATGTTGATTTTGTTGTTAAAATAAATCTCTGACTGAATTCGTTAAAAAAAATGAGATGTTTCCTGAGATGTTCGTAATTAGTTAGGTACGTGTTTAATTAACGAGACAGAAAACAAGAGAGAGATTTATTCTACCACTGCCCGCCTTCTGTTATTAATAGGCTGGGTGGTGGTTACATATAGTAAATATAACTAGTCACGATTACACAAGTTAACTATTCAGGCCACTTCTATTACTATTCTATGTAAAGTAGTTATGTCCACTACATTCATGACCCTGCAGTATTGGCTTGTAAGAAAGCTTAATCCGAAGGGCGCGTGGCACCATTTGTAGTTTATATGATTATAAGAGAATGATAATACTTCTCTACTAGCCTCATCAACAGCGAAAGAGTAATAAGCCTGTTTGAGATCAATTTTAGACATGATTTTTGCCTTTTTTGAGACTCTATCGAAGATCTCAGTAATTTTTGGTACAGCAAAATTTTCTTGTAAGTCTTCTGAAATAGATGCGTTGATTTTTCTCAAATCACAACAAATGCGTAGCTTTGTGAGTTTGTCATTTTCATCCTTTTTAGGTACAGCTAATAATGGTGAATGAAATCTAGCGCTAGGCTTGGATTTTTCAACTATACCGTCGTCCAACCACTCTTTGAGTTGTTTCTCTATTTCTGCTTTCGCATGAACAGGTAATGGGTATTGTCTTACATAGCAATTAGCGCCACTTTTCATCGGAATCTTCACAATTGATTCAGGTATAGTGCATACCGCTTTAGGTTTTATAGTAGCATTTTTGTTAATTGAAGCCTGAATCATTTTCATATACTCTTTTCTTTGTTCAGTGTTTCCATATGGTGCATTGTCAGGGTCATAATGCTTGTCATTATCGAAGTTAACGTTTTCAAACTGTTTACTTTCTTTTGCAATGTCATTAGGCCAGTTAAAAGCAACGCCTCCAAGATAGATATTCATCTTTGGTAATATATCAGTACCTAAGAGTACGTCAAATTCAGTTTCCATAACGTCACTAAATTCTACGACTTCAAAAGCATGTTTAAAGGATATATTATTTGTGTATGTAACAGTCATAGGTCGTGTTTTACCGATCCTTTTAGCTTTACTATTTTTGCCTTCGTTATTGAGTGCTAAAAAATTTAGATAACCATTCACTTTGTTTATGTGTATATCAGAAAAGTCTTTATTCAATATCTTTTTATTAATACAAGCTACATCACTCCCGCTATCCACCTTGGCAACGAGTCTACGACCCTCTATATAAATGGGTGTCATTAGATTAAATGTACTTCTTGTATTATGTGATTTGTCATCATCAAAATTACAGTCGTAGTTAAGGTCTTCAAGAGCCTCTTTTACCTTCTTGTCTTCCTCTTCGGAAGCAGAAGTGTTTGTACTATTATTGGCCCTAATGACCAGCACAGAAGGTCCATTGTTGGCCCTCATTGCTTGATGGTACTCACTGAGTTGCCCCAGAGCTCTCTCAAACTCTCCGGATTCATTCCCCAAATGACCAGCCCCAACACCCTCCAAAAGGTTCACATACCGTTGAATTACTTCTGATCTACGTGCAGTGAGAGACTTGATGGCGCCTTCATTACATTGATCAGCAATAGCACCGTTCACAGGAGATCCAGGCATAGTAATAGGAGTAGAGGAATTATTTTGAGACATAGTGTGGTTGTAAAGTTTAATCGAAAAAAATGCGGTAAAATTAAAATATAAAAGCAGGTAGTAAGTCGATTATAACTTGGTTATAGTTTATTCAACTTAAATGTGATTTTTTATTTCTAACTAGTTTTTCTAGCTTGTATTTATACTCGTTGAATTGTGACTGAAGGTTATTTACTTGTGTTCATATAAGAAGTATAAGAAGGACGTATCTCTGTTTAAGGACTGTATCACTGTATAAGGTAATCAATGATACTTTAGTATGTATGTGCTACAGCTAGGGCGCACAGGCCTCTAGTCTGTCTGTACTTCAATTATGTGGCTATTTCACCACATACAGAATCATTCCTCACATAAAAACATTATTTTTCTTAGAATAATCTAAAAGTTTTTAGATAAATCACGAAAAAAAACATTTTTTAATTAAGTATTATCACTTTCTAGCCACAGATACCCAATATTCATCTAATATATCTTTTTCATTAAAATCACATTCTTTAATCCAACTGTTATGTTCCTTACCATAATTCCTCCATTTAACAAAATATTCATATTTATCATATAATTCTTTATGTTTTATTATGTATTGAATTTCGTATGAATTATTATGTAAAGTTTTATTATTTAATGTTGTATCAATATTCATTTCTTGCTCATTTACTTCTTCATTATCTATTGTTAATTTATTTAAAAAATTTAATTGAAGGTTTTTTATATCATTAATTTTATCTAATTTATAAACAGTTTTTAATGAAACATTTGTATTTAATTCTCTATTTTCCGAAAATATATAATCAAAATTTTCTAATCTCCATTTATTATAATGGTTATTATCATTTAATTGAAATAAATCTTTAAAATATTTAATATTTAAGGAGGTCATACAGATACTCGCAATTGTTGTACAATTACTCGTACAGGTTCTGGGTTAGTGGATGACCGGGTGCAATAGAATGTGGTTATACAATATGTCTCCGGCATTCCAAATATTTCTAGCCGTTTTAAAAATTGGAAATAGCCATTTAAATGGGTACACATATCCAGAGAACATCACAGCAGCCAAAAATATGCCCATGAGTAAATACCTAAGGTCATCCACTAACCCAGAACCTGTACGAGTAATTGTACAACAATTGCGAGTATCTGTATGACCTCCTAGTGGGATATCTCACCACACACTGGTAGACATACGTTCCATAGCAAGGTAGTAGAGAGGGGGGGGGGGCCAAAAGGGATGATCTTGTCCAGAGACCTGAATAGTTTCAGCCCCCCTGGGAATGGAAACTAAGGAGCCTAAGGCTACACTGTAGGACTGGGAGTGAACAACAGCATTTGGTAGCATACAACTCCTATTATACTACAGCATTCTTAAATAAACATGTTTCCGAAAGAAATAGTAGATGCGTTTACGTTGCTTATGGCGACTTACTGGCAGTTTCTTTCTAAAGATTGGCCAGTGTTGGAAAAGACTAAGTATCACCGGTCTGAGGTTAAGCCTGTAAAAGATATCCAGCATGTAAAAACTTATGTGTTGGAGCATCTTGGCTACATACCTGTTTTTTTCTTTCTCGTAGAGCTGTTTGCAAACCAAGAATATCCTGGTCCATATTCCAACGTGGACAAAGGATTGTTGATAATCTACCAGCTTCTTACCGGTTGTTCTATTGCGCATATGGCACGTTTCATCCCTTCTAGTAGCTACCATGCTATTTACAATGCCTTTTATACAAAATACGGAGAGGAGCTGAATACCTGTTTGGACTATTGCCTACGAAAGATGTTCTCCTCAACAAAGCTGCGAATTATGTGTGCTCTTCACCGAAACCCTGAAGATTTTAAGCATGTTACCTTGATGATAGATGGACATGATTCTAGAGCAACATATATCAACGCTGCAGATCATGCCATGTTCTATTCGTATAAGCTTAAGAAGTCTGGCTTCCGAACACAAGTATGTACAGATGTTAATGGGATGGTGTTGTTTGTCTCCGATGCGGCACCATGTTCAGATAACAACGATGGGTCTATGCTTGCTGATATGCGGTTGAAGAAGAAGATTAGTAAGTACGATTGTGTTGTCGTTGATGGTGGATACACTACTTTTATAGATCGTATTGTAGCAAATAATCGTCACCTGGATCGCCATAATTTTGTATTCCCTATCCGTAAGTCTCGAGGAGTGGGTCTGAAACAAGAAGAAGTTAATTACAACTCCATTCTTGGAAGCTTTCGTTCCTCGATAGAAGCAACGTTTGGAGAGATTGGAACCTTATTTCAACGATTCAACGGTAAAGGCGTTATTCGAGTTACCGAGATGGAGACATTCACGGTACAGTTCAAGCTTGCATGTCTTCTTGCAAACATCAAGAAGTTTGTTAACATTGGGTGTGTTTCTAGCTCTGAACAACATACTTTTTGGATGCAGCCTAACTTCGACTTTCCAAATGGCAGCAGTAAGAATGTCTATGACGTAGTAAGTACCCTTACAATTGCGGAAAAGTCCCAAGATGCTGAGATGGTAAAAGAAATACAGCAGCAGTTTCTCTCTTTGGGGGTGAACGAAGATAATGGCTCTGATGACGAACCCATCGACGAGGACTTACCACAAGGACACTACGAGGTTGAGGCCATTGTTGGGCATCGTGGACCAAAGCATCGTAGAGAGTATTTGGTTAGGTGGGTAGGCTATGATGAGAGTAGCAATAGTTGGCTTTCTCCTAACAACTTCGACGACTCTGATATTATTATCGAGTATGAGAAAGACGTTAGAAGAAGGCGGAAGAAGTAGGTTCCACAAGGGGATGTTTTTTAAAACTTGTTAAAATATATGGAATATTTAAGCCTTTTAAAGCACATGGTAGCATATTCTAAGCATATACTACACAATGCCCCTTAGTAAAATCTTTATAGATTACAACCAATACCTTAGTAATATCTATGGTGTCGATTACACTTGTGGTAGCGCGACGAGAGAACGTGTGGGCTGGGATTATGTTAGCGCAGTATTCTGCGACAGCATTGTCTTCTGGTGTGCTGTACATTGGGAACAAGAGAAGCTAAGTTCTGCTGTAGGAATGTACATGAGCATTCTTCGGCTTCTTCTATCCCGTCACCTACAAGTGGAGCAGTTCAAGCTCTTTTACACTGGTAGGGGTAAATGGCATGCTGGTGAAGATAAACTTGTCAACGACATCCAACAAAGGGAGGCAAAAGAATCAGGTATTAGCTGGGATAAATACCAGCCAGGCTATATATCGCTGAGAGTTTCGTTTGAGAATATCAGCTATGGGGAACTGTGGCCAAAGCTTAAGAAGATATGCTGTAAGGTTGCAAAGAATTATATCCTTTTACATGACTTGGATATAAGCATCGACTGCGCCTACATATCAACACGCGATATTATTAAGGAGTACATTACTTCTAATGGCGTAGAAGATAAAGATATTGTCAACGATCGTCACTCAGTCGGTGATAACTGCTTATCATGGAGGCAGCATGATAGTTCTAGTGCTAAGATACCCTTACGAATAAAGATCTATAACAAGTTTGTCCAAATGCTTGAAAGCCGTGAATTAAGGTCTTTAATCGGCTCCCAATTGCACCACTTGGTTTCTAACCCTGACAAAGATTTTCAAGAGC
The DNA here is from genome assembly GCA_026027325.1 of Actinomucor elegans. Lineage (NCBI taxonomy): Eukaryota > Fungi > Mucoromycota > Mucoromycetes > Mucorales > Mucoraceae > Actinomucor > Actinomucor elegans. The sequence continues at coordinate 2,360,977 of JAMSLZ010000003.1, forward strand.
GCCTTAATAAGTATCGTGGTAATGGTATGACCAGAATAGAAATTACGTTTTATAACACCCAACTCAAGAAGGAAAGCTATTATACCAAAACTATGTCTAGGGTCCTTGAGTTCCTTGATAATTGTCCAACATACAAGGTCAGCTTCGACAGACAATGGAAGCAACTAGCTAAGAACCTTACGCAAATGGCAGCTATATATGTTCCCAAAACAAAGACTTTCGCTTACTGCCATTGGTGGAACTCCCTTACCAAGCGAATGCAAGGCATAATTCATACAAAAGTACCAGAAGAGTACGTAATGCTCCATCTTGCAAACTTTAGCTTTAACGATAGGCCCATCCACTATCTGGTAGTTAAGTTTGAGAAGAATAGTCATGAATATAAGATACTCGAAGACAGCATATATCGTCGTGAAGAAGGATGTTCTGCCATCACGTTGGTTCCAGGGATATCTAACTCCTTAACACCCTATAGAAAGGATTTAACCAACAAAGCAGCTTCTTTTGGTGATTTAGGGATTTGTTCTTTCCGCAACATCACCCTCGAATGGCCAAAAAGTAGACTGCGACCTGAAAGAGGAGATAAACTTGCGACCATCAGGTTGGCCAAGGAGACACATGATGATAAACTATTACAGCATCTAGATCCCTTCCCAGTGTCTGGAGCTAAACCAGATTATTCTTTCATGAAAGTAGGTGTGAAGTACCAAGTAACCGGATATGGTTATGGTACATTCCGAAGTAAGAACTATCTCCACTTACGGCTGTCCAATGGTACCTCAGTCCGTTGCAGTCCAGGTTTAAAACAAGTTGTAGAGAAGCAACTAGAGAAGCATACCTTGTTCTATGTTTGTCTAATTCGAGTAAAGAAAGTACGTGGTGTTCGTGATGTAGAATGCGAGATCACCAACGTATGAGTACTTGTTTTTTAAAAGCTTCGCCCAACTGTCAACACATGTTACTCGTACTACAACCTTAGGCTCCTTAGTTTCCATTCCCAGGGGGGCTGAAACTATTCAGGTCTCTGGACAAGATCATCCCTTTTGGCCCCCCCCCCTCTCTACTACCTTGCTATGGAACGTATGTCTACCAGTGTGTGGTGAGATATCCCACTAGGAGGTCATACAGATACTCGCAATTGTTGTACAATTACTCGTACAGGTTCTGGGTTAGTGGATGACCTTAGGTATTTACTCATGGGCATATTTTTGGCTGCTGTGATGTTCTCTGGATATGTGTACCCATTTAAATGGCTATTTCCAATTTTTAAAACGGCTAGAAATATTTGGAATGCCGGAGACATATTGTATAACCACATTCTATTGCACCCGGTCATCCACTAACCCAGAACCTGTACGAGTAATTGTACAACAATTGCGAGTATCTGTATGACCTCCTAGTGGGATATCTCACCACACACTGGTAGACATACGTTCCATAGCAAGGTAGTAGAGAGGGGGGGGGGCCAAAAGGGATGATCTTGTCCAGAGACCTGAATAGTTTCAGCCCCCCTGGGAATGGAAACTAAGGAGCCTAAGGTTGTAGTACGAGTAACATGTGTTGACAGTTGGGCGAAGCTTTTAAAAAACAAGTACTCATACGTTGGTGATCTCGCATTCTACATCACGAACACCACGTACTTTCTTTACTCGAATTAGACAAACATAGAACAAGGTATGCTTCTCTAGTTGCTTCTCTACAACTTGTTTTAAACCTGGACTGCAACGGACTGAGGTACCATTGGACAGCCGTAAGTGGAGATAGTTCTTACTTCGGAATGTACCATAACCATATCCGGTTACTTGGTACTTCACACCTACTTTCATGAAAGAATAATCTGGTTTAGCTCCAGACACTGGGAAGGGATCTAGATGCTGTAATAGTTTATCATCATGTGTCTCCTTGGCCAACCTGATGGTCGCAAGTTTATCTCCTCTTTCAGGTCGCAGTCTACTTTTTGGCCATTCGAGGGTGATGTTGCGGAAAGAACAAATCCCTAAATCACCAAAAGAAGCTGCTTTGTTGGTTAAATCCTTTCTATAGGGTGTTAAGGAGTTAGATATCCCTGGAACCAACGTGATGGCAGAACATCCTTCTTCACGACGATATATGCTGTCTTCGAGTATCTTATATTCATGACTATTCTTCTCAAACTTAACTACCAGATAGTGGATGGGCCTATCGTTAAAGCTAAAGTTTGCAAGATGGAGCATTACGTACTCTTCTGGTACTTTTGTATGAATTATGCCTTGCATTCGCTTGGTAAGGGAGTTCCACCAATGGCAGTAAGCGAAAGTCTTTGTTTTGGGAACATATATAGCTGCCATTTGCGTAAGGTTCTTAGCTAGTTGCTTCCATTGTCTGTCGAAGCTGACCTTGTATGTTGGACAATTATCAAGGAACTCAAGGACCCTAGACATAGTTTTGGTATAATAGCTTTCCTTCTTGAGTTGGGTGTTATAAAACGTAATTTCTATTCTGGTCATACCATTACCACGATACTTATTAAGGCGCTCTTGAAAATCTTTGTCAGGGTTAGAAACCAAGTGGTGCAATTGGGAGCCGATTAAAGACCTTAATTCACGGCTTTCAAGCATTTGGACAAACTTGTTATAGATCTTTATTCGTAAGGGTATCTTAGCACTAGAACTATCATGCTGCCTCCATGATAAGCAGTTATCACCGACTGAGTGACGATCGTTGACAATATCTTTATCTTCTACGCCATTAGAAGTAATGTACTCCTTAATAATATCGCGTGTTGATATGTAGGCGCAGTCGATGCTTATATCCAAGTCATGTAAAAGGATATAATTCTTTGCAACCTTACAGCATATCTTCTTAAGCTTTGGCCACAGTTCCCCATAGCTGATATTCTCAAACGAAACTCTCAGCGATATAGCCTGGCTGGTATTTATCCCAGCTAATACCTGATTCTTTTGCCTCCCTTTGTTGGATGTCGTTGACAAGTTTATCTTCACCAGCATGCCATTTACCCCTACCAGTGTAAAAGAGCTTGAACTGCTCCACTTGTAGGTGACGGGATAGAAGAAGCCGAAGAATGCTCATGTACATTCCTACAGCAGAACTTAGCTTCTCTTGTTCCCAATGTACAGCACACCAGAAGACAATGCTGTCGCAGAATACTGCGCTAACATAATCCCAGCCCACACGTTCTCTCGTCGCGCTACCACAAGTGTAATCGACACCATAGATATTACTAAGGTATTGGTTGTAATCTATAAAGATTTTACTAAGGGGCATTGTGTAGTATATGCTTAGAATATGCTACCATGTGCTTTAAAAGGCTTAAATATTCCATATATTTTAACAAGTTTTAAAAAACATCCCCTTGTGGAACCTACTTCTTCCGCCTTCTTCTAACGTCTTTCTCATACTCGATAATAATATCAGAGTCGTCGAAGTTGTTAGGAGAAAGCCAACTATTGCTACTCTCATCATAGCCTACCCACCTAACCAAATACTCTCTACGATGCTTTGGTCCACGATGCCCAACAATGGCCTCAACCTCGTAGTGTCCTTGTGGTAAGTCCTCGTCGATGGGTTCGTCATCAGAGCCATTATCTTCGTTCACCCCCAAAGAGAGAAACTGCTGCTGTATTTCTTTTACCATCTCAGCATCTTGGGACTTTTCCGCAATTGTAAGGGTACTTACTACGTCATAGACATTCTTACTGCTGCCATTTGGAAAGTCGAAGTTAGGCTGCATCCAAAAAGTATGTTGTTCAGAGCTAGAAACACACCCAATGTTAACAAACTTCTTGATGTTTGCAAGAAGACATGCAAGCTTGAACTGTACCGTGAATGTCTCCATCTCGGTAACTCGAATAACGCCTTTACCGTTGAATCGTTGAAATAAGGTTCCAATCTCTCCAAACGTTGCTTCTATCGAGGAACGAAAGCTTCCAAGAATGGAGTTGTAATTAACTTCTTCTTGTTTCAGACCCACTCCTCGAGACTTACGGATAGGGAATACAAAATTATGGCGATCCAGGTGACGATTATTTGCTACAATACGATCTATAAAAGTAGTGTATCCACCATCAACGACAACACAATCGTACTTACTAATCTTCTTCTTCAACCGCATATCAGCAAGCATAGACCCATCGTTGTTATCTGAACATGGTGCCGCATCGGAGACAAACAACACCATCCCATTAACATCTGTACATACTTGTGTTCGGAAGCCAGACTTCTTAAGCTTATACGAATAGAACATGGCATGATCTGCAGCGTTGATATATGTTGCTCTAGAATCATGTCCATCTATCATCAAGGTAACATGCTTAAAATCTTCAGGGTTTCGGTGAAGAGCACACATAATTCGCAGCTTTGTTGAGGAGAACATCTTTCGTAGACAATAGTCCAAACAGGTATTCAGCTCCTCTCCGTATTTTGTATAAAAGGCATTGTAAATAGCATGGTAGCTACTAGAAGGGATGAAACGTGCCATATGCGCAATAGAACAACCGGTAAGAAGCTGGTAGATTATCAACAATCCTTTGTCCACGTTGGAATATGGACCAGGATATTCTTGGTTTGCAAACAGCTCTACGAGAAAGAAAAAAACAGGTATGTAGCCAAGATGCTCCAACACATAAGTTTTTACATGCTGGATATCTTTTACAGGCTTAACCTCAGACCGGTGATACTTAGTCTTTTCCAACACTGGCCAATCTTTAGAAAGAAACTGCCAGTAAGTCGCCATAAGCAACGTAAACGCATCTACTATTTCTTTCGGAAACATGTTTATTTAAGAATGCTGTAGTATAATAGGAGTTGTATGCTACCAAATGCTGTTGTTCACTCCCAGTCCTACAGTGTAGCCTTAGGCTCCTTAGTTTCCATTCCCAGGGGGGCTGAAACTATTCAGGTCTCTGGACAAGATCATCCCTTTTGGCCCCCCCCCCTCTCTACTACCTTGCTATGGAACGTATGTCTACCAGTGTGTGGTGAGATATCCCACTAGGAGGTCATACAGATACTCGCAATTGTTGTACAATTACTCGTACAGGTTCTGGGTTAGTGGATGACCGGGTGCAATAGAATGTGGTTATACAATATGTCTCCGGCATTCCAAATATTTCTAGCCGTTTTAAAAATTGGAAATAGCCATTTAAATGGGTACACATATCCAGAGAACATCACAGCAGCCAAAAATATGCCCATGAGTAAATACCTAAGGTCATCCACTAACCCAGAACCTGTACGAGTAATTGTACAACAATTGCGAGTATCTGTATGACCTCCACTGATTCACTCGCTTTTTATTCAATTTTTACCGCAGTAAAGGTGGTAGATGGAGATTTGGAAAGATAGAAATACTTTTAAAACTGTGGGTAGTTTTTATTATAGATCAAGAATTGATTAACTGGTCAAAAGGTGATAAAACGCATCTCTTATATACTTTTTCACGATCGGCACTTAATTCTAAATTCATATTACGATTTGCCAGGAACAAGGTTGGACTGCGTATAAAGAAGACCAGGGATAATAACCAAATGAGCGGACCAAGATTAGCGGCGAGGAGTGTCGGGATCAATATATTCAAAGGTAATAGTATTGGATGTAATATTTGGTGTGAGAGATAGTATTTATCAATTAGCGTCTACTTGCTCAGGGTGATATATAAATAAAGATATTTTAACATAATCAAATACAGTCATTTACATTCTGGTTCTTGGTAATAATGCTTTATACACTTCTGCAGCTATATATAAGGATATCTATACGATTTTCTATCTGTACAGTATTCTCTTATTAATATAATCATGAGCGTTTACAACACTCTTTAATAAATCAATTCGTTTTATCAGTCTGGTTATTTTTACAGTCTTTATTATATTCGATATAACACAGATGACGCACGAGAGATAGCCTTACAATTGGCAGTATCATGGGTATTGACTTTGTGAAAAGAACAATATTTCCCAGTGGAAGCAGTAGAAGAAGAACGTTTGGCAACCTTACCAATAGACATGGCAGAAGAGGCAACACCAAGAGAAGAAGGAACAGCGTGACGAGACTTATCACTTTCACGGTGCACATAGTTGGCAGCAGAAGGTATGTTTGACACACGCGAAGAAGAACCAGAAGCAGAAGAAACAGAAGCAGAGACACCAGGAAGACCTTTCTCTTTGTACAAGTCATTGTACAGTTCACGAGCAAGACGCATCACTACATCCACATTCGACTTTTGATCCTTTGGTAAGGAAAGACGCGAAGTAATGACCTTGTCAGCAAATTCAGTGGGCAAAGCGTGTAAAAACTTATCCACAAGAATCGAGGCAGGTAAGCACTGGTCAACAGCACGACGACGAAGATCATTGAAGCGATCAATGAAAGCAAAAAGATATTCACCTTTGGCTAACTTGATGTCAACAAGAGAGCGAGCACAGGCAGCACGATCTTCATCAACGGTTGTACCAAACCGAGAGAGGAACTCATTCTTGAACATGAGCCAAGTAGGGGAAGCAATACCAGCGGCACGAGCGTTCTGGTGGAACTCAACTTCATACCAGGTAAGTTGAGCTTGCGACATTTGAGACAACACTAATCTTTCATAGTTGGTGTCAAAGTCTAAACGATGAGCATACATTACGTTTTGAAAACGTGTCAAACAAGCAGCAGCATCGATAAAAATATGAGCACTAGGCTCATGGACTTCACCAACCCATTGAAGATAAGGCATGTTGTTGGGACACACACTAGAAACCTTGATGGGTGCCTTGGGATCAACAACAGCGCGAGCATACTTGACAGAGTCAGCATTGGATTTCTCAATTAAGGCTTTGGTAGCGATAACAGCCTTAAGAACACTATCCTTCTGCAAGTATTCAGCCTGGGAATCATCAAGATTATCACCAGATAAAGGAGACGAGAGACGAGCAGCAAGAATGGTTAACTCAATAGTGAGTTGGTTGATAGTATCTTGCATACTACGGAGAGATTCTTCAGCTTGCACTTGACGATCACCAAAAGAAGCAGTGCAGAACCAGAAGATTCTTCCATGGATGTATCAAGAACAGGTAAGTTGGCTTGAGCAACAGAAACAGTAGGTTCACCAGAGTGAACATGGAGGCAGCAGGAGAAGACATTGGTAATAAGATTGTAATTGTTGGAAAAAGCTTGACTCAAAAAAATGTTATATCCGGTGCTAAAGACGAAGGATGTAATTTAAAATACAATAATAAAATAATAGACAGTAAATGGAATCAGCTATCCTGATAGTAAAAGTTATTCTAATCTTTATTCACAATTCAAAATCAAGTCTTCTTTATAAACATTTCATCAGAGCTTAATAGTGCAGCATTCAATCTATCAGCACGCATGGCCGTACAACGGAGTCAAATCCCAGCAGTCACTAATAAGCCTTTCAACCACGCATTGTTGTAATTGTATAACCCACGCGTTATTCGATATTCAGGTGTCTTATCTTGAGATACACTTGATACTACTCGATAGTATGATGCCGCGTGTTTCTTGTAAGGATTATTGGCTAATAGTTCTAAGGATGACACATCGCTTGTATTTATGCAGGCCTCGTTAATCTGATTGGGTTATCAGATAGAGTCCGTGTATGACATAAATGAACAGTTGATTCCTTACTATTATGTCGATGCAAAATAGTAGGTGGAATACAACAAATAAATCAATTCGTTTTATCAGTCTGGTTATTTTTACAGTCTTTATTATATTCGATATAACATACGTGTTTAATTAACGAGAGAGATTTATTCTACCACTGCCAGCCTTCTGTTATTAATAGGCTGGGTAGTGGTTACATAGAGTAAATATAACTAGTCACGATTAAACACAAGTTAACTATTCAGGTACACTTCTATTACTATTCTATGTAAAGTAGTTATGTCTGTTGTAAACGCTCATGATTATATCAGTAAAGAAGAGGTTGTATAGGCTTTGGTAGCCATATGCCCACCTTTATGAATAGCTTGAAGATGTAACTCATTATTACCCGAATCCAGAATATGAACAACTGTGTAATTATTACGCTTTATTATAAAACAAGAAATAGCAGTAAAAGACAAATTCCTAATCGAGTGTTATGCCGAGATAAAATGCTTACCTTTATTTACAGTCCGATATGGTACCGCAGTATGTCGGCCATCATCATCATCTTGGAATATCAGCAAGTCACTATGAGCCGCGCAGTCAACAAGCTACTAGCTTACGTATACCCATAATATCATTAGTCAACCGCAGCAAGCTGAAAAGTATAAAAGGACGAGCTCTTAGCTGATTAGAAAAAGATTCATTCGAAAATTAATTTTGGAAATAAAAAGACTTACCACAGTTTTGATATTATTCTTCTGTTCTTCTATTATAATCCTCTTTCTATCCACGTACACAACAATGTCCATTACAATAACAACTTAACTCTACCTATGCGCGCAATCTCTGTCTCTCTGTTGTATTCCACCTACTATCTTGCATCGACATAATAGTAAGGAATCAACTGTTCATTTATGTCATACACGGACTCTATCTGATAACCCAATCAGATTAACGAGGCCTGCATAAATGCAAGCGATGTGTCATCCTTAGAACTATTAGCCAATAATCCTTACAAGAAACACGCGGCATCATACTATCGAGTAGTATCAAGTGTATCTCAAGATAAGACACCTGAATATCGAATAACGCGTGGGTTATACAATTACAACAATGCGTGGTTGAAAGGCTTATTAGTGGCTGCTGGGATTTGACTCCGTTGTACGGTCATGCGTGCTGATAGATTGAATGCTACACTATTAAGCTCTGATGAAATGTTTATAAAGAAGACTTGATTTCGAATTGTGAATAAAGATTAGAATAACTTTTACTATCAGGATAGCTGATTCCATTTACTGTCTATTCTTTTATTATTGTATTTTAAATTATATCCTTCGTCTTTAAGCACCGGATATAACAATCCCCAAGTTTTCATGAATAAAGAATTATCCTATTATACAAAAACATCATTTACTATAAACTATTAATCGATTACCTAATCGGACCACAGATATTACAGTAACACCATGGATGTATTATCAAACGTAAAGTGCTTTTTTTAACGTCGTTACTCTTTTACGTGGATTATCCATGAGGTTTTACTATACTCTGTTATACGTTATATTATTTTTAATAGCAGCGGTTCAAAGTAGATGTGCCCCAAAAGCTTAGTTAAAAGAAGGTATAATATGTATATAGTATATTACGAGTGAATAGCTCGACTAAAACCTCAGTTTAAAAGATACCCAAATTATTGCCGTTGGCATTGATCTGTCTGCTGTAAAGACATTTCCTTCTATTCAGGTTGCAGCTTCCATTGTAAGCAAAAATGGATCAATAGAAAATGAAATCGAGGTTTATATCAAACTTTGTCAATATTGAACCTAAATACAATACTTATCTGGCTAGAATATATCAAAATTCATACTCTCTGTTGTGCAAGATGTGGCTTTTCTGCTTTCCATTATCAACTAGCTAATAGTACCAATGACAGTTCCTTCTTCGTTGATCAAAATTTGATCGATTTGTTTCGACAAATCAAGTTTGCCACAGAAGAAGCATACTTTGGCTTCATCAATGTAAGAGCATTGATGAAGAACTTTATTTTATCTATCTAAATTCGCTCAAACTCCTTTTCTCTATACGTAGGCAACACTACATGCAACAGTTGTTGTGCCAAAAGGTAATATATATATATATATCGCATCTTATTTAAGCCCTCCTTTTAATAAGATATTTGTTGTTTCTTCTAGATCCAAGCTTTCGAAAAGTTGCAACCAATGCAATCGAAAGAGCCGGATTCAAATATCATCAGTTGACCAATAGGCATTATGCTGCACTAGCAACGTGTCCAACAGAACCATACAGCACAACATATTATCTGCTATTTCATGTCCAAGAAGAAACATTGGTCTCTTTTGTGGAAGATGAAGATTTTTTGTTGTACGATATCCTATTCACCAAAACCTTCAACCTATTGGCATCGTGGAATCTATACCTGTGATGGTAGAGGATCTGTTCAAAGATTCTGAATACTACAACATGACGGATGTCAACCGAATCATTATCATTTCGTCGCCTTCATTGACCGCCAAGAAACAGAGCTTGCCTGATAATATTTGGAATTTCATCAAACAGGACACGCAGTTCAAACATTTAACGTATTGCGAAGTATTTGGTAGAAACCGTAGCTATACTATACCATATGATAAAAGATTGTGTATGGTGCCGTAAAGCGAGGGATAGAAATAGCTCCTGATCAAATTCTAGTGTGAGATAAAGAGATTATCAATTATGGGTCAATCTGAATCCAATGAATCCAATGAATTTTGGAATTGAAGTAGCTGGTAGTCTTGTGTATCCTATGTTAAAGCGGTTCTATAGGGAGAAAACAAATTCTGTCGTATTTACTACAGTTACTAATGATCAGAAACATATTGAGGTGCCTGTGCATCGAGGGTTGAGATTGGCAAAGAAAATAATACTCATGTTGGAACTATATATCTGAATGGTATCTATCTATAAAACATAAAAGAAGATGAATGTAATAAATTAATTGATTGATTGTTACAGATATACAGAAGAGGCCTCAAGGTGTGCCAAGAATAAGGGTGACATTTGACGTGTCTTTAGAATCTAACTTTCTGAATGTTACAATTCTTGATGAACAAACAGGGCAATACAATAATGCTGTTTTTAACAACGAATATGAAGAGATGGTGCCTGAAATAGAAACTTATGAAAACAACTTTAGTCCAGAAAAGCATCAGCAGCATCGAGAATACGATAAAGAATTGTATATTAAAGCACAAACTCTCATAGCAGAATATGTTGTACCTGGAAGTAACCTGAGCGACAGTGTTTCTAGAGTCATAAGATATCTTTGGCTATCAAAGGAATCTAAGAGAGAGATTGATCAATTGAAACTATATTCAAGAAACAAGTTGACTCTATTTACAAATTAGTGAAGATAGTGGTAATTTAAAAGCCAGGCTCATCCATGAACAATAGCAACCTTCTTTTGTTTTAATAATAAAAACCATTTTGCTTGAATCATACTATGCTCCGCAACAAGATCTTTATTACCAGTCAACCTAATGGAAGCACTTTGCAATTTGTCAAAGGTTTTTATTCTCTAATGCAACTAGTTTCTTATTCATCTGTTGATTTTCTTTTACAGACATTTTCAAATTGTCGAACAATAAATCATTTCCACAGCCACTTGTCGATACTCGGTTAAAATACACAAACGGCGATCTAGTTGGTGTATGTATACCCTATGAGTTTGATACAAAATATTACACAGCCAAAGTGGACTTTTGGTTAGATGAAATTGATCAAACAACATCGAAAGAAACGATTAAAGCATATTGCGAAAAAGAGACCGAGATTAGTAAAGTTATTGACGCATTTGTCTTTTTGTTTGATAAAAACAAGGTACGTCCTGTCGAAATCTGGGAGAAAAGGGTTCTAAAGAGCTTTTTTTTTTTCATTTTAGCCAACGACTTTTGATATGCTGAAAGAATGGGTCACTTTCTTGGACCAAGCAGAACCAGCGATCCGGATCTGCGTTGGTACCTCATCAAAAGAGCCTTTGAGCATGGAGGTGGATGCTGATATAAACGACTGGTGCTTGTCGCATGGATTCGATTATGTAGATATGGATGAAACGACAGATACACCTATGGATAAGGTCGGTATGGCACTGGCCTTGGAAATCCTGCAAACCAATTTTTGGGATGGGATGTTGAAAAAGAGTGCCAGTGGCATTGCCGAAGATGAGGATCTACTTCGAGAGATTCAGGAACTAAAGCTTCAGCAAGATAAAGATATCTTAAAGTTGAGCGATAACGACGAGTCTTTAGGTAAAAGCTGGAGAAGCATCTGTGCTTAAGCAGATACTGACATTTGACTTATGTAGATATGCCCACGCAATCCGAGATTGACAAGATGAGAAATGACCTGTTTAGTGACATTGATGATGAAGACGGACTGGATAAAGCATTTGAGGCGATACAAGCCATGAGAGGTAAGACATATGTGTTTTTTTAAAACCTTTTATATTAATCCTTAAGACTTATAGAACACGGAAAGAACTTGCCAGATGAAGAACGCCGTAAGATGGCCGCGCAAGTAGCTCTTTCATTTGCTGCTCAACTTGGGTTGTAATATTTAATAAATAGTTAAACCAGAGAGCCATTTTTTGAAATAGCATGTAGAAGACGCTATCGGCAAACATCTGAATCTTCCCTTGTAGTAACGTATGATAGACTATTATTATATACACGAGTCTTGATTTACTGATATGACCCGGCAAAGAAGATATTATTATTAAACAAAAAAAAAAAAAAAAAAAAAAAAAAAAAAAAAAAAAAAAAAGATCCTTGAAAAGAAGCAATCGCATCTTATGGATAAGCAATTAAGTTATAAATTTGATTACAAGAAAAACTGTAGAACATAATACTCTTTTTAATGAGTATATTAGTGCAATTGGAAACGGTTTTAGCCAAGGATTATAAAGCTCTAATGATATGAGGTTTCTGACATATAGCACTTTATTTTAGTTATTTTTTATATGAACTTATATTATCTAAAGGAGCTTATTAATATCTTACAAGTTGAAGCCAAATATAGTCTTTTATAATCATGACTATCATGTTTTGGTATGAAGTTTCAACTTCTGAGCCTAAAGAATTAATCGGTAGTTATTAAAATAATTCTGTTGCAGAAATCACTAAATTATAAACGCAATGACAATTAAATGACTAGGACTGAACATACTACGAATTTTCGGAAATACACAGAAGTATTGACGCTTCTTTGAATGCAATAGTTTTAATAGCTGTAAAATATAATAGGAATCATCTACAAAAGACCAGCCAATAATTTTCACCTTCTGGTGCAAATGTTTTATTTGCTTACAAAATGCACATTGTTCACAAGAAAATTTAATTCTTTTACAACTATAGATTCTAATTGGTGGTTCACTATGTTATATATTATGAATTCAATATTTAAAAAATATTCAATAAAAAAAACCCCAGCTTGGCGTTAGGGATTATGCATAAATCAACGAGAAAGGTCGGTCCAGCGTCGTATCTGGTTAGTATAATTCATATTCATATTAAAGTGCTTTATCCTCTAAAGTCCCAATACAATGCACGTCTTGGTGATATTTGTTTACTTTGAATCTTTATTAGTTGAATGTTTTGATTATTGCAATAGACTGCTTTTCTTGTCAGTGTAAGACATATTCTATGCTCGTTTTAAAACATAGAAGCAATAGCCCAGGAAACATTATGATTAACTATCATTTATGCAAGTAACAATGAGAATGTATGTAGCTTTTGTTTGATGCGCCCTTTTATTGAAGAGCTTTTGACTAGAATGGACTATTAACCATTATTACATTTGCCAATCAATGAAACACATGACAGGTACAGTTTCAGAACAAAAGAAGCTCAGCCAGGATTACAGTAAATGAAATATAAACCAAAGATCAAGTATGACGCGTTATAATACAGCAAAATAATGGTTCACGTGTATACTCAGTGAGGAGCCAATGAATGATTGGTAGTACACAGCATGACTGGATAGAGTGTACCTTGACTGTATCTCCCACGCTTAAAGTCAAACCGTCTATCCATTAGTTCCTGGAGTAGAATATTCACACCGACCTGTATATTCTTCCTTTCTTTCTTTCTTTCTTTTATCATTATTATTATAATGGAACTCAACGTTTGCTTGTACTGCGAAAAGAGACTTGCGGACGATGTAAGTTGTAAATAGCACATATGAAATAGATGACACTAACACTTTATAGAATACGGCATTTTGTTCAATTGCTTGCCAGTCTAAAGAAGCATCCAAATCTTTAACTGAAGTTACTTATACAACAATGAAATATCACGATACGATCTCTTATCATCGGAGTCCTTCTTTATCGTATTCCACAACCACCAGAAAAAGAAAAGAATCCATATTGTCATCTTCGCTATCTCATCGGCCTTATTTTTTAATGCGATCTATATCCACCTCAACTTCATTTTCATCTTCTCTATCCGATATATCTGTTTATTCTACACCGTTTTCATACGAAGAGAAAGGGAATATTCACGCTTAGCTTTATGCATTTCATCCATTCATTATTAATATGACTATTATCTATGCCTTTATATACCACTTTATACTATGCCTTTCTTTTTTTCTTCTTCTTTCTGCTTTCCTGTTAATATAGATACCTTCCTTTTCTTCAATATAACCTATTCTGCTTTAATTTTACAATAAACCTCATAATTATCTACCAGTTCATATATAAAATAAATATCAGATGTACAAAAGTATCACTTGACGTAATTATACATCCGATTATTTCAGGCACACATTGACATTACAACCACGTTTATTTCCTTATTTTACGCGTCATTTGCATAGAAACCAGTCAAAATGGTGATAAACGCGCGCACCATACAATGAATAAAACGCGTATTAATGGCCCGAGTTTTTGTTTTTTATGCAGAAAAAGGAACCTATCAATAACAAGAATAGAACATGGTGTCATATTAAAAACGGAGCATGACTCATCCCGGGCACTAAATCAACCCAGCTCAGCTTTTTTTTTCTTTATTATGTTATTGGTACTCGACTTTATATCGTATGCAGCACACGAGATTTTGACTCGCAGGAATGCAGTGTTTAGCATATACAATAGTTTACCCGAGCCATTACGCAACAGCCAAAAGGCCTTCTATCGTAATAGGTTATCCATCACCTAATGTAATCATAGATTAGTTGCATTGAAATTCTAATTGAGGATTTAGCGGATGGAGCAAACTCATTCTAAACGTAAACTTCTCATCAGATGTGCGTGTTTTTTTTGGCCAAAGTGAGCAGAGATCTTTTGCGATACCTGTTTCTAGACTAAGGAAATTATAATCCCAAAAAAGTTAAAATGAGCTTATCAAAAGATGATGTTTGCATACTATATCTTGGAATCATTGATGAGAGTAACAGATATTCAGCTTTTCGTTGAATAATATAAGCCATGTAAAGTAACACTAATAAGACTATTGCAGAAGAGCGGTGTTACATAGAGCTATCACACTGACTCGATCCATATGTCAATCACTATCAAAAAGATAACGTTCTGCAAAGCTTCCATATTTTAAAACTTCATTCATGCTGTTTCAAGCTCCAATAGTAATTTTCTGATTCTGATGATTTTATCAAGCAAGAGGATCGCAAATACCAACGACCATAGAATTCAGGTTTAAAGTATCTTATGTACCTGAAAATTGAAAACAGCCATACGATGGAACCTTGTGCTTTTAATGAAATATATAAATATTTTAATTTTCTTTTGAATAGTGTAACTGGTATAGGGTATTAAAAGAGGAGAATATTGCTTTCGCAAGCAAGAAGGATATGGAATCGGAGCTATCTTGGGCTATATAGAGATTTTAGTCATACTAAAATACATTAAAAGGACAATAATATTCTATGTGTTTCCGAAAATTCAAATTGTAATCCTCTTTTTTCTGTTAAATAATGAGCAGTTATTTAATACCTACACCATTATATTAGGCAATGATGGACCAATGAAATAAACACCAAATACATCCATAATCGGCAAATTTTGGCGCAAGATCAACACAGATCAAAATATTTGGCAAACAAAGCAAGGATGGCTTTTTACAAGTATGGATCGAGCACCTCAATTGAATTAAAGGGGAGGCGGGGGGGGTTGAATCCGATTCTTTAGACTCATTTCTTCTTACAGAGATCTTGTGCTGTTCCCTCTCAAGGATCAGAATTCTCTCAGTTCATTCTGAGAAAGGATGATGCAATAGGCCAAAATCAGCAGAGTGATCTGTACATCACTAGACTTATAGGTTGCCATGAAATGTACATAATTAATAACTGATTATTGCCAAATACATTATACTGGTTGTAGTTCAATAGAACAAAGGTCTTTTGGGAGATAGTAACACGTTAAAAGGATGGAAAGCATATCAGGTAATATAATAGATCTAATGACCTATACACCTATTAGCTGGTATCGGCTTAATGTCTTCTCTGATAAATACTATGCGTGTCTAAAATAAACTGACCTATCCATCAAAATAATTGTTAATGGTGTATAATTCATATAACCTAGATGCTATTATCTACATATTCCTTGACAGAACTCGGCCAATAGTCCTCGTAGCCCAACTAATTGACTTTGCAACCTATTTGAGTCTTAAAGTCGACGTTATTCACCGTCATATAATGTCATTTACTTTATAAGATCAAGTGTAGTATATAAAGCGATGCTATTTACTATTCTTTGTTGCTTCTATTGAGCATTCCAAGTGAAACAGAAAGTGTAGAAAGCCACAGTGGCCGTTATGAGAAGAGATGTGTCCAAAGAGGAGCGTTAAAACTACGTTAAACCAACCAATTATCCTTTGCAAGCTAATTGAGTATGGCTACGAGAATCCAAAGATACATAACTCATAGATGCCGATAGTATTTAATCCCATTACATGTAAAAGAGTTATGATAGTATGCTTTGAAAGCGATAAGGATATGCAAATACGTATGTAATAATAATAACATATCATTACATAAAACAATGTATAAGCCTAATGTAATAAACTGGTCTTGTTTTAATGATATTCGCGATCAGTTAATACCTGTTCCGTTTGAAGCCTAGAAAGCAACAACCGATTGAAATATGCTAAAAATACACTGCATAGGATGTCCGTTATATGATTATATCGAACAGGCTATGGTTTTGAAGCCTTACAGTAATCCATATGTTGATATTGAACAACATTATGATTAAATAGTATACTTTTGTCGATTTATAATAAGATACAGAATGCTGGCTGCATTGGTTGATGTATAGGAAAGTGATAGATGCTTGGAGCTACAATATATCGTCCAATTCAGATAAAAATTGAGATGAGTTTCATATTCCCAAAGAATATATATAAATGTATATTGGCGGTAAAGATTGATAGAGGCAGTAGTTAGAAACAAGGTGGCAAATAATAAAATATATAGTAGTAGTAACCCATCTGCTACACTGAATTGCGTATAACTGAACAATTAACTGAGTGAAGTTAATGACTTTCGAGAAAAAGATGGACCAAGCTACGTTATTTCAAATGAACTCACTTTTACATTCTTAAACTAGCTATATCATACTATAACAATTAGTAAAGGTGGGTACAAGGGAATGCAGAACGGATATCAAACTAAAAGTACACGGATTATCCTTCAGGTAACTCATTTTGAGGAATCGCCTGCAGTTCGATTATGGAGCCAAAATAATCCAACAGTTTTCAAGAAAGGTATAGAGAAAAGCACGTGATTTACAATAAGCTAGTGTTTGTAGTGATATGCGTTGACGTAAATAAAAATTGATAATCTCTGAAACTGATTTACCGAATGGATTTACTAATCATCTAATCAGCAAAGAATATCTAAATTACTCAATGCACAGTTATCATCGATGCTCTTTATCAATCTGTTTCATCCATTGTGTCTCTCTAGAAAAGGAAAAAGCCTTAGATTACATAAAACTTGCTGGATCTCTAGTTTGAATGAAACGCTATACAAATGCTCTGCATTTTGGAGCATGACTGGTCAGTATATAGCAACAAATAATAATCCTAGATAATCTACTGGAGATAAATCTATATCGCTTGAATTGAACCAATATGGACAAATCATCGAACAAGAAACAAAAGTAGAATCCAGGCTATCGGCAGTGGTAGATAGTGCAATAACACAAGTAATACATGAGGTTAAAAGCATATATCTATTATCGAATAGTATCGACTCAAAATAAGGATCATATTATAGACAAATGACACAAGCTACACGACGCTTGACTCGACAATGAATTATTATATAATGTTACATGCGAACTGCAGCTTTATAATGCTATAATTATTGGAAAGCAAACACCACTAAGCCCTTATAAACTCAATTAGTATGGAACCAATGCCTTTAAGTATGAATTCATTATGCGAAAAAGCATTGAAATTTGTAACGAATTAGATCATTTGCTCCCATGATCAGTCAAACTAGTCAGCTGGATGGCGATAAGCATAGGGAACTATGGTCCAATCAAAAATGCGATAGCTCTAGATTAGTTAAATTGTGATATTTGCTTTTTTCCTTCGTTCGGACCTTTTTTCTTGTAAACATCACGCGTCGCCCGCGCAATTGAACGTTGATCGTCATGTGTGCGTTGATACAGTATAAATATACTTTTTTTTGTTTTTGATTTTTTTTTTCTTTTCATTTTATATTTTCA
This sequence comes from Actinomucor elegans, assembly GCA_026027325.1. NCBI lineage: Eukaryota > Fungi > Mucoromycota > Mucoromycetes > Mucorales > Mucoraceae > Actinomucor > Actinomucor elegans. The sequence continues at coordinate 2,379,323 of JAMSLZ010000003.1, forward strand.
ATGAAATATTCAATTTCATCTGCTGTTTTATTATTATTATTGGGTGTTTCAGGCACTCTAGGTGCTGCCATTAACAATGGCGATTTAGCGCGTAAGCAATACCATGCAGGTGTTTCGCGTAGCTTTGGTCCTGAAGTGCCTTATCGGGAATATACAATGCCTACGTATCAACAACGTCAAAAGGATTATAGCTCATTTACTATGACGGATGATCCACAAGATATTGCCCTGGCCTTTGCCGAAGCGGAACTCACGTCAAGTGAATATGTAGTCCAAAGTGCTTATAAGTCTGATTTGAATGGCGTCACGCACGTCTATCTTCGTCAAAAGGTGCATGGTTTGGAAGTATTGAACGGTGATATCAATATCAATGTCAACCGTTTTGGACAAGTCATTTCTTATGGTGACTCTTTTGCTAAAGGTGTAGCAAAGATTCAACAAGATACTACACTCTTGAATGTTCGTATCATAAACAAATAATCATGTTTCTCCTGCATATCAGTTAATCTATTATTATTACAGAGAGTCCAGAAAGGGTTAGGACTAGTTTCAAGCTCTTTTGCTCAAGTCGTGTTGACTTCGCCCAACCAAGGACAAGAATCTCAAGTAGATGAATCCTATTATGATATTGCTAATGAGCACTTGGATGTCATTGATCCAGCTGAAGCCGTGCTGGCTCTTATGGCCTATGTCAAATATTCACTTCCTGATCCCACCGTAGTGGATTATCTGATTCCTCAGAACTTTAACATGGTCACCTCGTTCCAAAAGGATAGCAATGAAGCTTTTGTATTTGAAAACGTCCCTTTTGCGCAGTCACCTGTTGAAGTCCGACAGGCTTATATTCAAAAAGAAAACGGCGAGTTGCAATTAGTCTGGGATTTGCAGTACGAACTGCAGGATAATTGGTACAACGGTCATGTAAATGCACACGATGGTACTATTGTCGGCTTAGTTGATTGGGTCTCTTCGTCTTCTTCTGCATCCTACAATGTGATTCCTTTTGGCTATAATGATCCTAATGATTCCGAGCGCCAATTGGTCAAGAATCCTCATGACAAATGGGCTAGTCCTGATGGCTGGCATGCTCAAGGTGTACTTTCCAAGGGTGCCAAGACATACAATGTCACAATTGGTAACAATGCTTATACCCACACAAACCCTGATGGCGGTAATGACTGGCAAAGGAACTATCGTCCCCAAGGTGAAGAAGATCAGCATGGTGATCTCTTATTTGATTATCCTGCCAATTTTGAAACGGATGAGCCTCAAGATTACGAAGATGCCGCAGTGACCAACTTGTTTTACTGGTGTAACACGGCCCATGATTTCTTCCATAGATATGGTTTTGATGAAAAGGCTGGTAACTTTCAACAAGACAATCTAGGACGTGGACGTAAGAACGACGATGGTGCTGGAGATGCAGTCATTGCCAATGCTCAAGATGGATCAGGTAAGAAAACCCTACATGACTTAGTAATATTATAAAAAAAAAATAAAAAAAAAAACTAACAGCTACTCATGATGCTAGGCCGCAATAACGCCAACTTTGCCACGCCTCCAGATGGAAAACACGGCAAGATGCGTATGTATGTATGGGATCAAACCAAACCCATGAGAGATGGTGACTTTGAGAGTGGCATCGTGATTCATGAGTATACCCACGGTGTATCCATTCGTCTTACTGGTGGTCCAATGAACTCCAATTGCTTAGGTTGGGGTGAAGCTGGCGGTATGGGAGAAGGTTGGGGTGATTTTATTGCTACTGCCATTCGTATGCGTCCGGAATACAAGCGAGACATAGAATTTGGTATGGGTGATTATTCAAATGGTGGTGATGGTATTCGTAAATACAAGTACTCCACTTCAAAAACTACCAACCCAAGCACCTACAAAATCATGGATCGTTTTGATTATTGGGGAGTCCATGCCAAAGGTGAAGTCTGGGCTGAAATGCTGTATGAAGTCTATTGGAATCTAGTAGATCGTCTAGGCTTTACATCTGAATGGTTCCCTCCTACGCCTTCTGATACTTACAAGACAACTTTGAATGATGAAGATCTAGACAAAATTCGTACCCATATCACATCATACGGTAATACACTCGCAGTTCAGCTCGTCATTGACGGTCTCAAATTGCAACCTTGTAATCCTACTTTTGTGTCCGCTCGTGATGCCATTTTGCAGGCTGAAAAAGAATTGACTGGTGGTAAATACTATTGTGACATTTATCGTGCTTTTGCCAAGCGCGGTCTTGGCCCTGGTGCCAAGCTTCAGAAAAAAGGATGGATTGAGCAGCGTGTTGAAAGCTACACTCTGCCTTCTCGTTGTGATGGTGAACCATAAGAAAGATATTTTTGTACATTTATTCAATTTTGATATATATATCTTGATCTCTTTGCTAGTTTCATTACATACATCCTATTCTTTTTTTTCCCCTCTTTTATTTATCATTCTCTTCTTTTTTTTTATTACATAAATGTGAAATAAACACAACTTGTTGATATACCATTTTAAACAGACTTTTAGCAAAAAGCATTGGCATCTATATTAAGCAATATTATCCACTGGTGTAGCAACTGCTCCCGCTGTAGTAGTCGCACTAGGTGGAGATGAAGACGCAATAGCAGTACTGCTACTATTATTTAGATTCGTAATGCTACCCGCATTAGTAGTGGCATTCGCCGTTGGTACTGCAACTGTAATAGAAGTAGCAGTAGAAGACGATGTAGCGTAAGCAGGTAAACTAAAATAAGTCCCAACGTCAGCAATGGACGTTAAGTCGCCTAGCATGGTCACTATTTCAGATGAAACATAGACACTTTCTGGCAAAGGTGGCGAACAAGAAGGAAACGACTATAGAGTTCAAATTAATTGTGCCTGTTTCTTTCGGTTTTGATATACTACAGAGTTTACCTTTTCATCCTTGAATGAAGAATGATACCTCAAAAAAGTGCCACACAGTACAAAACGAACAATAAAGTAATATAAAAAGTCATCAGACATGAACCGTTTTACGTTTTTATCTAAGAGTGTTATTGTCAGTATAAAAAAAATTAATATTGTAACCAAGCTTTTTTTTTAGCAACTTACCAACGTTAGCATCTGTTAAGAGTAAATCACCAATTGCACTTTCCATGGCAGATATCTTTCGTACGCATTCATCCCACTTTTCTTGATCCAGATTACCAATATCAGAGACAGAACAGAATCCAAGTAAAGGTGTATGTAAAAATAGGGTGAATAAGCTTCCAATCTCACTCTTGTCTTGAACAGAAGATGGGTATTCTAAAGGTGACATGAGACACATGACAGGCTGATCAAACACATTGGTCATATTCCTAAACTCAGTGCTTTTATCACTATCGACAATTAAAAACAGCGGCTTTCGGGTAAATGGTATCAAATCAGCTGGATGCAGACAGTGCACAGAAGGTGGTACAATGACCGTTTCTGACGATTGCTGTGCCATAGTGGTAGATGCGTTGTTCGCAGCATTCGCAGAAGGTGCTGCTGTAGATGCGTTATTGCTTGCAGACACAACAAGAGAGACAGAGGAAGCATTGATGGCGGATGCGACAGTGCCTGTAGCCGTAGTTCCTCCAGCTGTCGTAGCGGCCGCCGCATTGTTTGTAGCAGAAGAGGAAACAGCACCAGTACCTGCATTATTATTGGTAGAGGTCACAGTGGCTGCCGAGCGATCGACGTTGGTGTTGGGCTTATTACGTTGGCTAGTGACTACGCCTCCACCGTATCCGGGCACAGTTTGATCCGTGTAAGCAAATCCATCAGCAGATAAATAGAGCAGCAAAGCAGAGTTCTCACTGGTATCTTTGAATGCCGTCGAAATATATACAAGAAGCTGGCTTAGAGAAGGTCTATATAGCAAGTATTTGTGAGGATTCATGGATCTCTTGTTCCCACCTGCCTTGTCTGCTGGGGCGCTTGGTATCTTTGCACTTGTCGTAGTGGAAGGTTTGGCTGCATACTCTTCTTTACCAGCAAGTTCCTTTTTATCATTAGTATCATTATTGGGTTTGACATGATTGTTCTTGGGATGTGCAATAAATGGTTCTCTTTCAAGTGATTGAAGCATACGATACATATCCAATGTCAGTTCCGAAAACTTGATTTGCTTTTGATAGTTCCCTACTAGGATGGCTTCTTGTAATTTGAGCTTTTGGATACTGTTACCAATATTCCTTTCAGCAATATTGGATGATAATCGATGTTCTATTTTATCAGGCGTACGGTCCAAGTTGATAGGAACCAACTTCTTTTCAGCTTCTGTAAAGGTACTAATTTCTTCCAGTACCATCTGCCATTCTTTAGCATCTGGAGGCTTAAAGCTTTTTGTATATTCCTCTATCAGTCCTTCTAATTCTGTAATAAGCTGGCGTACATTTTCATCCTTGTTTAATAATAAGCAAACGATGATAAATCGAGCATAGTATCTCATTTTTTTGATCATTAACGCAGAGCTATGGATATACATGAGCATACGCAAAAAGTGAATTACCGTTTACTTACTTTTTAACCTCTAATATATCCTTAAAGTACTGTCTTTCATGGATAGCTTCGTAAAACACATAGGCTTCATAAAGGTAATTGGTTTCACTTGTTCTCAGACTATTAAATACTTACATATCAAAATCACTCGCGTATCCATACAAATTCCAGCACACTTACTAGTAATGATAGTATAGCTGTCCAATCTTACTGGCGATTTCTCCCACTTCCCATCGCTTTAAGCCATAGTTGCTCTTGTCTTCAAGAATTGATCGATGTGTTTGTTGGAACTTCCAAAGCTAAAATACAAAAAGCATTAGCGCTATGCATTAACATGGTATAGATTATTGTACCTTTGTGTATACTTCAAATGTCTTTTCAAAATACTAATAAAAAAAAAGAGGAGGAAGATCAGTATCAATACTACTACTTGTAGTGTCTATTTTTTTTTTCAACTCACAGGTCTCCATTGACGGTGACTTCCTGTGGGCGGCAAATCTCTATCCATGCATATAGTTAATACGCATTCTTCCAAAGTCCAGGCCTACTATTTACCTCAATCCACTGAATAAACTTTGACTTTTCTCCAAAAGGTACTGGAACTCCTCTACCAACTTTTGATTTCGAATTGTATCTTCGTCTGTATCTGTGTTATTAGTCGTTGTTTCGGTGGCTCCAGCACTTGCCGTTTGCGAGGCAGAAGTTGAAGCGGCAACTACTGGCGTTGTTGAACTTGTAGCAGCAGCAGCAGTGTTTGTTGTGGTATTTGTAGGGTTATTAGTTGGTGTGCTAGCTGACGCGTTATTTGCCACACTATCGGTAGGAACTAATTATATAATACTGGTTAGACCTGCACTTTTGCGACTGATAAAAACGTTTTATTTTTTACCTGGTGAAGTGGTTGCATTTTTTGCTCCTGCATTACTTACTGTAGTATCCTTTACAGTTTGTGTAGCAGTAGAAGAAGCATCAGCAACTTGATTATGAATGGGTGAGCTTGCACTCATGGTGTTTCAATCTCGAATCAGAAAAAAAAGAGAAGTGTCTGTTTTTTTCTAAACCCCTACTATCAAATTTTGTGCGTTTCACGCGACTTGCAGCAGAAAAGTTTATGCTTTGTTTCACGAACCTAAGAAAGCTTGTTTCCGTATACGTGGCTCTTGGCATATACATTGGTTTATCATAAATAATACGCTTCTGATAGACACAATACATGAAGGTTTTTTGCTGTCGCACTGTTACAGATTCAAAGTCATCCCCAATAATACGATCTGCGATTATTCCGGACTGGACTAATAATACACGATATAGAAATTTGGAAAATAATCAATATTGAGAAAAATAAATCAGCTAAATCATCCTTTAATAAAGTTTTTAATAGATACATCAATTCATCCTTGATGGGTACTACCAATTAGATGTGAAAACAGACCAGGATCGGTCGAGAAATGCATATAGAGGATGTTGAAATGAGAAGGCTCCTCCAGAAAAATTTATGAGGTATTATGTACCTTAGTCCTAAAGTTTTAAAGTATTGTTTGTTCTGTAGAGTATAAACGATACATTTACAAGCTGTGATTTATCAATAACATAAGTTTCATACATTGGGAGTATGTGATTGCAGTTTTTGTAGATTTTATTGTATAAAAAATATGCAAGTTACGACTGTATTATAACAGACTAAACGAAAGGATAAAGGACATTTACATGCTTCAATACACCATTTCAGTACCCACACTAACTGCATTAAACGCTTTACATATATTGAATGAACTTGGGAAAGCAGTGTCAAAGGTCTGGAAAATCGTAGTGTTTAGTGTACATTTATACCTTTTTTTTTAGTAGACTTACAGCAATTGTGATATCCTATTTTTATGAACAGTAGTAAGTTATTAACATTTAGCTTAGACTTTTTATAAATATAAACTTCTCAACCGATTCTGGATAGATGTTGCATCTGTGAAATAATTTACTCTTAGAAACAGCTACTTTATTTGATCAACTTCAAGAATGATAATTATCATCTGGTTATACGCTTTAGCATCTACAAAAAAAAACCAATTGAAATAGTCTATAATAGTCTATTGACTGTGATTCCTCCCTGAGCTTTGTGCGAGTATATAATTGGTTATCATTCAATTCAAATATCTTCTCCGAACAGTCGAGTTTCAGTCGTCCCCACTTTGACACCTACTATATTTAGATACAGTACCTGTTCCTTTTTCACTCTACAGTCGCAATGACCGAAAAATCAGCAACAGATGCTTCCAATGACTTTTTTCTCGAGTTTAGAGCAGAAAGACAAGGTAATTCCAGTTAATTTCTCAATGCGATCGATACATCCTCTAACCCAAGTTGTGATCGTAAAGCTATTCAAGATCAATTAACGAGATCCAAAGACTTGTCAAAAGTTGATCTGCCCCAACATTTCAATGCTATTTTGCAAAATATTAATAATCTCGAGAAAAGACTAACCAAAGCTACTGAATACATACCTTCCTATGATGAGCGCCAATTTTCCTTGGTAATTCGTTCATCAAAAGTAATACAAGCATGAGATGGCTGATTGTCATTTCCTTATAGCAATTAAAAGATTTGACCGAGACCTTGGAGACAACCAAAGCAGAACTCACACCCAAGGCTAAGTTTTCATTCAAGTCACGTAAAAAGAAGGCTGCAGCAACAGTAGAGGCTACAGCAATGGCAGCGACTGTAGTATCCAAAAATGAAACAGAAATTTTGTCAGATGCCACTGTCTTGTTTAAAGACAAAACTGAAACAGTATTGACGTTGAAGGATGCGCAAAATGCTCGAGATCATCAAAAAAGCGTCGATATACTTTTATCTAACCTTAGTTATTGTGTGATTCTATTGGAAGACAAGGATATCAAGATATCTGCGGTTCATATCAAAAATGTAGATCATTGCTTAATATTTTGTGGCTCAATAGAAGGCTCTGTCCTCATGTATGGTTTGAAACATTCTGTGTTATTTGTCGGATGTCACCAGGTAACCCATCCAATGGTTTACAATAATGTAGTATACTGAGTTCTTTGTTATGATTAGCTTCGTATGCATGAGGCCCATAAAGTAGACATGATGCTTCACGTGACTAGTCGACCAATCATTGAAGACTCGGATGAGATACAGGTTGGCTCTTGGGATATCAATGTGAGTGATTTAAACGCAAAAAAAAAGAAAAAAAAAGAAATCAAGTATTAATACTGCTGTAGCCATCAACCAATTATTATGATCAGATGGAAGACTTCAATTGGCTCAAGAAGCAGGCGTCACCCAACTGGAGAATTATGGATCAGGATAGATATGAGCAGCTGAAACATAAAACTGAGGTATTGAGAAGCGAAAATATTGTATTCTCAGAAGAGTTGTGCATATTACCTGCCTGAGTGGATGATACATTCACTTTAAAACCTTTATACCACATTTAGATCACTTACATTAACAAATAAAATTTTAAAAAAAGGAAAAATAATAACACTGTAAAATAAAATTGTATCTTTGTATGATAGAAGAAGTTGCTAGGGTCCAACAAAATAGCTATGTACTTTATACACATAAAAGAAACGGACTTGGCAGCAGGTCTCGTGTAATAGTTTTTTTTTTTTTTTTTTTTTGGGTATAAGGGCTGATTGCACCCAGAAAATCTTTTGGCTTAGATGTAACATGTTAGGATCACCCATTGCAGTCCAAATTCTACTGCATGACCTAGCTGTATCACAACATATTTCTTGATCCAGAATGTAACTGGGTGATTCAACCCAACAAACAAAAGACCCGAACATATGCGAGAAATATGTCACGATTAACATATTTGAGCATTACTGTTAAATATGGAAAGGATAAGGTCCACCTTTGTGCGTAAGTGTTATCTTGCAATTCTATTGTGTATGGTTTTTATATAGCGTTCCTATGGCTGAATCAGCGACCCAATCTATTCTTATAGAAATGAAAAAGATAACAAACTGATCTACTCTTAGTACTTACATCACGCATTCAGAAACTTCTAGATTGGCTGATGCGATGACAGTTCTTCTTTTTCCAAGTCTCATACAGTTTAGCATCTAAATTGACGCATTCAATATGAACTTTTAGAGCAAAGCGGTTGAAATGGAGATTAAATTTTTGAATACTAAGAGTTTAGAAAACGAGGACTATAGCTTGTTGTATTACATAGATTTATTATATGTACCAGTGGTTGCATAGCAAGTTCTTGAAGCGGTGCTTTGGTTCAATCCGAGCTTCCGCGACCGTGACTTTGCTCTGTAGTGTGTGAAAAAGCAATTAAAAGTTTCCAAAACGATGCTTGATCATTGCAACGATGGGTATGGTTGCAAGAAAAGAAAATTTTTGGTGTTGAACAAGTTTTAGATTACTATCCCCATTCTCACGGCGCCATTCTTGAGTCTGACCCTTTTTACCCTAGAAAAATGAACCGTGGTAAAAAAAAATTACGAATATTTCGCCTTGATTTAACATTGGGAGGGCCATCAAGAAGTGTAAAGCGTAAGGTAGCAAAGAAGTTGGTAGTTAGAATCTAGATCCTCATTAAACGAGAACCTCCTTAGATGAGTTCTCGTGAGAAAATCAAATCATACGCTCAATTCAATACCACTTTTCGACGGTATTATTACGTTGCTCTATGCCTATTCACTGGCGGTATTATTGCGATGTTTGGCGGTATTCTGGAAAACAAGATACATATAAGCGAACCAAAGAGCCAACAAAATCTTGTAATTATCAATCAATTCATACTATCACTACTACTATGTTTGCTCTGCGGAATATCAAGCCTGTCTCTAGCTTATTGCGATCAAGAACTATACCGGAATCATTGAAAGCAAGCTCCGTCTGCCTTCGCAAGTTTTCCCTCCTCACTGAGACCCAAAACCAGGACATTACCCAACAAATGTTCTCTGTTGGAAAAGACAATGGTTTCCTCCCTCGTCAAGATCCTTTGGTTGAGCTGCCTCAAGAGTTCAGTAGACTGGAATCTCTCTTGCAACGTATGCCAATGCAACTCTTGGATGGTACTCCAGGCCTCTTGGCAAGCGGTCAGTTTGGTGATGCTGTAAGAGATGAACTTCCCCTTTACGAAATCGATGGCATTACGGACCAACGTCTTTTATCTGGTATGCGCTTTATAATAAAGCACTTGTAGTCGCTATTGAATAAATCAATTACTTATACAACCTTATCCTTCTTTCTTTTTTATATCTATATCTATAGCTCTCTTCCGTGACTATACCTTTGCTGCCTCGGCTTACTTGCTTGAACCTTGCGACATTCTCTATCGTTCCAAGAATGACTATGGCCTTGGTAGAAAGGTTTTGCCCATGAACATTGCCGTTCCTTTGTCCAAGGTCTCCAAGAAGATTCATAGCCAACCCTTTATGGAATAGTAAGTGTTTGAACTGATACAAATGGATTTACATAATTCTAACAAGTTTTTATTAACTGTTAGTGCTTTGAGCTATGCGTAAGTGGCACTACTATAGACCCAGGTTGATATATTATCATGATATTAATCAACCTCTTTCTTTCGATAGTTTATACAATTACAAGCGAATTAATCCTTTGGGTGGCCTAACCTATGATAACTTGGCCTTGATCCGTTCTTTTGCTGGTAGTGAATCAGAGTAAGTGCTTCTATATCTATATGCCACTTTTATATACTTACTTTATATCTCTCGTTTAATAGGAAAGGCTTTGTCTTGAACCACGTTACCATGGTATCCTACTCTCCTAGACTCGTAAGCTATGCCGTAGGTGCTCTTGATGCAGTTGAAGCTAAAGACAGAGCTAAATTCGATTCTCAAATGGCTGGCTTGAACGAGACTTATGAATCTGTTAACAAGGAGATGGAAATGATGTGGTCCCGTAGTATGCCTGAAGACTACATCAAGTTTAGAACCTTCATCATGGGTACCAAGAACCAGGTAATAGTCCAGTATTTAAAAGTACATACTATCATACTCAACTACTTGTTTGTTTAGCCCATGTTCCCTGATGGTGTTATCTATGAAGGTGTTAGTGATAAGCCCATTGCTCATCGTGGTGAATCTGGTGCAAACGATTCGATGGTTCCTTTGGGAGATAACTTGCTTCAAATCACCGAACTTATGCCTGAAAACCCTTTAACCACTGTCTTGCGCGACTTTAGATCTTATCGTCCTACTAATCATCGTGAGTTCTTAGAGCACGTTCAAGACAAGGCCAAGAAGGTTGGACTCAAAGAGTTTGCTCTGAAGGACCCCAATTCGGCTGCTGTCTACTTGTCCAACATTGATCAAATCCGTGCTTTCCGTCATAGACACTGGAACTTTACAAAGGAATACATTATCAAACATACTGCTCATCCTGTTGCTACTGGTGGATCTCCTATTGTCACTTGGTAAGTTAAGAATAAATGCGTTGGTAGATCGTGTATTAACCAACTTGGTTATAATCCTTGTAGGCTTCCTAACCAACTTGGTACTGTATTGGACTTGTTAAACGAAGTCAGCAGTCAAATCGACAAGTCTCAACTTACAGAAAGTAACAAGATTCGTGTTGATGAAATTACTAAGCGCGCTGTGGCTCAAAAGCGTTTCCTCGACAGAGAAGTCGCTACCCTCAAGGTCAAGTTCAAGGACCAAGATCGTACTTAATTTTTTTTTTAATAGTGATGAAATACATCAGTACTCTTATTCAATCAGTCTTATCCCTAAAGAATAAAACGATTTTCTTAACAGTATCCATGTTTATATATATATCAAGTAGTATTACAGTTTCTGCAATAGCAACTAGGTGATTGTACACTGTACAACAGTGATATAGTAAATGGCTTCTATTTAATCTATATACAATAATCTAAAATAATCAATAACTAATCTCTATGCTTCAAAGATTCAAGCGGCCACACTGGTAACGTGGTAATGGTATAATCATCAACGAGTCCAGCTTGAAATCTCTCTAGTCCAGCCCAAGCAATCATCACACCGTTATCTGTACACAATTGTGGAGGGGGACATATTAATGGTAAATTGTAAGACTGTGCCAATGCTTCCAACCTAATCAAGTACACGTGTTACTTTTCATCTCGTTTCAAACTATATACTTGTATAAATATTACCTGCTTCTAAATAGTGTATTGCTTGCAACTCCTCCACTCACCACCAAAGCCGTCAGGGGTTTCTTTAACTGAACAATCTCTTGTTCCAATGCCAATGTCAATTTCTGCTCTATATGGCCAATGCAAGCAAGCTGGAAAGCAGCCGCCATATCACTAACGTCCTGGGCATTTTCTAAATCAACTAAGCGCTCAGTTTCAATCAATCGTGCCACAGCCGTCTTTAAACCCGAGAAACTGAACCCGATTACTGACTTGTTTCGCTGACGCATCGGTTTTGGTAAACGAGGTAAAAATCTTGCAGGATCTCCTTGCAATGCAGCTCTTTCCAGTGCAGCACCGGGCCCACCTCTTCTACCTTTGATCCATTCCAAATTCAATAGCCGTGCGGTTTTATCTATGGCTTCTCCTACAGCATTATCCAACGTCGTCCCCAGTTGATCATAATCCCCAATATTGTTGGCTGTCAATAAAAGCGTATGACCTCCTGATATTAGCAATGTCATAAACGGAAATGCAGGTGAAGGTTGGTTAAGTGCATCTTGCGTGGTGAGACGAGCTGTCAAAGCATGAGCTTCCTACTTTTTCAATGAATATGGATATCTACTACAGTGCGCTTTACTTTTTATTTTTACCATATGATGCACGCCAATTAAAGGCTTCTTTGATACAGCAGCTAGAGTTTTAGCTGCGTTTAAGCCAACAGGCAGACAGGGAGGTAAACCTGGTCCTCGCGTCACAGCAATCGCGTCCAGATCCTGGACTGAGAGACCAGCAAGATCTAAAGTCTCGCAAATGACGCCTGGCAAATTACGCGAATGACCCTTGCTTGCTAGTGTGGGTACAATACCACCCATGGGTTCATGGAGCTCTTGTTGTCCACGGACCACTTCGGATAGAATTTGTCTGTCAGAGGTGACAATAGCTGCTGACGTATCATCACAAGAGGTCTCGATACCGAGTACTCTTATCGGCCGTGTATATGTTGATAATAATCGTTTTGATGATCGAGTAAGCGTACGTATGAAACTCATGTCAAATTTGAATCTTGTTATGCAATAAAAAAAAAAAAGTATGTGTTTGAACCCTGTTTCTTGAACTGAGGAATAACCCTGCTTGCTGCTTGAATTTAAAGCGGGGCTAGAATGCGGAGGGAGGAGAAGAAGGGGAGAATTCTGGACTGGTCTTGAAAAGCTGATTCGAAAGATCGCACAAGAAACAGATTTACTTCCCTGTGGCTATTTACTGTACTATTGCTAAATAGTGGTCATAGCGAATGAAGCAATGATCAAATGCGACATTAAACTGAGATTGCTTAAGCGATCATATATCTATAGATCAAACTTCGATGAAGTGTATATAATTGAATCAATAACACATTCACTGTAGTTCCATTAAATAATTACTCTTATAGAATCGATTATTCATTTCCAACATGTAATAAACATTAAATGCGACATCAAACAGGAATGAGTCGAGGAATATGATGTTAAGAATGAATAAATTTCAGAAAAATCCCAAGGATATCTTGTTAGATCCAATTTTTCCATGCCTTCTTTTGTTTTGTGCAGCGTACGAATGCCATTTTAAAGACAAAGTGTAATGGCATTGTTGTAGCTTGAGTGAATACAAAAAAGATATAGATACATTTTTATGACGTACTGAATATAGGGCTGTATGTTTAAAAAAAATCCAAAAATCACTTTTTCTCAGCGATAGATCCATCAATTAAAGTGACCAACTTATAATTTATGCATTGTTAAATGTTGCATTTGGCTCTTCAAAAACTTTATTAATTTGCGTTTGTTCAAACAAATTTTTAATAAACAAAAACAATGATGTTAGTTTCAGCCGACCAATAAAGAATTGGTATTTTTAGGTAAAACACATGATTATATCACTTCTAGACTTTGTAAAAGACATTCTAGTAGTAGAGGCGCTGTTTATGAAACAATCATGGGCATTAAGAGCATATGCGAGTATACATATATATATATATATATAATCAAATTGCTGACTGCAAACCAAAGTAAGATATATAGACTATCAATGTCTTATCAAGGAAATTATTGTAACTTTAAGGAAAATGTAACATGATCTTTGCTCCATCCAATAAGCAAGTGAGTATATAAATGCTATTGATGCGCCTTTTGCTGACCAACTATTTTTTTTAAAAAAAAATTTAAAGTCGAATGAAAGAATCAGAGACTTAGGCCTGACACGATCATGTTATCGCCGCCACTCGCTAACACCAATTGAGCTTGATGATTAATGAATATATTATCAGTAGTATGTATTATATAATATTTACATAAAAAAACGAAGTATAAGGTTATCATGTCTAGATTCAAAAATCGGCAAATAGTTCACGGAAAGGATCACCTTTGGGTTGCTCACTCAGTGCCTCATCGGGATATTTTTCAAAATTACTGGTATCATAATCATTAGAATGTGCTGGTATTAATGGTGCCTGAAATGAAAAGAGATGAGTGACACAAGCAAAAAGAACAGACATTTAGACATACCCGCACAGTTTTATTTAATAGTCCATGCCAATCAGTGCCACGAAACCATTTGTGCTTTTTTATATCTTCGGCGCCACCTTTTAGATTCCCCAACCTTTTTGTGCGATCAATGACCAATAATTTTCTAAGCAAATCCTTTGCAGCAGTTTCAAAGTAATTGGGATACTGCACTTTACCACCCAAGATATGCTCATAGATGCCAAAGTGATTGTCATCGTAGAATGGCGGATAACCAGCCATCATTTCAAATATCAAGATACCCAAGGACCACCAGTCAACGGATTTACTGTGCCCCTTGCTCTGTATAATTTCAGGTGCCAAGTACTCTGGTGTACCACAAAGAGTCCAAGTTCTATCAATGACCTTTTTGGCGAATCCAAAATCTGTTATTTTAATATAGCCTCGCTGATCTAATAGTATATTCTCAGGCTTCAAATCACGATAGATGATATCTTTAGAATGAAGATATTCTAAGGCTAGTACAATCTCGGCTGCATAGAAACGCGCTGTATCATTAGAGAATCGACCTGATTTCCTCAAATGTCTAAACAGTTCTCCTCCAATCACATATTCCTGTAACATGAACAGGTTTTCATGATCTTGAAACGTACAGTACCTACAATTAAAAAAAAAAAAAAAAAAAAAAGTTAGTCTGTTTGAATTGCTGCAACACAGTCACTTACAATTGCACAATAAACGGAAAATTGATTTCTGAAAGCACCAGTCTCTCAGAATTAATGTGCTCTACTTGCTTCAATTTCACTATATCCGCCTTTTTTAATACTTTGATCGCATAGTACTTTTTTGTTTTTTTCTGCTTTGCTAACCAAACACGACCAAAGGTACCAGTACCTGAGAAAAATAACGTTAATTGATTGGCCGGTACTTGTGATAAAGAACTCACCGAGGGTTTCTATTAATTCATAATCCTGGATGCCCCAGCTAGGATAAGGGTCAAATATAGGAGGCTGGTTGTGCCAATGAATCAGTTGTTCTTGGTGAGCTGTCCATCTTTCAATTTCTGCAGACGACTTTATAGTAGCAATATCACTTTGATCGTCTTTTTTGCTCCATAAACCTTGAATTGTAAGTGTAGGACTGAAAGAGATGGAGACCAGAGATGAAGATTTCTGCGATGCTGCAATCTCTTTAGACGAACTGTCGATACTTTCGTTATTTCTCTTTATAAACGATGTGACAAAATTGGTTATAAGTTTTAAGGGCATCGTATTCTATAATAGTATAAAGGTCTATAGTGATAAACTAGACTAGTATTCTTCCTATAAAGCTGGAAGTATAAAGTTAAAAAAAAAAGACAAGGTACAAAAAGACAAGGAATTGAGGACTATTGTGGACTTTTAATACCACTACTACTAGTAGTAATTTAAAGTTTGGCACAGTGCAAATTGTCCTATGATAATTTCAAATATGGACAGTGTCAGACTTGTACAAAAGAATACTATACATAGACCTGCCATGTAGGGATCGATAGGGTCACCGACCCAAAATCAAACAAACCACCGTAAAAATGCGTTTACATAAATTTTCCCTTACTTCTTCTGAGCGCTTTAAATTACCGCGTTTATTAATGTCGAAACAAGACGTATCAATGGGCTGTAAAGCCCAAGAATTCTTTTAAATCCAGGCTATACAAACAAACATCGCTTTTTGTTCCATTGGAAAGGAAGAAAGACCCAATTAGTTGAAAGGGATTTGCTAATGAAGATTGTAATTGAATGATTGTAAAGATGATGCAACTTTGAATAAGAATAAATTATACTAGAAGCAGTAGCTCATTTCGAGCATGGGATCACTGATTAGATGTGACATTTGACCAAGACCGGTCAAGATCTCACGTGTTAATTAGTGCCCCATACTAATTTCTAAGCTGCTCATTTTGAAAGGTAAAACCGCTATCATAAAAGATGAAAAATTTCATATTACATTTTTTAACATGGATAACGTGTCGAGAATTGACTGTTTTTAAAATGGCTTATGTTTGATAAGAACAATTTAGAAATCTTCTTTTGCTTCAGAAATTAACATACACTATCTTGGGGACTATGTAGGACTTGTTTATATTAATGTACGGCTGTTAAAATGTGTACATTAAAACAGGGCACTTTGTTTTATATTTCCTTGAAAATGAAAAGGATATCTTGTTATGATTGAGTGTAACATGGAGATCATCAGTTGCCATCTCAGGCAACCAATGACAACGGAAATTTTCAAAGTGATTTTATGACCTAGACGAAAAATAGATGACAAAAATAAGTATCATGGTCATAGGAAAGAAGGAACAAAGACTTGATTTATAATTATTAACAAAAATTGTAACGAATTCAATTCTTATTGAATAATGTGTAGAAAAAAAAATACTCAGCATTTGAATCAGCTTGACGCTTGGTTGGAAATATATATATGTATACAACTGTATTCATTCGAAAGCCTACCGTTTAATTTACCTATAACATACAATTCGAAGCTAACACTGCAATATATGCTGATGTACAGACAATTGTTTAGTTTATCAAGGGTAACTTGAGAAGACATGTTGAATCCCCGTTTCTCCAATAAAGCTCAGCGATCTGCACAATTCTTCAAATCACTCATTAAACTAATATAAATTAACATTATGTAAACGAGACAAGAGTTTGTTCAATATAAACAGGAGTGAATGAGATAAAGAGGAAATATAGATACGCTACGGAGAACACGATAAAAAAATCAAGACATTAAAAGTACTTCATAACATTTATTATACCAAGTCTGTGTTTAGCGGGATTTCGCAAGGTTTATGCAACCGCGTTGTATATCACTAAGACGTCGACCTAGCGGTATTACGATAAGTCACGTGTATTTATCGTCCATCTTTGACTTGCTACAATGCAGTATAAACAGAGTTTCGATTCTCCGCTTCTCCTGGTTGCCCTTCAGTTTCAAAGAATATTATACCATGTTAGAGTCACTCGTGGCCAACATATTAAATAGGTTTCTTAAAAACTATGTATCCAACTTGAACTATGATCAGCTCAAAATCGGCATGTGGAAAGGTAACATCACCAAATATTCTCGAAACTGAAACGCGAAACTAACCCAGCCCCTCATTAGGCGAGGTAAACCTTCGAAACCTCAAGCTAAGAAAAGACGCACTCGATAAACTCGACCTTCCTATCAATGTATCCGAAGGTACTTGTCATGTCACCCGGGATTCCGCGTAATATCTCGGGATTCTTACTGTTTTGTATTTATAGGCTATTTGGGAGAACTGACACTTATTATTCCTTGGTCCAATTTGGGGACGAAGCCTGTCCAAGTCGTAATCGATCATGTCTACCTTTTAGCTGAACCAAAGAATGAAGCCACCGTAAGTTCATCATCACAGTGCATAAGGCTCGCAAGCGACTTACTTTAGCAAGCTGAACAGGTTACTGTTGAAGAAGAGGACGAGCGCGCTCAAGAATTGAAACGCCGTCGATTATCGACAGCTGAAATGCTCGAGTCTCCTGCAGACAACGATCAAAAAGGCAGCGACAGCAAAGGGAATGAAGGGTTTATTAATCAACTCACTACCAAAGTCGTGGATAATCTTCAGTTTACTATGAAGAACATCCATATTCGTTATGAGGACAAGGTTTCAGACCCAGGCCACCCTTTTGCTGCAGGAATTACGCTAAAGGGGTTGAGTGCTCTATCAACCGATGATCAATGGGAGCCCAAGTTTATCAGTGAGCATAACACCACTATTAATAAGGTATACCTGATTTGAATAATACTGATGATTAAAACTGAAACAAATGATTGTTTCCGTAGCTAGTTACGCTTGAATCACTATCAATTTATTGGAACACAGATACTAAGTCGCTTGCTGGCATGCATCATGAAGAAGCAGCTCAAGTCTTTACTGAACTGGTAAGAATTGATATAAATGCGCCGAGTGATATGTTACTTATATGGATTGATACAGATCCCTACTGCTTCCAATTCGCCTCGAGATCATCAGTATATCTTGAAGCCTGTATCAGGAACTGGCAAGGTAAGTAAATACACCCATCTAAACGAAACATCAATAATAACGTCTACATTAGGTCAAGTTAAACAAGAACTACGGAGGTGAAATACCGAAAACGGATATTACCATGCTATTTGATGAGCTCGCTTTTGGTCTTGATGATCATCAATATCGAGATGCCATCTTGATGATTGATCTATTCCATGCTAACTTAAAAAAGCGCAAGGTAAATAGAAGACAATTTCACGCATCTATTAAGTAGCTCATGCATTTCTGTTTGTTAGTACTTGAAATACCATCCGGGAAAAGGAAAGACTGCCAAAAGCCACCCCTATGAGTTCTTTCAGTTCGCAGGAAAGGCCATCTTATCCGAAATTCACGAGAAAAACTACAAATGGACTTGGGATCACTTCAGAAAGCGACGTGATCAAAGATTACAGTATATTGAATGCTATATGGCTGATAAAACCAAGAAAGCCACCCCTGAGCAAAAGAAGGCTTTGATGGAATTGGAGCATGATTTATCATTTGAAGATATACGCTTCTATAGGAGTATTGCTAAATCTAAGCTTCGTCGTGATAAGGTCAGAATAGAAAAAGAGAATGAAAAAAAGAAGGCTGAAAACGCTAAAGTTGGCTGGTGGGGATGGCTGAGCGGATCTACAGAGAGTAAACCGGAAGAAAGTCCAGAAGACGATACGGACTCAATTCACATGACAGAAGAACAAAAGAAAGAACTCTTTAATGCTATCGAGTATGATGAAGATAAAGCTAGTATTGCGTCTGCTGTTGATGTACCCAAGGATGTATGTGTATATTTGAGCTGTAAAATTGTCTCTTGGTTACTAATAGTTTAAATAGACTATCAAGTTTGCTTTAAAGACCAAACTCAACCGTGGCTCATTTACGTTGAGACAGGATGTTAAAAAGCGCACTGAATTAGAGCTGATTTCCATTATCTTTGATGCGGTAAGCTTGGATGTGACTCAGTATGTGGAGTCAATGAAAGTAGCTGCTGCTTTAGGTGATTTGCAACTGTTTGATGGTGCTACCAAGGACACTATCTACCGTCAGCTAATCGGAGTTAAGAAGAAGACTAATGAGGAGTACGTTAAAACTATATACATACTCTCAAATACTCACCATGTATATTTGTAGTGATTTAGCTGAAAGAGAGAGAATCACTTCTGCTTCCTTGTTTGATGCTGCTAATTTGAACGAGAAAGATCCTTTCTTTTCTATATTGTTTGAAAACAAACCGTTGAGTGGGAAAGCAGATAATGCGTTCACGTTGAAAATGAGACATTTGGGTATCATTTACAGTCCAGTAGTTATTGCGGGTATTATCAAGTTCTTCAAGCCTCCAAGCTCCAAAATGGAAAGCGTCAACGCTTTGATTGAAGTAGCCGGTGATACCTTTGAAGGATTTAAACTTCAAACGCGAGCCAGGTTGGAATATGCGTTAGAAACGCACACCACGCTTGATCTCAACGTTGACATGGATGCACCCATTATTATCATCCCTGAAAGGTAACCTTTCAAGTCAATTTATGCAGATACAATTACTGAAACAATATATAGCTTAACCAGTCAAGATGCTCCTGTCATGATCATTGATGCTGGCCATATTAACGTGGATAGCCAGCTGGCAGATAAGGAAGTTGTGAACGATATCAAAAGCAAAGACAAACAGAGCAAACAAGATGCAATCACTTTAGAGAGCTTAATGTATGACAAGTTCAATCTGTATTTAAGTCAAACCAAAGTCCTTGTTGGTAGCAATACGGAAGAGTGTCTTTGGCAATTGCAAGGCCATTCTCCTCGCAACGGTGTGGATGCTCGCTTTGTGGAGCCTATTGATATGAGCTTTTTGATTGAATTGTGTATCCTTCCAGGCAAAACAGAGTTTACAAAGATAAAAGTATCAGGCCATTTGCCCTTGCTTTCTGTCAACCTGTCGGACAGTAAATACAAGATATTGATGAAAATTGTAGACTTTATTGTCCCTAATACAGACGATGACGATGATGATAAAGAAGTACCTCTTCAGCCTGTAAAGCGGCCTCAAATGCTTACCAGTAGCCAACGCAGCCAAAGCAATATCATTACTGAGCGCTTTTGGGGCTACACCAACAGTGATATCCTATTACCGGACTCGGCAAGTGACAAATCGTCGATCAGATCAGACACACCTTCGACTGCAACTGCCGGTATTGCGTTATCAGAAGTGGAACAATTCAAATTGTCATTTCACGTCGATAAAGTATCAGCTGCTATCTGCGAAACATCCTCTACTGACCCCACCAAAGAATCTTTGCTTTGTGAGGTGCTATTGGAAAGCTTCGCACTCAATGTAGTGACAAGACCTAATGATCTGTTGGTGGATGTCTCTTTGAAAGCACTCAATGTTGTGGATAAGATAGAACATGTTGGTGATTTTCATTACCTGGTTACATCTGATATTATTGGCAGACATCAAACAGTTGGCCATGCTAGTAGCAAGAACTTGGTCAATATCAAATACATTAAGGCTTCCAAAGACCACCCACAGTTTATGGAAACGTACAACGGATATGATCAAACAGTTGACGTTGCTCTATCTACTCTTACTGTGGTAGTGACTCGTAAATCACTTGTGCGCATTTACAATTGGATCATGAACACGTTCACTGCTCCTCCTTCTTCTTCCCCCGCCAATGGTCAGGAAATAGTTGACGGCGATGTATTTTATGATAATATACCTAGCCTTGATCATCGGCCATCAGCTACTTCACAGCACAAGCCAATGGTTACTACCCCAGAAACCTCGAATAACAACAGTAACAGCAATCGAATGAAAGTTTCTATCCATATGGACAGTGTCGATTTGATTTTGAATAACGAAGGCACACGCATGTGTACAGGTCAACTAAGTTATGGTCAGATTGTTGTTCTACTCGAGCCCAAAACAATTGAAGTGAATGGCAAGTTTGGAAACTTTACTTTATCTGATGATACCATTCTAGAAAATAGAATTACTAATGATTATGCTGTAAGTTCAAATGCGGTAGCATCAGAAACATATATCATTAGTATTGTTGGTGAGGAACTAGCCAACTTTACGTACAAGACTTTTGATAGCAATGCCCCTGGATTTCCTGGCTACACTCAAAAGTTTGGCCTAAGAATGGGTGCTATCCAATTACTTGTAACAGATTCAATTAAACCAACGCTCATGTTTTTGCAAGAGTTCCTGGATATGAAGAATGTATCAGATGCCGCAAGAAACGCTGCAGTAGAAACTGCACAGCAAGCTCAAGCCGAAAACAATGGCTTCCACTTTGATATCATTATTAAAAGTCCTGTGTTGATCATTCCAGCTGGAGAAAACAAGAAAACGGATACTCTTGTAGCCTATTTGGGTGAAATCCGCGCCAACAACAAGTTTATTGATGTTCATCGTAGAGACTTGAATGACGTATCCAAGTCTATCACTGTTCCAGGCTCTCATTTGAGCTGCGGTCTTTATGATATCAGCCTTCGGTCCACTGCTGAAACGTTCGACAAGTCTGGAAACCCTATTAAACGTGTGCTGCCTATCATTGACGACCTCAATATCGTATTTGATATCGAAGGACCACTGAAGCCAAAGGAAACATTAGGTCCTAGTACTCGAATTGAGGGAAACATATCTGATGTACGCATGTCACTGACTGAGCGTCAATACAAGTCCTTGTTGGAAGCTTGGGAGTTTATTCAGAAGAACTTTTTAGCTACTGATCCCAAAAATGATCTCGAAAGCTCGGACGATAGCCAAGAGACGGTCAGACCAGAAGAAACGCCCGCTGTTGTTACCTCCTCTGAATCGCAACTATCAATGTCAACACATAAGTCATTAGAATGCAGCAGTGGGGGACAGCCCAAGATCGATCTTGATCTGGTCATCAAACTCAATACAGTGTATTTGGAAGTACTTAATGGTGAAGAGCTAGATATTGAAAATCGACACAAGCAAATGCTTGCAAGGTTAGCGTTTGATGGTATTGGTTTAAAGTTGCAAAACATGTCAAATGAAACCATGCTTATGGAAGTCAGTATGCAGTCGGTTAGTTTTGCAGACACAAGAGAGCAATCCAAATCCAAGTTCAGAGAAATCCTCCCAGCCAATACGCTCGATGGGCCTCAGTTCCAGTTACGATTAAGCACTTATAAGAGAGAAGACATACCCATTATGGACATACACATCACTGTAGATAGCCCCAAAATAGTACTGTCATTGGACTACTTGTTTTTGCTCAAGGACTTCTTTGCTAGCCCATTTGTAGTGGTTGAGCCAACCGCGGCCCAAAAGTATGCTCAATCACATAGTAAAAAGCAGCAGCAAGATGACATTAAACAAATCCAACGTCCAAACCAACCTCCTGCTACTATCTCAAAGTATCATATCAACGTCGTTGATTTGGAAGTACTTTGCCTGGCCAATCCTGAGATCGTTTCCTCCGAAGCAGTTATACTTTCATTCAACCAACTCACTGTAGATTATGAGCTCGACCTGCAAGTTAATTTAGACGGTATTGGTATGATTTTATGTCGTATGGATAACAGAGAAGAGTCAACCATGCACTTTATGGAAGAATTTAGTGTCTTGTTAAAGATGGAAACTGCTTCTACAAACTCTGTACATAACTTGACATCCATTAAGCTGAATGTACAACCAATTATCTTACGCTTGTCTTATCAAGATGCCATGCTAATTACCAACATTGTCAATAAGGGAGTTGCGCTTATGGGCACTGGTGATACAACCTCGGAACCAAAGCCGCCTGGATCTGATACATCTTCTGACCTTGATTCCATAGGTTCAGATGCTGTTATTATTAATAGTGATGAGGATAGTGGTCATCTGAATATACCCGGTCCTTCAGGCCATCATTCGGAAAAGCCAAAAGGTATCGAACCATTCATTGTCATGTCCAAAGAAACTGTAAGTCCATGTTCATCGCCGTAGTCTCAAGTAGTTTTTCAAGTATACTGATATTTTTTCCGTTATAGCTATTTGCTTCATTTGAGGGCATTCAAATTATCCTAATCGAAGATTTGCATGAGCTACCATTCATGGATATACAAATGCATCCATTTGCTATTAATGCATCCGATTGGTCAAGAGCCGTACAAGCAGATGTAGACTTTGTATTGAAGGCCAACAACTTTAATTTTAAAAACTCGCACTGGGAACCAGTGATTGAGCCGTGGAACTTTAGTATCAAAGCGTCTCAAGATGCAACAGACAAATCTACAAGCGTCACCGTGCTTTCTAAAGAGCTCTTGCAACTTAACGTGACGCATACTTTCCTTGAAAGTTTGTTAGCAATCTCTGAAACACTTTCGGAAACGAAGGTAACTCCACAAACGTATGTATTAGTCAATTCGATCTCTAACCTTTTTTCACTCTAGCCCCTTGCTCAAACTGCTCAGAGTCAAGTGAAGCCCTATCTTATCCGCAATCTCACTGGATATGATCTTCGATTCTGGAACATGTCCGATGATGTTGAAAAAGGCGATACGCGCATTTACAAGTTGGTACAAGGACAGTCAATGCCCTGGACTTTCCGTGACTGGAAAAAACGCAGAGAGGTAAACAAAACAGAAAAATGTACTGTTGCATGAACTGAACAAACAATCTAATATATATATAGAGAATCAATGTAGGAAAAAATCTATTTGGCGTTCAGATTGATCAATGCGATTGGGAAAGTATTACTCGCATTGCTGTGGACCAAGAAGGCGAACGTGCTTATCGTTTAAGTCCTCCGTCTAAAGAAATAGATCACCGTCTCATTGTAGACATTCATCTCGATAATCACGTCAAGACTGTTACTTTTAGAAGTGGACTTGTATTGAAAAACACTTCATCACATGATATGCAGATAGCCATAATCAATGGGAAGAGACGCATGCTGACAGAAGCGATTGATTTGAAGCCACAGCAGGTTTACAATGTACCGATTCGGTTGTCTTATCACCGATGGATAGTCGTTCGACCCTCAAGCAAGTATCACTGGAGTGAGAAGATGCTGGCATGGTCTGATGTACTTCTTCCTTCGTCGCCAAAGTTCATCGAGTGCTCACCTATGGAAGATACAAATGAGCATCTTCTGCCTTATAGATATCAGATCAATGCAGAGTTTGACAAGAAGAATCCATTGGTGAAGCAATATCCATTTATGAAGATACAGTTCTGTCCACCTGTTGAAGTTGAAAACTTGCTACCATTTGACTTTGATCTTACTTTGATAGACCAAACTACTAAAGAAAAGATCAATTCGTTTGTCAAGAAAGGCACTGTCACTCATATCCATACCATGAAGAGCGATACACCTATTGCTATCCAACTTGATATAAAGTCGGATCGATACAAGCCCAGCGAATTGACTCTCATCAAAACGACGGCCAATTATTGTTCTATTGGTGAAAAACTAGTGATCAACGATCACGAAGGCGTACCAACCAATCTCAGAATGAATATCTCTCGTACAACCAGCACTACAGATGCATTACATATCAGTGTCTACGCTCCTTATCTTGTCTTCAACAAGTATAGCTTACCTATATCCATCAGACACCGCCAACTCTATCGCCAAACGCGTGCCACAGTTGAACATATTCCTGCTTATAGTGAAGGTGAATGTATTGTACCCTCTATCTTCTCTTATCCTGAAATTGATCCCCATAATCGTGTTCAAATTTCGATCAACGAGTCCAAATGGAGTGATCCCATCAGTTTCGAAGCGGTTGGTAATAGCCAAGACGTAACCTTATTCTGTAAATCAGACGCCTATGCTAGGCACGCAGGAATCAAGGTCGAAGACGGTACTGGGACTTTGCGATTGACAAAATTGGTTACTATTACACCTCGTTATATATTGAAAAACAATATGAATATCAAACTCAAATTCCGTGAATTTGGAGGAGAGGATATCACCAACATAGACTCCAATCAAAAGATGGCACTCTATCAAACGACCAAGTCAAGCGTGAGATGGCTCTGCTTGCAGGTGCAGGAATTGCATGATAACTGGTCTGCTCCCTTCGATATCCATGAGATTGGTAAGACCTATGTCAAAGTAGACAAGGGTGACAAGACGATACCTCACCTTGTAAGAGTCTCTGTGCATATCAAAGATTCCACCATCTTTGTTACCTTTAATCAAGATGAAGAATGGCCATATTATATTGTAAACAAATCAAGTGTAGATGTCCACTTTCGACAAGAGCCTATCGACTTGGGTGATTATGATCTAAAAGACAAACAAAAGAAGTCTTTCCCAGAACCTCGACGCTTTACGCTTGCACCAAACGAGAGATTGAAGTATTCTTGGGATATACCCATTGCTAAAGAAAAGAGACTCGAGCTCTCTGTAGGTAATCGACATCGTAGCATCAATTTCCAGGCGATTGGTGCCCAATTGCCCTTCCGTTATATGAAACAGCGCGAAGGTCCTTTAGGTAGTAATACACTTTCGATTGATGTGGCGGCAGTTGATTCAGCGCTTGTTTTGCGCTTGACTGATTTCGAACTATCAAAGAGTTTGTATCGACCCAAGTCTTCTGGTACTTCCACATTGGCTTCTACATCTAGAGAAGGCAGTGTTAAAGAAGCCTTTGAAACGATCAATATCCAGCATGTTATTAATTATATATTTGAGCTCAATCTGGCTGGTTTTGGTCTCTCGTTGATTGACCGTAATGCTCAGGTAATCATGGCTGCATACTAGAGGTCAATGGAAGACTAATGCTATATCTTTTACAGGAAATGGCCTATGCTACTGTGAAAGGCTTCGATTTCAAATACATAGATTCAAACATGTATCAATCGGTTCGCTTATGTGCTCAATGGATACAGGTGAGTTGCCAAATGAAAGTGAATGTGGAGCGTCCTATTGATGCTAAAAACCCTACGCATTAGATTGATGACCAATTATATGGTTCGACATACCCTATCTTGCTTTATCCCACCACTCTTCCCAAGGTAGCAAGCGAGCTTGCAACCCATCCAACTTTGCATATTGCGCTTGACAAAGTAAAAGATGATCGTAAGTCATGAAATACATCCTTTATAGACACATAGCTGAATCGTTCTTTTCACAAGGTCATGGCGTATTTTACTTCAAGTTATTTTCTATTCTACTGCAAGAGATGACCTTTGAACTTGATGAAGACTTTTTATTCGCTTTGCTTGATTTCAGTCAGTTTGATAATGCACCAAAGAAACCAGCAGACGGGTAAGCTCCCTTTAATCATATAGGAATGTTGTAATTTCTCAAAATTAGTTTTATAGAACTGATCTGTTTACGATGACAATTGAAGAGCCAGTAAATGAAAAAGCGGAGGCCTTGTATTACTTTGAAGAATTCTGTATTCAACCCATGCGACTGAATGTATCGTTTGTAAGAACAGAAAAGTTACATAGTGGAGATGCCAAGTAAGTTGCTTGATTGCTTCTATCTTCATAACCTGACCTTATTCTTTTCCTTCTCTCCAGGGTTTCTTCACATAGCTCTCCTATGAGTTATGCTTTTAACGTATTTACGATGACGATAGGAAACATGAATGTAAGTTGCTTACTGATCTGTATATTAGCTTAGCTTAGGGTTAAAAAATTTTTTTTTAAAAAAATGCATTTTATAGGATGCACCTGTTAAACTGAATGCTTTGATTTTCGATAATCTTCGCGCAAGTTCAGAGGATCTTACAGCGCGTATCATGCTCCACTACCGTCAACAACTGATGTATCAAATTCATCGCGTATTAGGTAGTATTGATATTCTGGGTAATCCTATCGGTCTTTTCCATACTCTTAGTTCTGGAGTCGGTGAGCTATTTTATGAACCTTATCAAGGTTTCATTATGAGTGATAGACCTCAAGATTTAGGTATTGGTATTGCCAAGGTAAGAGATTGGTTTCTTTATATATGGCATCTACTGAAAGAAAGAATGCGTAATAGGGAGTAGGAGGGTTTATGAAGAAAGGTGTGTTTGGTATCACGGATAGTATGAGTCGATTTACTGGAAGTCTGGGGAAAGGTATTTCTGCTGCTACTATGGATAAAAAATTCCAAGATAGACGAAGAATGAACATGACTCGTAATAAGCCAACCCATGCCATTTACGGTGTCACTCAAGGCGTTGGTTATTTTGGTAGCAGTGTAGCAAGTGGTTTTGCTGGTTTAGTGGTAAAGTCAACATTATTTGTCAAGTATTAAAGAAGCTAATCTATTTTTTTTTTGTTATTATTATTATTAGAAACGTCCCATAGAAGGCGCTGAGTCGGGCGGTGTAGTAGGTTTTGTTGGTGGAGTGGGTAAAGGTCTTGTAGGGTATGTATAGTATAATATTCACAAACGCAACAAATATGCTAATCAATCTATCAATCAAATACAAAAGAGCTGTTACCAAGCCTATGGTCGGATTTTTAGATATGGCAAGTAATATCACAGCTGGTATCCGTGAAACAACTACTGTTTTCGAAGGTGGAGACATCACACGTGAGAGATTGCCTCGATTCACTGGTAGAGACGGCATTGTTACTGTAAGTACATAGATAGCCGAAGTGTAATGAGCTTGACCTGACCATACTACAGTCATACTCGCAAAGGGAAGCATTAGGACAGATGTGGCTCAAAGAAATGGAAAGTGGAAAGTACTTTAATGAGAGCTATATAGCCCATAGTATCGTTGATAATGATGAAACGATAGCCATCCTGACATATACACGTATCCTGATCATTCGGTCCGATAGCTTAAAGTTGGATTATGATATTCTTTTGGATGACATCATGAGTGTTGAATCTGGTATTGATGGTGTTTACTTGCATTTGCGAACAACAACAGCTCGTGTACTATCCATAGAAGAACAGACAAGTCGAGATTGGTTTGCTAAGATAATTGATCAAACGCTTGCTTTAAGAAAAGAAGAGCAAAAAAGACAGTAATTGTAACAAATAAATGTACAAATGTATGGTTCCTTTTGTGCCAATGTCCCGTATAATCT